>OY735234.1:31714335-31834335 GCA_963457665.1 Thysanoteuthis rhombus | reverse complement strand
AGCAATTAAAACCACCTATTAGTACAAGGGTTTTGTCTAGTTTGATAATACTTAATAACTCGGGTCAGTGACCTTACAAGTTCTATGGAATCTTTGTTAAGTAACAATGTTGGAGTATTTCACTGCATCTACTGTGTCAATGGTGTCTATTTTCTTCTCTTCACGAAAGGATTTTGTTAAACTCCAAACCAAGTGTGGAGTTGACTTTGTTTTTCTATCCCAACAAGAATAATCCTCACTAAATTTAGAGGAGTAAGCGTGACCAACTGATTGGCAGTCTGGTGTCTTATCGACTGAGCTAAATTTACACGTCCTACATATCTACAAAATTTATATTATTGATACGTAAAGATTTATTTTATCCTAATAAATAAATACATTTACTAAAAAAATGCATTCTTTCATTCATCCTATGTACAATATAAAAGTTGTAGACTTCAGTTGGAATAGAAGTAGGAATAGAGTTTGAACCTGCAGCAGCCAAACTCACGTCATTTGCATTTCTAACTCGATTAGTTTTTTGTGTAAAAATGTTGGCAGTGAAGGTTACGACTTCTAGTTGAAGAGATGATTTCCTTCAAGTTTTTTTCGTTTCCATAACTGAAAAACACCAAGACAGATTCTCAGGCGCCGGAATCTTGTGGGATTCGATTATATCTTTTGTTACCATTGCTAGAACTGTGCAGTGAATAAGTAATTGAGATTTTAATTCGTTCTAGGCACAATTCACAATGACAAAGTTCAGAAGATGAAGCACAGTTCACAATGAACGTAATTCAGAAGATGAAGCGTATCAATATTTGCCGTTTTTAGAAGAGAAGCTTCTTGAGACATCATCATTCATATTCCATTCGTCTGTGATAATATGAAATGACACGACAATCAAGTGGCATTGATTGATAGTTGAGAGGTTTAGAGTCAGTCTCTTACCATCCACTCACATATATACATGCATATACACTGATACACAAACATATAGGCACACACGCATATATACACAAATATTGGCACATATATAGATACCCTGCAGCATACACACATAATATATGCGCATAGAGGCACAATGATCACCTTTTACACACATATAGGCACATACACACCTCAGATAACACATGATACATAAACATATAGGCACGTACACATAGATGTACAACCACACACACACACACACACACACACACACACACACAAGACATACACATATAGGTATATTCAAACTGATACACGTGTCTTATGCGTGTATGTGGATGGGTTTATGTGTCTGTATACGTATAGGCACACATAAACTGATACACATCCGGCTGCATAGATACATACAACATATATGCACAGATGCACACCCATCCACATACACACATAAGGCACATACACCCAGATACATACACATATCGGCACACATATGAACACCCACCTGCATACACTTATAAGGTATATACACATATAGGAAGATATAAACAACCACCTGCATATACAGATATAAACACATACACATACATACGCACACACATCCACATAGGGACATGCAAACATACATACATGCACATACATCTATTTACTTGAGGTGGCGCTAGGTCTGACGGTGCACTATAAGCAAATTTTCAAAAAATATCTTTGCCCCCATCCTGAACAGTTGCATGGGGCGAGGGGCTGCTGGTCCGATGACCCCTCCCTGATTTACTTCAGTTGGTGCAAACTTTTGATTGGTTGTGACTGTAGTCAGTGTTTGGCTTATTTTCGTTTGTTGATTGGTTCGCCCATTTCTTGTTCACTTTCCTTAGTTTTTAAGAGATATTCCAACCAGAATAACTCGGCTGATTTATCCAGATAAAAAAACAAACAGCCTGAATGAGTGATTCCCAAAGCGACGCATTAGAACAGCCTTTTTCAATCTTTTTAGACTGGAAAAACCTTGAAATAACTTTCATATCTCCAGGAATCTCTGGATAAAAATATTATATGCAACTAACGACACATCGGAGATTCAAAATTTTATTTATTTATACGAAGAACAGAGTGATTTTTCTGGTTTATGTCTAAAACAATGGATTCTTACACAGAACTAACAATTTTTATAATTAAAATATCTCCTACTCATAATTTGGCTCTTCCACTGAAATGAATTCAGAAGTTTCTTTTCTAAAAAATCCTTTTCGAAAAATTCAAATAATCCGTGATTTTTTTCATCAGGAATTAACTAGTACGAATTATAATCTAAAAGTAATTATCAGTTCTCTGCAGGAAAATACTTTTCTAAACAATTTTCAAGTTTGGTAAACATTTTAAATTACTCTATTTTTTGACCCTGACTCACACAAAGTAAATTCAATATGAAAAATATAAAATGGAGTCAGTTTCCTTGAAAAAGATATTCATTAACTTGGATAACCGCTCATAGAAGTAAACTTTCCTATCATCTCTCTATAGCACTTTACTAACCGAAGAAATCACGACAGTCAGGGGATATGAAGAGAATCTCGAGCATAGAAAATCTCAAGAGCTACGCACAGAGTAGAAATATCCTTGCCACCATTAAACTCCTTATATAATCTTACAGAATCTGACTGCTTACACCAGAAAAAAATTATGTGATCTGGTTGATTTTTTTCAATTTTATAAATGACTCGGCTGGATAGGTTAAGCCTGTATTACACATCGGATTTGATATGCTTAAGCAGATCTTTCGGTAAAAGAAATAGATGATGATCACAAAGAGAAAGTGCCAACGAAAAGATAAAAGTAAAATATCTATAATACTTTAGTAAATAGATAAGTTGGTCTTTTCCCTGTTGGTAACAATTCTGCTGCATCTGTTGTCAAAAGGCATCAACATTGGGACTGATACTCGTTGTAAAAATTCTGTTGCGTTTAGTGTCAAAAGGTATCAACCTGAGGATCTCTAGCGAAATCGTAAGGATCACTGGAACCTCGATTGTGGAAAACTGCCTTAGTCAGAAGGGCAGATCCATACGTAAACCACCCCATCATTTTTTACGGGCACTGTACTGAGTACAAACATAATACATATAGTGATAAAAAGAGAGACAGGTCTGTTTAGTCACATGATAGTATGCAGTTTTGGCAGCATGCTGTGACGAGGGTGATCAATCAAAAATTGGAAAGCGGGATGATTAAAGATAAAAATTATATTACATTGAAACTATGTTTTAAATGATCCCCCATTTTGAATGGCAGCTATTTAGCTCAATGGTAAGAACAACGCTTTGTTGAAGGGGCTATCCTATCGGTCACAGGTTCATTTGCTGCCGCAGCCCCATTTTCTTTTATTGTAGTAAAATAAACAATTACGTTGTAATAACGGAATATAATTTCAAATATAGTTTCGATATAATATAATGCAATTTATAATCATTCTGTCAGATCATATATCCATTTCTTAACAGCATAATTTTCGAGTCGAAAGAAAAAATAGAGCAGATATAAACTGTGGATAAACAAAAATGAAAATTTGGAGTTAAAACAGTTATTTGGGCCTTAGCATTAGCAGCGACTGTTTCGCTCAATGGTTAGAGTAACGCTCGGGGATTTACTGAGTTTTGTAGTGCAAACGATTCGTCTTATGTCCGGGATATCACTGACACAAAACCAGACATTTTCATAATTAGAGTGGATCGGTTGATATATTTTCAAACAACAGATCCACAGTATTTCATACAAATGTAAAGCTAAAACATGCGATGATATATTTTGAAATTTAAAATAAGAAAATCTTCATGTACAGAGCGAGCCGTTTATTACAATCACAAATGTTGTTAAGCGATTACTGTTAACAGTCAAACCCACGCACTTCATTTAAACGAATTAAAACTTATATTGAATTATTCATAGTATCTACAACTTTGAGAAGAGTCATTAATATTCCAACTTTTGTTCAGACTATTGAATCCCTTCTTCCCATCTTTGATGTTGCCTTGACCGTAAAGAAAGCAATAAGAGATTCGATTGTCTGAATGAAGGTTATGATAAAATATCTATAAAAACCATAATAATATCTATAATGTAAATCTTTTTAATAACAATGAATCTAATACATTAACAATGAGTTTATTACAAAGAATGAACATTTATAACGATGAAGGTAAACTGCTTCAATTTTTATAGCTTAATGGTATCAGCTGGTTATTGATATCTGAAGGATCTTGTCGAAAAGCGACCATTATAAGCTGCTTCCTCTGTATTTCCTCATATATCAGCAGTTATCGTGGCAGTAATGTTTTAGGAATAATAAGAATAACAATTTTTATGATTTTGCCATCATCATAAAAATGATTCATTGATCATAGATAGCTTTCAAGAACGACAAAGAAATATTCAGATCGATAAAGTCAATAGTAATTTGGATATCATTAACTCCGAATTAACTTGAATAAACAAATAGGTCTGGTTAGTCACTTAATAGAAATCGTCACGTAAGTAACATCTCTTAGCAGCATGTCGTGTTGGCGGAGATCAATTAAGAAATTGGAAAAAGTGGTGATCGATGAATGAGGCATTTCTCTCGCTTTTTCTTGGGCAGTGATCACGAAAAGTCCGAATTAAAAAACAAAAATAAGCGAACGGATTCCTTTAGTATAAATTTACATTGAAATACACCCCGATTTCCCCGAAACCAAAAAAAGAAAAAAAGTTTCATCTAGGTATAAGGAATAAATGTTTAAACTTTCTGCCCTCTAGCTCCATTGCCTGCACACCAGCCAATTAAAAAACTGAAGAAACTTATTTTGACAGTTTTGACGACAGCTTTGGTTGATAGTTTCTGATACATCATCCTTTGCTTTTCTTAATCTTCTACAAACAAATGCTTTCTTTATCTTTGGTTTTTACGTTTTTTTTAAAGAGTGGAAACGCCATTTTGAATGGTATCGCTCAAAAGAACCACTTATTCTTGCTGCTGAATAGAAAGCCTTCTATCAATATTAATAGATGTTGCTTCTTTTTTGTTGATTAACTGCTCTTTATATCTAGAAATATGATTTATTGCGCAAACGTCCTGAGGCAAATGTTCGTTTAATGAGTCGAAGAATAGAAATTTTATTTCATGCAAACAATCTGTTGAAATCAATAGAAATTCGATTAGATGCCCCCAATGTATTTGTTTTTTCTTTTCGTGATATTTAATATCACCAGTGTATCAATGGGTTTCAATGGCATTTTGTGGATGGGCAGGCAACGGGTAATGAGAGGAATGATTGAATTTTGGGGCTTACCGAAGAAATTTTACAGTTTCCTCCCTTACATCGTCGCTATATGCCCATTTTTTTCAATGAATTTCAATGCCATTTTGTAAAAGAGTGAACCATGAGTTGAGGAATAATCGATTCAATTTTGTGGTGGATCCACAAACTTCTGTCACATTTACCACCCCCTCCCTGGATTGTAACTTATTTTCATTCAATTTTTCATGACAATGGCGTTGGCAGAGGTATGCACTCTCTGAGTGCTTTCTAGCTGCTTTCGTTGTTGATGAACTGTGCTTTACCTCTTAAAAAAATAATTCATAGCCCATTCGCCCGGAACCAAAGGTTCGTTCAATGAATTAAAGTTTACTTTACTTCATGTTATGCAAACAATATTTTCGAATCAGTAAAAACTCGATTATTGCCAAAAGCTTTTCTTTGTTGTTTCATGTTCATAACATCCCCAGTATTATTCTGAAAATCCATTGTCCATTCTGGCAGCTCTTCACAGAGACTGACAACAAATTTATCCTCATAAAAACCCAGTCAGGATCATAATGATATCGAAGAGGTTTTGGGATTAAAGGCGTTATCTCCCCTTGTTTTCAACCTACCCAACTCCTTGGCGTATCAAACCAATTCAGGAAATTCTATTTTAGGCCATTTTTGTTATCAATGTTTTTTTTGTTTTGTTTCCTGATAGAAATAGTTTTTATTGTTTGTGGCTTGGCAGCCATTCCAACATTGTCCATTCTCGTTTCGAAACTATTAAACATTCATAAATGACGAAAACAAGTTGGTCACAACCGATATTCAAAAATTATATTCCTCTTCAAACAAGTTCGATGAGGCTTATATATTCACTCGTGACAGTCTATCCACATAATATCTCCAAAGATTCTCAATGAATGTGGAATACATTTTTCGGAAGGGTTACGGAAGAATTGATTAAACCTGGGGAAGGATCCAAGCATTTTTTTCGATTGGAAGCTATTTTGCTTTTTTCCATACATTTATGTATCCACTCATGTTTGTCTACATCAATATATCTAAAAGTTATCAATGAATTGCAGCGACATTTTGTCGAGCGGTAAATCGTGGGCTAAAGAAGAATTTTGTTACAGTTAATCAGTTACCCCCCCCCCCGCATATATGTGAACAATGGCTTTGCCAGAGGAATACGCTCCCTGAGTGCTCTTTAGTTATTGATGGAAGTAGAAGAAAGCTTTAAACACCAGTAACATTATTATACGCTGATTTACTCGGACTAGTGTCCTCGTTTTAGTTGTAATAGTCACAAAAATTCGACTCTTGTACCAATCAGCCTCCTTCGTGTGTCTGTCATAGTTGATAACTTTTTAGGATATTTTAACCGAATCTTTTATTCCATCCATGATTATTCTCATTTTGCTGATATGCCAGAGGGTATCTTATCAGTTAATTCATTCTTGTGATGTTGCTCGTCTGTTTATTCCACTGAACCGGAATCCATGACTTCTTTGCACTATCCGACCCAAGGACTGAAACGACAACTTCGACCACCAAATACGCTCAACTAACTTTCTTCATCCACTAGACCATGGATCCCGTTGGACAATCCAATGATCGAAACAACAAACAAGATGAGGACACTCGTCCCTGGAAATCAGTGAAGAGCAAGCCTCACTGTATATATGATAATTAAAAAAAGCATATAACTACATATTTTTTTTAGCTTATATGTACTTATTTATCAGAATGAAATAAGCCCTTGCATATCAGTGAGATAGATTTGGTAGGTATGTAAGACTAGTCAGTTTAGCTCAGTCGGTAAAGGGCCAGCTTACTAATCAGTTAGCCACGATTTCATATTACGGTAGGGTAATGTTAATTGTTACGGAAGTAAAAGTCAACTCCAAGTTTGGACAGGAGTTTGATAATAAGAATAATTCCTCATCTCAGATATGTGGACAAAAATTACAAATGACTTTGTTCGTAATTTTGAAGATTTCTGTTATCGTTTACCTTTCTTTGAAGTAAAATTTGCTTTGATTTTGAAATAAATCCAGTAATTTGAATGGTGTTTACTCGAATGATGATAAAGCTGAAGGGAGACCAAGACCTGTTCTTGATAAAGGATTATCGACTTCTATCATCGGATGTAATTATATTTACAAAAAAGATGGAAGTAACTCTAAGTGATCAATTTATGATGAATGAATATTCACGTCATCCTCAGAATATCATATTCTGGAGATAATGAAAAATGATTGAAATAATAACAGAATTGACCAGGTTGTTGTTGTTGTTGTTGTTATTATCATTATTGTTATTATTATTATTATTATTAATATTATTATTTTTATTATTATTATTATTAATAATAATAATAATAATAATAATAATAATAATGATGATGATGATGATGATGATGATGATGATGATGATGATGATTATGAGGAAAGTGCTAGAAATATAAAGACTGCAAAGCTAATTGTCAACAGTTACCCAACAGAGGAAGGGAAATGAAAGTGGAATTGCAAACTGCAGCACTGACATGATAGGCGAAAGAGAGAGGAGACGTTGGCTGAAGACCTGAGGAGTCTTATTGTCACTCAGCCTTCAGCAATGACCACTGGGCAACCGGTGAGAAAGTGTAAACCGCAGTATTACTGCGATCTATGAATACTAGGAAAGAAGGGATGGAGACTTGAGGAGACTTGCTGTCACACAAACTCCTGCGGTTACCACCAGGCAACCGGAGTGAGATTACAAATAATAATAATAATAATAATAATAATAATAATATAGTGCAACAAACAATAAAGTAGAAAACAATGGAACAGTACAGCAAACTAGAAAAGAAAAGTGGGAAGGGAAAAAATTGTACGGCGAGTTTAAAAGACAGATACAAGATATAGCAGACGAGAAATCATGGACGTGGTTATGAAAGGAAAACCTTAAGAGAGAAACAGAATCGCTCATCATGGCAGCCCAAAACAAAAGCATAAGGACAAACTACATAAAAGCAAAAATCGACAGAGCACAGACAAACAGCAAATGCCGCATGTGCGGTGAAAGAGATGAGACAGTAAACCACATAACTAGTGAATGTAGCCAACTCGCCCAGAAGGAGTATAAGCATAGACACGATAGAGTAGCAACGATGATACACTGGGAACTAAGTAAACAAATGGGATTCAACCATGGGGAAAAGTGGTATCAGCACAAGCCAGAGGCAGTTTTGGAGAATGACAACCACAAACTACTGTGGGACTTTGACATCCAAACTGACCACCTCATCCAGGCAAGAAGGCCGGACTTAGTAATAGTAGACAAAAAAAGGAAGGCCTGCCAAATACTAGACGTTGCTGTACCTGCAGACCATAGAGTAAAAAAGAAGGAGGGTGAAAAAAGGGAAAAATACCAGGACCTAGCAAGGGAGTTAAAGAAAATGTGGAACATGAAAACCAGGGTAGTACCGGTCATAGTGGGAGCACTAGGAACTGTCCCCAAAACGCTGAGGGAGAGACTGGAGGAGATCGGGATTAGGGAGAGGATAGAGACCGTACAGACCACAGCACTGCTGGGAACTGCACGGATACTGAGGAAGGTGCTAGAGATATAAGGACTGCAACGAATAGTAGCTCTGTCATGATATGCGAAAGAGAGAGGAGACGTTAGCTGAAGACCTGAGGAGACTTATTGTCACTCAGCCTTCAGCGATAACCACTGGGCAACCGGTGTGAAACTGTAAATCGTAGAATTACTGCGACCTATGAGTACTAGGAGAGGAGGGCTGGAGACTTGAGGAGACTTGCTGTCACTCAAACTCCAGCGGTTACCACCAGGCAACTGGTGTGAGATTCCAAATAATAATAATAATAATAATAATAATAATGATGATGATGATGATGATGATGATGATGATGATGATAATAATAATAACAAAAATAATAATAATATAAGCTACAGTAATACACGAAGCAAAAAGTAGATAGATATAAATTTTTTTTTCGGTTAAGCAGATCCGAACTTTGGTTAAGGCGTCACATTTTCAGTTCTATTCGTCCCATTGCCAATAAACATCATCATAGTGACATTCATGATTTCCCTGATATAATATATGAACTAGGATGTTATACATGAAAGATCGTTTTTGAAAGACGAAAGATGATGTGAATAATGACCCACTTGAAACAATAACATTTCCCCAATGACCCTCTAATGATGATATGCCATCTCTACCAAATGATTCAAGTTTACTGGTCACATATTTAGTAGAAACGCAACTTCTAACTTGAAAAGATGATTATCTATTAGAGAAATGTCATGTGAATATGGAAAATGTGGTGATCAATGAATAAGACCTCTTCAATTCTCTAATTCTCCAAGATTAGATACGTCAGTTGGGAGGTTTGGACTTAGGAACTGACTTTGGGCAATTTCATTTATTTCATGTGGGACACTTATTTACAACTTTTCAACCTTTCTTATTGCCTGGAGATGACCTGATATGGTCGTTGTTAAAGTCCTAAACTCCCAAGAAAGTGCTCGAATTACAGTCGATAATTCTTCATTATTAAGAACCGGTCTGGGCCTCCCTTGAGGTTCATTATCATTCTACTAAACGCCATTGTTGAGGAATCAAAAACTAATTATATTTTTTTTAATTCCCATTGAATCTGCAAAGAAATACAATTACACTGGTAAATCTATTTTTTGGCAAAAAAGAGAGAAAGTAAGAAAATTGTCATTTCGCGAGTAAACTCCACTTGACGATGTAAGATACAACTGTGTGATGGCTTTGGTTTCCCTTGTCCATATAGATGTATTTAGGACACGACTTAGAGATGAAGTGAATATAATGAATGATCCATATTGGAATAATTGAACAAGTCTGCTTAATCAATCAATAGAAACCGTCACAGGACCAGCGTTTCTTGGAAGCATGTGGTGATGGGCGGCGATCACCAGAAAAGTCCGAATTTTCAAAAAGCATGTGTCACCATTGCCGTATACAAACTGAAGGACCGTTCCTGCATAAATTGCATGAAATGAACCCCAAGTAAAAACTTAATAGGGGAAAATTTGGAAGATAAAATGTTTTTTCTAGACATAATACGGAGTAAATATCTAAACTTTCATCTCTCTGGCTCCATCGGTGTGCCCTGTACGCGTGATACATCCAGACAATTTATATGGAATAAGTGTTCAGAATGATTGTATATACATACACACACGCATCACATATACGCATCACGTCACGTACATACATCACATCACATATAGACGCACACACATTATACACATCCACACTCACACATCACATACTGACTGACATTTGCCGAGACTTACAGGCAGAAATGAAAAGAAATTCATGAAAATGTGCAATGAATTGTGTACATTATGAGATAGACGGAGAGAGAGAGAGGTAGAACAAAAAAATATACAGAGAGAGAGAGAGAGAGAGAGAGAGAGAGAGAGTGTGTGTGTGTGTGTGTGTGAATGAATAAGAAGAAGAGAGGGAGAGAAAGGGGAGGAAGGAGAACGTTAAAAGTTTGAATGATGAGTAGGGAGAGAATCATCATCAGCCATGGTTACTCCACTTGTTAACAAAGACCCATCCCTATTTCTTCCATATCAACCGAGACAGTGCTAACCTCTGCTATGTCTTACCTGCAAATATTTTACTTTGGTCTATTCTCTGACCTATGTTGACCGTTTTTTTAATCTCTTACTGTTATTATCAACATCGTTTTTTTTCCGTCGCTGTGTTATTCTGAGTTTGTTTTCCTATGATTTACTTTTAATGTTTTATGTCCGTACGTCATATCTGATATCATACATTCATTGTACAATTCAAGTCTTAAGCAGATTGCCAAGGTGCTTTGCTCTATATTTACTAAAATGCTTTTCAACCATTCGTTATACATCATTTTCATAGTCTTCTCGAACTTTATCGCCTGATCCAAGTAATTAACTACTTCCAAATTTGTACCTTCAATTCTTATGGACTTATTCGGGACGTACCTCTTGAACATTACTTTTGATCCAATTCTGTACATTTTCAACCCTATGTTAAGGCTTTCTCTACTTAGCATATTCTAATATAATTTTAAAGACAGATATAAAAAAAATTGAGATAGATAGATAGATAGATAGATAGATAGATAGATAGATATGAATAGACTGAGATTGGTTTGAAAAGACTGAGATGTAAGGAAGACCTGGGCTACTTAATACATCTACCATTTACCTGGCTGTAACTTCTAATAAAATTATTTCATTAAGACGGAAATATGACCACAAGTTACTCTGGAGAGGAGACTTCCTTTGGTGCAGGGGGGGGGGGCGGAGATCGATTAAATCTGAAACGTTGGTCAAGTTTATTATATGATCATTTAAGTATTCAATGTACAAACCTATCCCACAGTGGGGGTAGTTGGTACAATCCGATTAGGCAAGTCAATTCTCTAGCTGGTTTGTACAGATGTCATTAATATATTACTATAATTGAGAAATACAAAATGTTAAATCAGACAGGATGTATTTGAGCAAGAATAAAACTTTTAAGAATATAATGACCACCTGGTTGGACAAGTGGAATCCTATGTGAGTAGACCTCAATGATGCTTTATAACAAGGTAGAAGATGGAAAAAGTACAGTAAGAATGACCCCTATGACCTGTTCAAAGTTTGTTCTCTTATTTTGATTTTTGTTTTCTTTTACTGCAATTGATTACAATTACAGCATAGCAAATGATCCAACACACAATGTACTAACCAGTCCCAAACGCATGTCTTTTTTATTTGTATTCTATTCTAAGAAAAGTTTTGTCAGAAGCTGTAATGCAGCATATATACTGTTTATTGCAACTTCTCATAATCATAGACTACGCTATCATCAATTGCACAATAAAGCATAAAACTAGGCATTCGCCTATGAAAATGAAAAAAATAACTTACAAGGGTGAAAAAAACGTTTTTTTACGCAATACTTTTTCGTGCGTACAACACATACGACTCAAACATGGTTGAAACATCCTAAACTTTTCTGCTCAAAAGTGATGCAAACCAAAATTAAAGCAAATGATTCAACCTGTCCCTTTGCCAAACCATCACAGTCTTCCCCATTTGAACAGGCTGGAATAGATATACAGATATAAATAGGGGTAGATAAATATAAAATGATAGATAGACAGATAGACATGGACAAACCTAAATGGAAAAAAAAAAAGAAAAGATGAATAGAGAGTGGGAGAGGGGGAAAGTAAGTAAGAGAGGGGCTGTTGGAGAACGATTGGCCCATTGTTTTTTCTTTGGAAATCATTTAGGTAAAAAAAAAACTGAAAATATTCTGCCTACATAAAAAATCGATAGAAAAAAAAATTCAGTCGGAACAGCAAATGAAACGGAAAATAAGAACAGGGAATGGATATGTATGAAAGAAGAGAGAATTTATACATATGTACATATATATTTTTTGTTCTTTCATACAAATATATATATATATATATATATATATATATATATATATATATATATATATATATATATATATATATATATATATAAATATATATATATATATATATATATATATATATATATATAGAGAGAGAGAGAGAGAGAAAGAAAGATAGACAGATAGATAGATAGATATAGAGAGAGGGTGGGAGACAGGGATAATGATTCGGAAATAAGTACCCATGATTCTTTGGAGCAGACGTCATCTCTTTTTGAGTCTGTTTCAATTTTATTTTATCTTCAACGCAATTTTGTCTCTGATTTTACAACCAGAAAAAATTTGAAGTATCTCGCCATTTCTTTCCGAAGCTTCCTTCCAAGTAACGAACGAAGTGTAATTTTAAACAATAAAGACGAAAAAAGTGTATGCAAATGAACATAGAGACAAGCAAAAGAAAACAAACGACAAAAATATGACAAAATCTATTGTATTACCTTCTCGGCAAATCTGCATTTTTTAATCACAAAAAAAGAGAAAAAAAACAAAAACAAAAAAACCCCAACCACGCGTGAATGTCACAAGTTTGAAGGGAATAGAAGTCTTTTTCAATACTTTTTACACAAATGCAACCAGAAAATAACATTCACTACCACGGAATATTAGTGTAGTGAATTCGATCTTTATTCGATACACCGCTACTGTGGCCAGACTAAACTAATCCTGGTAACTAACCATTTAGTCATGTGAAGTCGTACAGGTAACATGACAATGAAAACTAATCTCAACAATATCAATGATCAGATTTCTAACAAGCCTGGCCGCTACAGGGTAAAATTCCACCCCTAACTACAATCCCTATGGAAGATGATAACTGTAAAGTTTGTGAAGTATATTTATTAATAAAATTCGTTAGTATATAAGACTTGTCAGTCTAGATCAGATGTTGAGACGGATGCCTTCAAATCATATGGACGTCATTTCAAATCGCGGGACAGAAATGTTAATTTAACGTTAATTCATTTCAATTAGTAGGTTTGATTTATGCTGATGTGATAGATAAAGAGTGAAGAGTTTACTTTCCAAAATTTGGTGAGGATTGTTCTTGTTATTACAATGGGGAAAACAAAGTCAACTATAAGAGAAGGGAAGGGAAAAAGATGTTAAAGAAGAAGAAGAAGAAGAGAAAGAAGAAGAAGAGAAAGAAGAAGAAGAAGAAGAAGGAGAAGGAGAAGAAGAAGAAGAAGAAGAAGAAGAAGAAGAAGAAGAAGAAGAAGAAGAAGAAGAAGAAGAAGAAGAAGAAGAAGAAGTGCGATAATGAGAAAGGAAGGAAAAGTAAAGGGAAGCAAGAGAAAAAAAAGGAAGGAAAAAATAAGTATAAAAAGAAGCGAATGATAACGAGGAAGGAAAGAAAATGTAGAAAGGGAAAACAAAATGTTCAAAGAAACAGATTTCGGCACAAGCGAATCAAGTGACAGCCTAAGGCCTCAAAATCCAGAGAAAACCTAAAAAACTATGTAAGGCATATATGTTTTCGAGGTTTTCGGACGTTCTGGCGTAACTTTTAACAAGGCGCCTTTAAGCTTTACACTGTTCATGTGCGTCATCTAGTCTAAATCTGGCATAGATGTTTAAAAATAATTTTTGACATGAGGGTGAAGAAAGTAAACGGAGATAAGAGAAAAAAAGAGGGGAGAAACATGAAATGTTTATTCTTCTAAAATGAATAAGACGAGAAAGAAGAAAGCGAAGAGAAAGAAAAAAACGACATTGGAGAGGAAAATAGAAGAAAAAGAAATGCTATGATTATAAAATATTCAATCATCTTTACATAAGCAAACATTACTTCTTTACTGTCCTTACTGATGACCATCTATGATCTCTCTTATATCTAATAGTCGCCGTGAGCAAAAAAACTTGTTACTCATTTTTTCCTGTGACAGAAGCGCGTGCACACTGAATCATTGTGCAAATGAAAACTTCGAATTCAAAATAATCCGGACACAGCCTATCTCTCAGGACTTATATGACTGAGTTGGAATGTTTTGATATAATAAAACTTATCTTCTTCTTCTTCTTCTTCTTCTTCTTCTTCTTCTTCTTCTTCTTCTTCTTCTTCATCATCATCATCATCATCATCATCAGTCTTTTAACGTCCGTCATTGGACATAGACTTTCCCCAGGATTTGCCACACTTCTCTATCATGGCGATCATTCCTGAACTTGTCTAGCTCGTTTCTCCATCTAATATTCTGCCGGCCTCGGTTGCGCATGTGATCTCAGGGGATCCATGTCGTGAGACGTGATGTCCATCAGTTGTCTGCTATTCTTGCAACATGGCCAGCCCACTGCCATTTGAAGTTTTTAATCGATTCTATGATGTCCCTGACTCTTGTCTTTTCCCAGATGTTATGTGCTGTCTTGTGGTCTCTCCATGTGAGGCCCAGCATTATTCTTTCATGTGCACGTTGTATGGTTCTCAATTTACGGATCTGTCTCTTGGTTAGGTTCCATGTTTCAGCTCCATAAGTGACTATTGGGAGGAAGCATTAGCTATACACTCTTCTCTTTAGGATTAATGGGATCTTCTTATTTTTCGAATCTTACCCTACCAAAAATATGACCGTAAACATTCACTTAAATTATAGTCATATAACTTCAATAATAATAAACATCGTTTGCTAAAAAAGCCATTGTTCTGTTTCTATCCACGTAGCTCTCAACCATTGTCGAAATTGACAACGTATGCACAAAACGAGACCAGATTGATTGCAAAAGATCAATCATTAAAACCACGGTAAAGTCACGGTTGAACCACAGTATAATGTTACCACGGGAAAGATTTTCAGCTAATTAGTTTTCGAAAATCAATCCTCATATGTTTTATTTGAGGGGTGTTAATTAAAAATTTTGTGTCAGCTTTTTAGAAACCATCAACCAAATCTGTCAACATGGATTTCTTCAGTGTTATAGTTTGTTTGGCTGGCTATGTATGTATTGCACGCACAGACTGCATCAATGGAGCTAGAATACTGAAAATCCAAACATTTACCAAATGATATTACAAGAAAAAAGGTTTTGAACTCCCATCCCTATATAGTTTTCTTGAGGGAAAGGACAAATTTGCAATGTAAATTTATGCTAAATTCAACTCCTAGAAAAAAGCCCACTCGGAAAAGTTGGTGGCAGTTTGTCCTGGTAGGATTCACGCTTTAAAAAATTCAGACTTTTAAAGTGATCACTTCCCAAAGAAAGGTAAGACAGTAACTTATTGATTGATCACCCTTTTTCCCAATTTTTTCATTGATTACTCCCAACGTAGCATGCTCTTAAAAGACGTTTGTCACATGACAGTTTCTATTCATCTTCATTTATTTGATTGAATTAAATTAAAAGAGTATTTTTTTCATCCTAATTAGAAACCGTGGACCAAAATTGTCGCCAAAACTGTCAACATGGATTTCTTCAGGTTTAGGTGTGTTTGGCTGTATGCATCACACATACAAACCACACAAATGGAGCTAATGGGTTTAGAATATAAACATTTACTACTGATAATGTAGAGAACCCCCCCCCCGGGAAGGGGTCATTTTGCAATGTAAGTTTACACTAAATTAATCCCTTAGTTTATGGCACCATTTCTGCTTGTTTGTTTTTTCTTAAATTGGACAGTGATCACTGCCCAACAGAAGGTAACAGAAGTAACTTATTCCTTGACCAACCCTTTTTCCTATTTTTCTAATTGATCACGCCCAACTCATGATGCTAGCCAAAAGTTGTTACTTATGTGACGGTTTCTTTTGAGTGACTAACCAGACATGATTATTTTCCGATGTAATATTTCCCCGAGAACTTTCATTCTAGAATAATTATTTAAAACAAATAAGTTTGCCCCAAAAATATCTTGGAGAGGGGTTGTGAGGAAAATTTGTTCATCGTTTTTGACGCCGAAAGAACGGAGGTGTGAAATATTACAATCGGGATTATGTTTTTTCATTGATCTCCATCATGGTTAGAGCAGAAAATCGTAATTCTGCTTTTATTTCACAGATTCTCTTATTTCTTATTTTATTTATGAACTGCTTTCAACATCGGGTGACGGAAGGTGTCAAGCTTTATAATGGGGTGGGGGGGGGCAGAAGTAAATAACCGGTAAATATTATTGCCGTTTTGTACATCCGTAGTCAATTTCGACAATGGTTCAGTGTTATAAGGACGTAGAAAAAAAGGAGCCGAGTTCAAAAATTCTTCCAAATTATGATAGCGTGCAGTCTCGATCAAAATTTCGACTGATCAATGGGGTTAGTTGGATACCTATCTTTCTAGTTATCTGTATGGGTTAAACTTTCCTGAAGAACATTCTCATGTTTCACCGTTTTGCAATTGTAGACAAACCCTAATATTATTATGGTTAAAGGTTTTTTGTCAACTGAAAGAATAATCAGATTTAAGTAAAATTGATTAGAGAAAAGCAATCACAATACAAGTATGATAACGTTTAAAGTTGAAAATTGGGAGTCAATGCTATGTTCCATTGAAGTGAGAAAGACAGATACTTCACTTTGATCTTCAACTACAGTCTGTAGAAGGCTGGACTACGGAAATAGGACCACACCCCCAAATAAAATTTTCGGAAGAGATATTTAACAACAGCAATCATTTTAAAGGGGAGATAGATAGTGTGTAGAATTCTTTGGCACGTTCGACAATCCTGTCTCTGTCTGTTGTTAAGTTTCCATTTTCCTCGAGAATGCTATGAAAACCAGCCACGTGAACAAGCTGGCTTTAGAAGAAGCTACTCGACCATGGAACACCTGCATTCGATAAAAGAAAAAGCAGCAGAAGATATACTTCTACTCGCCGTAGCATTTATCGACTTTAAAAAGGTGTTCGACTCAGTAGAAATCCCTAAGGCCATGGAGGCTATCACTCAACAAGGTGTAGATCCAGTATATGTCGAACTGCTGAAACATATATACAATCACAGCAGCTCCTTCACCAGGTTACATAAAGACTCAGACCCCGTTCAGCTCCAGAAAGGAGTAAGACAGGGTGATCACAGCCTGCCTCGAGATGATCTTCAGAAGACTAGACTGGGAGGGTAAAAGAATTAGAATAGATGGCGAGTATCTGAGCACCGTCAGATTTGCAGACGACATTGCCCTTTTCAAAGAGAACCTGCACGACCTCCAACTAATGATAGATGAACTAAATGAAGAGAGCAAGAAAGTTGGCCTACACATGAACTTCAGCAAGACGAAGATCATGTGCAACAACCACATTGGGGATAAAAACACTAAGATCAAAATCGAGGACATAGAACAAGAGAAAGTAGATCACTAAATCTACCTAGGACAACGAATCTCCATGAGACCCTCAAAAGAAGGAGAAATCAAGCGGAGAATCACACTAGGATGGCAAGCCTTTAGCAGAACTAGCTCAACCTTCAAAAATAAGATCCCAATAATCCTAAAAAGAAGGGTGTATAACCAATGCACCCCCAATAGTCACTTATGGAGCTGAAACATGGAACCTAACCAAGAGATAGATCCACAAATTAAGAACCATGCAACGTGTACATGAAAGGATTATGCTGGGCCTCGCATGGAGAAACCGCAAGACAGTACAGTACACCCGAGAAAAGATAAGAGTCAGGGACATCATAGAATCGATTAAAAATCTCAAATGGCGGTGAGCTGGCCATGTTGCAAGAATAGCTGACAACCGATGGACATCACGACTCACGACATGGATCCCCTGAGATCACATGCGCAACCAAGGCCAGCAGAATATTAGATGGAGGGACAAGCTAGACAAGTTCGGAAAGTACTTGCTCTGCGACGCCCATGATACAGAAGTGTGGCGAATCCTGGGGAAGGCCTATGTCCAACAACGGACGTTAAAAGACTGATGATGATGATGAAATAGTCTGTGATAGATGCTGAGATATAGAGATGGATGAAATGAGAAAGAATAAATGTCTAACCTCGTCTAGTTGCCTTTAATCTGAAGACATTTTTTTATCAACTCGAAAGGTAGTTTCTCTAAAAATATTGCAGCGAAAAGCAGCATAGATTTGTCAATAATGATAATGAAGAGTAGCGTGCTGCACATTTCTGAAACTGTCTCTGAAAATGACTGAACTCAGCTAAATTTTTTAATTTCCAGCAACCTTTATGACTAATATGCTTTTTTTTTCAAATATTCATTCAAAGTTCACTTATCAAATAAAATAACTAAAATTCCTGAACAAATCATTAATGAGTATAAAACGGTTACTTTCATCAAATTGACTCATTATATTCAAAATTGATAAGATTTCCATCTCTCATAGATTTTCATCAAAGGAATTTAAAATAAAGCATTCAGTCAAATCTCACCGAAAAAAAAGGTTAATTTGTCTACACTAGCCGATCTTCAATAGAACAGGTAATTTTTTGATCGAGTTCATGCAAGAAGTTGAAGATCAAAGACACTTGATGTCAACTAATTTGTTTCATTCTTTGAGAGGAAATCAATTTGACAAAACACAGAACTTTGCTTGTCTACAGATTTGAAGTGCTTGTTTTTTCAATATATTTTATACCTATAAAATAAAGAACCTGAATAATTCAGAGATGTTATTATGGAAAGCAAATTACTGTACATCACTTCAGATTTTATAAAACCAAATAAATTTTAATTTATCAAATTACCAAATATATTGATTTAAGAAAAGATTAGGCAGTCATCATGGTGTTATCCCTCCGATGGTGGCGCCCTGGGCGGGCCACTTCACCCTCGGTATGCCAGTGTGCGACTGCGCATGCGAAAAGCTTATAGGGAAATACGATGTCCACTTAAACATATTTACAGATAATGAACATTCGTTCCTTGAAGACGAACGAGTTTCACGTTCTCTTCCCAGCTTTATGAAGTGATCTCATCAACAGATCAGAAGGTCGTCTACTGGTCATGCTCCTTGGATGAGAGAATGGAGGTAAATAACTTATAAGCCAGACGGTTGCAATGTTATTAAATATTTACTAACCCTTTACCGTCGGCAATCATCTAGAGTGTCAAGCGACAACCAAATTAGCTGTTGCTTAATTGACCAATTGGACAGCTCTCAAATTACTCAGAATGCCCTGCCGGAAGCAGTTCATTAAAATATCATATTGGTCAATTTCCAGTCCTTAAGAGAAGGAATTCTTTAGCACCTTTTGACACTGACCCTCCCCAGGTGGCAATTCTAAGAGAGTAGGAAGTTCGATTGACATGCAAAAACAGATTAACCCATTAACTTCGAATGGCCGAAATTTCCGTCATTGCCCTTCCGTGGCTAACTCAATAAAATGTCTGTTTTATTGTGATTGATGGCAATTCAGTTCCATCTTTGAGTTAAGGTTTTTATCTTGCAATAGATAACCTTTAATGGATTTCCCACACAGAAAAGAAAACGACACACGGAAAAAAACCACTCGGTAAAAAGCCCACACGGCTTTTTTTGGTGGCAGTTTGTCCTGTCTTGAATTTATTCAAATGACCGTTCAAAACAATAATGTTCGGTTATTGTTAATTCATGATTATTTAAAAAAAAAAATTAACACAGCGAATAAACAACTCAACATAAAAACATGAAATACTTTGTGAGTATGGATTTGACCTCCGGGTAATGTAGTTAGCAAACAAGTTTTTGAAAAACAACCCCCCAAATTTGTTTTTTGTTGAATTTGGCGGGAGTCTCTTTTCATGATAATTCATCTTGATGAAATAATCTCTTTTTTAAATCAAATCTCGAAATAAAAATGTCACACAGGTTGCATTCTTTATCAAAGAAGAAGACATTTTTGATATACCTCATACCACGATGTCTATTGGTTGTAAATGGATACCTTGAATAGTGCTGTTTTGATTAATGTGTTTTGATGTAGTGCTGGTAAAGTACATTTTTCGAAATTCGGAATTTAGTGATCGGGGGTCATGTCGATTAGATAGAGGGAACGCTTTTGTACTTTGAGAGATTGAAATTGATAAGGAACTTTCGTTGTTCACTTTCAGGGGTAAAATATAGGGAAAGTACTTTTTTTACTCTAAGGGTTCAAAATCTGGGAAATTTGATTCAAAATCGTGGGGGAGATTATTTGAAAAAAGTTTTCATATAACGTCATTCAAAGTACAAGATCATTTCATCAAGATGAATTATCATGTAGATAGACCCTCACTTAATCAAAATGACCCCCCAAGAAATTTCGAGTTTTCAAAAACTAGTTTGCTAAAAATTACCCGGGGTCAAATGCGTAGCAGCAGGAAATGTCATGTGTTTATGTCTAGTAGTTTTGACGGCAGGCGAGTATATACGGACGGACAGAGTTTTGGCAGAGATTTGCATCTTAAATCATTATATTTATTAAGTTATAAAATAGGGAGAATATCCTCTACTCCTTCCGATGATTATTTGTTGCCTGAATAAATAGGAAATAAAAGTGTTTTTGCTCTTCTATTTGTTAAGAGCTAAATACCTAAAAAAGGGTACTTTGTAAGCATTGAAAAATTCTCTTGCCTGAAATAAAAATGTGTTTACAATATGGAAACCAAAAATCTAGAAAATGAATGCAACGAAGAGAAGAGAGTCTTTTGAGTCTGGTTATTTTTGAAGAACCTTCTTAAAACGTTTCTCGACATTTCCCGGTCGTATTTTCCTAATAACACTTAACCACCGGTGGTATCCCGTCCTTCATTTTCCTTGTGGAGCAATTAAATGACCGATACATTCCCCCTGTCGACATTTCCCAATCAAGCAGGTTACATCATTACCTAAAGTATGTTCAACCTGAGATAAAGTTGTACTTGTACACAAATTTGCAGTCCCTAGTGTGCAGCTGTCTCCATTACATTTGAAAATAGTGAAATTAACCTTTTTAGAAAATACCAACCTTGACCTGACTTTAAATTGACACTCAGATATCACCCACTCAATAATCATCCTTGTGTCAAGTTATTTTTGTAAAAAAGTCGAAACTATATATCTACTTTTTTGTTTTTACAAAAAATAAATTCTTTGTTTTGATTCGATCGAACGTTTATTTAATCAAAACAATGCAAAGTTAAAGACGTAAAAATCAACTGAAATTAAACTTTTTTCACCAAATATGACTGAAAAAAGTTCAATTCTCATTTATTCTTTTAATCAAATGAAAAAATTTTATTCTAAAAGAAAAATTTGGCTATGGTCTACTTGAAGACCCTCAAGGATAATACCCCCACATCATGATTACCTCGTAACTATAACATCTATGTTAACTGAGGATATATATATATATATATATATATATATATATATATATATATATATATATATAAAGGCATTGGAAACCGTCGAACAAAATTGTCAATGCAGGTTTCTTCAGTTTTTAAGTTGGTCGTTTCTGGCTCGCTGACTATCTAGATTTGTAAGTATCACGCGTACAGGTCATAACAATGGAGTTATAGAGCTGAACATTTAAACATCTATTCCTTATCGTACCCAGAAAAAATGCCTTTTTTAATCCTTGCAAAAAAAGGTTTTTAGTGGGGAGGGGGGGGGCAATATAAGTTCCTGTTAAATTGATCCCTTAGTCTGTGTCTGGCATTATTCTCACTCAATTGAAAATTAAGACTTTTTAATGATCACTAATATCAATCTTATCTTATCACTCTAATAACTTTCGAAATGCAAAGACTTTTCAAAATTGTTGGTTGTATATCTGGGCTGGGGGGGGTCAAGGTGATTTTCAATCATCCATTGACTCTTGACCAGTCGCCCGACACAGCATGTTGCCATTGAAGGTTTCTCTTACGTGACTGACCAGACCTGTCTTCGTTTTTATTTGATCTCAAAAAATCTTTTTTAGCAACAAATTAAACGACAAAAGGGTGATGTGTTTTTCAGATGTGTAATCAGTGAGGAAAGAGAGGAATCACTTTAATAAAAAAAACAAGGCGGCGAACGGAAAAGATATAAAACAACCTTTTCACTACATTTAACCGCGCGAGACACACTGACGATACTATTTACCATCACCCCAGTAATTCTAATGCATACACGGGAATGTTCCCCATTCTTTTCTCACTGAGCAAAGAAAACCATTCGGCGTCAATTTCTATGCTGGACTGACAAACATAACTAGCCGACAATTCAATTATGTCGCATCTTCCAATTTTCTAAATCTCCTGCAAAGTTCCCTGTATATTTTCTGGACTTTCAGAGCCAATGTGTGACTTTGGCCTCAGATGGTTTCTATTCTATATTCTACAAGCACAGACACTTAATGGTGAAGTGGAGTGAAGTCTTTTTTTTTACACCCATGAAGGAAACAAAAGATCTCATTATGAATTTTTATGAGTTTTCAAAGTCGCTTATCAATTTCTGTATAAATTGGCAAGGTGATGCAGAGACGTGTGAAGATTTTCAACTGATTTCAAACCAGCATCAGATTAGCGAGTTTTTGTCTGGTATTGAAGAACATATTATGCTAGTAAGATTTCCCTCACTGATACGCAAAATATCGTAAATTGATATCTCTGACTTGACCCACTATAACTCTGCACAATGATCATATCCCCACCTTATTTAATTCCATGAAAGCACCCGTTTTTTAGCATTCTAATCGGGTATTTGTGACTTCTATCGACATCCGTTATTAGCTAGAGCAATCATCGAAATCTATCAAAATGATATTGCAAAATATAAATAATACAAAAAACCCGTAACGTTTAACACGAAGTATGGTTTTGAATTGAAGATAGAACGCAATAGAATTGAAATAATTCAAATTCAAATTAAGAACACTAAAAACGAATAACGTAAATTTAAAAAGGGTCCAAAAATTTGAGTGATTTTATCAAAATATTTACAAGAGATCATAGAATTGTGAAACAGATTCGTTGATAGTCTCTATCAGAATACAATCTTGTATATTTAAACATATATTGTCAAAAATAACAGACAGACTCTGTGGATTAATTTTTTTGTCAGTTTTTCTTGTTTGCGCAAATCAAATAGAGAAAATTAGTCCGTTATTTCTAGCAATGGATGTTTAAATGAAAGATTGCTGTGTCGTTATACTATATATATATATATATATATATATATATATATATATAATTAAACAATTGTGTCATCCACAGACAGCTGTTTCGTTGTATTACAACTCTTCAGTGTGGCCATAGACTATCCATACCCATCCAGCACCACAAGTCCTCAACCTTGAATAAGGGAGCAATCTCTCTCTCTCTCCCCCCTCTTTCTCTCTCTCTCTCTCTCTCTCTCTCTATATATATATATTGCTGCTTTCGTGTTTTTACCAGTTCTGTCATCAAGTCGTTTGTAGTTGAGATGCAGGTTGTCATATATGACTAAAGGTTGGATGAAGTCCCTGCCACCCTCCTTTATTGACAGGTAACGTCTATCTCCGTCTGCCTTTGGGTGGTACGTTTTATTTGCTGTTTGCAATTTTCTAGTTTTTGTGTCCATTCGTTGGATTTATGGTAAGTTCCAGTTGATGATGTTAAAACAGTATCTTTTCATTATTTGTTTTATTCTTTTATTGTATTCTTCTCTTATTTTTTCTTTCATGTTTTTATGCTGTATATCTTAACCTTCATTTATACCTATGTATTTATAGGTAAGTCTATCCAAGCAGTGCCAAGATTACGGTGTTTAAAGCTGGAATTATCTAGGATCATTCTATTTATGAGGAGTTGGTCTTTTCAGCCGTTGTTGCTTTTCTTGCATCCCTTTTGCTTTAGAGGAAGAATGTTATTTTGATCAAGAAAGGAGTAGATTCTGTCAGTCAAGAAAGCTGTTATTATCAATATAGGCTGTTTTTAAGCAAGTGATTGGCCTATAATTCTTAGGATTTTTTGTTCTGTTTGTTTTAGATAGCAGGAATATTACCCCGTTTGTTAATCAAAGGATGTTTTCGCTGGATTTTGTATGTCTGATTGCGAGTTCAGTAAGTCTCGGAAGTTGAGCCTGAATTTAAGAATTTTGTCTTTTATCGGAATTTTCCATTTATGGACTTTATTAAATGCTTCTTGAACTCCTCGATAATGATATCATCCCATTGTTATGGTTCAAAGCTGTTCATCCTTTCTTTCTACCTTTTGATCCCGGTAATACTGGCGTTAAATCCTTTATTTGTACTCAAGATCTTTCATTTTCCATGACTTTTTTGACTTCTATCGTTTCTTTGCCTATCCCCATCGGTAAAACTTTCTGGCTTCTGTTTCGAAAATCTTATTTTGCCTGTAAAACTTGTTTCTTCTGTCATAACATCTTATTCTTTCGGCCTTACCCTGTATTATTTCTTTGACAATCCCTTTGGTATTGAGGGTTTCATTTCTGTCTGTAACTTTGACTTTTCTTACTTTACGGTTTATGGCATTGTTACCTTCAGACACTTCATACAATATCGATTACTTTCCTCGTAGCACAATGCGTATATTATAGTTCTTTTTTGTAATTATTATGCCGATCTTCTTAGTGGCATCAGTAATAGTTGTATAGATTATATTATTCAGTAATGTTATATCATTGTTAGATTCTTGTCGTATTAGTTCAAGGGCCGCGTTGTGAATTATGTTTTGTGAATTGGATCTGTAATTTGGTAATTTAGGCAGCTGTTTTTTACTAGTCATATTCAACTGCTGGATTACAAAGAGTCTTTTGCCTAAGATATCTTCTCTCTGTTCTCATATTCATATTGGTGGTTGTTATCATTCATCACTCCCGTTGCGATATCAATGGGTTTTTCCATGTATTCTTGTTTATTTAGTAATGTTATATCATTGTTTGCTTAGCATGGTTGTCATTTATTCTTTCTTTGTCATTATCCCCGCCCCCATGAATCTCACCATTCTTATTATAGCTATTCATGCTGTCTTTTATCTGTTCAACTTCTGTATCTGTTAGTCTATTCTTCTCATAATATCTCTACGTATTTTTAAAGTTTTTTTCTATCTATATACTGGCAGTATCCGATTAGGCTTCTCCATATACTGTGAGTTTCTCCAGCGTTGTTTCGTTCTGGCCTGTTTAATGCCATGTAGAAAGTTGTCATAATTAGTTTGTACTCCTCACATTTCCATTCTTTTCAATTTTTTAAGATTCTAATATTTGATGATGGGTCTGTTGGTTAAGGGTTGGGATTATTCCGGTGCTGGTGACCTAACAGACTATTTTCAAGGGAGTTTGAATCAGCTGCTAATTTTTAGACCTTAGCCTGGTTCCTTTTCTGACGGATGTGACTCTTGATAAACTGTGAGACGGCCGATGCAGGTTGAGGTTTTTCTAAGTTCATTGCATATTCCATATTATTCTTTTTGGCAAGGGGTGTTTTGTTCGTGACACCACACTTCTTCACGTCAGTAAGAGCATAAGCGGCGGTACCCTTGCGCGGTGTAACCTTCCAACCAGGGTAATGGGTTTTTTATGGTGAATTGCCCGAGGTCAACACCACCCTGTAAAGCAGGGGTTCTCATTCTATGGTCCAACGAGTTAGCGTGAGTAAGAGTAGGTCCCTTAGGCCGTACGTTTGGTTGGAGCGTTGTTCTTCTGGCAGATATCCAGCTTAGTTAAAGGATCTGCCGATCTGCAGGAATATTCTGACGTTAATGTTGATATATGATTGAGTCATAGGAAACAGACAAATCTTGTATTTGTGCCCACTCTTTGCGTTTGTATTAAAATGCTGTCATGGTTGGTTTGTGGTGCTATTAGGTTGAACCAGGTTCTGGTGGATCGTTAAGATTAATCTAAATCAGAGTAACATCAGAGCTCCACCAGCCCTTAGCACCCGTAGTATTTCACCTTGATGGGTTAAACCGTGGGTGTGTGCAGCGTTTGGATGACAGCAGGGGGACTATACCTTTCGGAAATTACTCGTGGGTCTATACTACTAAAATTTTACTCCTGTAATCTGGTGGTAGTCCAGTTTATGGTTATATATTTTATCTATTCAATCTGCTGTTTCCCTTATCTGTGAGATTTGCTCGAATTTTTAGTGGATAGTTACAGAGTTAAATGTTATTGTCAGGCAGGAAGCGGTTGATAACGTTGCTTCAACTAGTTTCATTTACTTTTACCCTAAATTCAGTCCCTACCTGTTCGAGTCGAGATATCATTCTGTCACTAAAATGGAGAAAAATTGACTCATTTTCATGTAGATAAACATGTACAATACTTTTATATCAAGATTTATGTGTAGAGGGGTAAGATTAAACGCAGATTTATGAGAATTTTAAATAGTTTAGAAGGATGTGATATGAACTCAACTTTTTTTCTTGGCATCAACTAGAGTAGAAGCAGTTTTCAATCTCCCCACCTCATTTTTGGTCGGATTAAACAGTCCTGTTGTCTCAAGAACTCCGAGATTTTAAGGTTTACTATGATCACTTTTTGTTCAAGCAAAATTTCAATGATATTCTACGCTAACCAATCATGGCCTTCGTAGTCTATTCATGACAAGATTAAATACAATTTTCTGTCTTCTGTTGTTTATTATTATCATCATCATCATCATCATCATCATCATCACCACCACCACCACCACCACCACCATCATCATCATCATCATCATCATCATCATCATCATCATCATCATCATTATTTATTTATTTCATTTATTTCCGTCTAAGTTTCAGTCTCATCAATCTTTAATCTTCTTCAGATGTTTGTTTTCAGTACAGAGTCTTGAGGTTGATTTGTATATAATCTATTCTGTAAGCTACGTTCCGTTGCCATGATGTCTCTAGTGGTCTCTTTAAGTTCCTCTAATTGCTCAGTTATGGTGGTGGGACGATATCTGTCAACCCCGTATGGTTGGCGTTTTTCTTTCTTCTTGTCTTGAAATAAG
Organism: Thysanoteuthis rhombus; assembly: GCA_963457665.1. Classification (NCBI taxonomy): domain Eukaryota; kingdom Metazoa; phylum Mollusca; class Cephalopoda; order Oegopsida; family Thysanoteuthidae; genus Thysanoteuthis; species Thysanoteuthis major. Next base: position 31,806,817 of record OY735234.1, on the reverse strand, counting down.
AAGCAGGAAAAGGGAATAGGAAGCAAGGGAAGAAGAAGAAGAAGAAGAAGAAGAAGAAGAAGAAGAAGAAGAAGAAGAAGAAGAAGAAATACATAAGGGATACCTTATGAAATTGGTAAGAGTTTTTATTGGGGGCAATGATTCCAGCTTGAATCTAGAAGAAGTTGATGTATTCTAGAGTCAGCAGTTGCACATAATGAAATGGCAAATGATCAGACATTCTGACTGTTTAGCTCCATAGAATTTTATGTCTCTCCGGCCATTTAAACACCAGGATGAGGATTTTCTTCAGCCAGTAAATGTAATTCACAATCATCGGACGACAGCGAGAGATCAAATGCTTGCCTTTTTCTTTCTCCGATGAGAGCAGGGACAGTCTTACACCCAGTCATGGCATGTATAGTGAAAAGGTGTTTCTTTTTATGGCCTATGGCTGAATTGATGCTGTAACAATTTATTGGGTTCTGTTTGACAGAGCCTGTGCATTTGCATGCCTTGCATGATCCGTGTCATAAGAAGGATTAAAAATCTATGTCAGTGCTTACCACTACAACTGGTCTTGATTCTTTAGAGGTTTTAGTCATTGCCGTAGATCAGGGGATCTGCCTCTGCATCATGCTTTTTACAGAGAACGCAGTTTCCTTGGAATCGGAAAATTAAATGCTCAATGATTTTTTTTATTTCTGTTTGCTAAGAAGGCTGTTGGAGTAGTGATAACTTTCATGTCAGCTTCAAACAATGTTTGCCCACACAGAAGAGAGGATACGACTTTGCTGCTTTGCTACTTTATAAAAAATTCTGAAATGAAGTGGGTAAACACATGAAGTAGATAACCACCATTAATTACAAGTAGAAAATGTTCAGGTATATATTACTTTAGATCAGACCTTTCTATGCCTTCCTCAGTGCCCCTTTATAAAAAATTGGAGGTGGCTGCTTTGCTAATTCATGAGAGATAATTCTTGATTTTTGAATGATCTTGAATTATACAAGTTATAATTTTGAAAAGCAGTGAAGGATTCACATCTACATTTTTGCCTCAGATTTGGATTGTTTACCCCGTTTTATGGTAAGAATCTTTTCCGTTGAGCATGAATCACTGATATCATTTCTTGTTACAGCATCAATTGCAGCAATTCCAACGCCATAAGCCTTATTGCAATTCACAGACTTATCTGCCACTTGACTAGTTGCAATGCGTATCAGTACATCGTGGCTGTGATGCGTAATTGGGAAATAATTATGTAACAACTGCATTGTCCTATCAGAATGCTTTTTGTCTTGTGATTTACTGCTTAGTCTCAGATCTTTGTACTGCTCATATGAAACCGTATGAATATCAGCAAACTTCTAAAAGGTATCACACTCTGGTATGCACTGAAGTAGGACATGGACCCAAGTGTTCAATGTGTTGTCTGTGATTCCACGACTATGTGTCACACCCCAGATGTTTTAGCAACCTTATAAGTTCTTGCTCGGAAAACTGAATCAGAGAAATTTACCTTCCAGAAATGGTCTGAACAGTAAATATTAAAGGATCCCTTTTCCGTGAAATTTACAAATAATTCTTCTGACACTAGCCAAATGACCAGAAGCATAGAACAATGGAATCATCTGGGAAATACATCGGTGGTGTGTCTCACAATTGCCAGTTTGGTCTGCATACTAGAGCCTATTGAAGCTGATTAATCACTTGCTACTGACAGAGTTCTGAATTTGATTGATTGTGGATGCAAAAAGGGTTTTCTTGATATCTCATGGTTACCAAAAAGCGGGATCACATTGTTCACCTATGTGTAGTCATTGAAATGGTTACACCAGGTGGAAATTTCGGCAGCTACAATCGGCTTTAGAGACTATTCACAAATATGCAACCAGAATTATTGGTTTTAAATCGATTACCCGACCATTGTAATATTAATTTACTCAAAAAAAAAACAACTTCCTATTTTGGGAGCCATGTAATTTGTAACCCTATCCCGCAAAAATATCACAGCAGGATGGGTTTCTATCACTTCTCTAACCTCTACGATTTCAATACCATTGAGATCGACCTCCAAATCATGTATTCATATTAGGTCTGGTTGCAATTTTATGACTACCTCAATATTTTGTCTAAATATGGTGGCCATCTTGGATGCCATATTGTATTCCTTGGGAAGCTTCTTTAGGATTCCAAGGAATTTCAAGTATAGAGTTTCTGATGTCATATTGCAACCATTCTACAAAAATCAGTGTGTTATAATTAATTCTAATGCTTGGATCTAATGTCCTTGGACTAAATTTACAGTGTACAATATCGTCATCAAATCTCAGTTCGTTTGATATCTATTTCAAGAGGCTAAATTGGAATTTTGGGGGATTTTTTGTACGTTATTATATACACTATCATTGATCATTGACGAAAAAATCAGCTTCTTAGAATTGATACCAATGTTTGGACCTCATGGCCCCAGACTCTGTAAAATCTCTCAATTGAATTAGTTTCAGACCTCCTGTTTATATTCTAAGTCTGTACACAATTGCAAAATACTTGAATTTTGCAGCCATTTTCCAGGGCAAAAGAAAACTAGTAGATACATTTCGAGTGACTCAGATGAAATGGATTTGTTTTCTCGTAAACGAATAGGTAAATGTCAATTTGCCATCTTTTATTTTGATGTACATTTCGCTCGGTTCATGACAATATCCCGATGAAGACAACCCAAGAACATTTGAATTTTTCCTTTGTAATAACAACCAACATATGATATCCACCAAATATTAATCAATACTTTCCTGGGTTAACATAAAATCAATATGCGCTGATACACTATTCACTTCAGCAAACGCCAATCAATTGCAATCTAGCAGCCCAAACCACATTTTATATATATTTTCTACTTGAGTAATGAATTTTTGTCTGGAGACAAATATTCGAAGACACGCTTTGATATTGTCGTCCACATTGTGACTCCACATCGTTCAGTATACTGATCACTTTGACTTGATTCGTGATCAGAGCAACTGTGTGGAAATACACATTAGATAGATGGGCAGATGAGGAGGAACTTTTCTTTCTTCATCATTTTTAAACTGCAACGAAAGTCAACAGTTCTATGAATGACAAAAGATTCATCGTTCAAACCAAATAAAAAGGAAGAATAGTGAAAGGGCGGAGGAAAAAAGTGAAATATTTTTTTTCGTTACTTATAATTCTTATTTTGAATTATTTTCGAAATAAAAAAATGACGTTAGAGAAGGCGTTCATAGTTTGAAAAGATAAAACATTCTGATATGGTAAGCGTAGACACAAATAAAAACAAACAGATACACTCTTCTTGGATAAAAACGAAAATGTAACAGATCTCGTGAAAACCAGTATCCGCTTTCAGCGATTCCTTTTTAATCTTTTGGCAGCTTTTGAGTATTCATAGCAAAAAGTTTTCTTCCAAAAACAGATGCTGCTAAATGTTTTGAACGTCACGACTTTTGATCAGAGTTTTCCCTGATATCTCTTTCAATCTTTCCTTTCATTTTCTTGCTTCAATCTTGGGAAATCATTCAGTCGTGTATCTTTCTTGCTAAAATTTCTGCTATACGATCTTTTATCTATATCATTCTGCTTGTTACTACCTGCGTCCAAATGTTACGCTTCCAGTAGTAAAATAAGGAAAAGTTTTGGAAAATTCACATTGTTTAATATCAAAGTAGGAAGTCGAAAGAACAGAAAATAAAGTTAGGTAGTTTGATAAAATGCTAAGAAGGGAAGAGAAAAGAAAGTTTGGTAGTTTACCGAGAGGTTGGAAGGTTCTTGCATGTTCGTACGGCAATAGAAAAAGTCACGAAGCCAATGTCTTTTGCCAGCATGTAATCAATTAGAAAATTGGAACAAATGATGATCAATAAATAAGCTAATCTTTTCGCCTTTTGTTGGGGAGTGATCATTAAAAAGAGTCTGGATTTTCAAGAAACAAGCCTCAGTGTTGCCAAACACAAACTAATTGATCCATTGAGCCTAAACTCACATTACAAATTGAACAACCCATTAAGAAACTGAATTGTCAACAAACAAACTGTTCGAAAGAAATACAGCCAGTAAGTCAACCAGACAGCCAGACAACCAGTCAGCCAGTGAGTCAGCTAGTAAATTGAAAATTGAAAAAAAAATCTTTAGTGACAGTTTTGTTAAACGGTTTTTAACGTGGACGGGCAACAGAAATTAAAAGGGTTAAAGGAGAAAATGAGAAGATACAGGCAGAGGGTGACGATGGAGCAGCAGCATGAAAGAATGAATAATGTTGGTTGTCAACACCCGTGGAATTTCCACTAGTTTAGCTAGTCCCTATTGAAAGCTTGAGTAAATGTAGTCTTAAGTAGTCTTCAATTAGTTGACATTTGAAAGAAAAAAAAAAAGAACAGTCAAGATTGAATTCGCTATCGTTAGCACACAAGATCAGACCCCGATCAGATCGAATGGAATTTGCAGCCCTTCACATCATTTATCCTAACTTCTCTCTTACTGACACGTTTTTCAATAAATCTGAGTATATTTTGAATCTTGTATACGATGGAGTATTCCTAAATCTATACACGCCTCTCTTTTTCCCCTCAGTGTGCCTTAAATGTAGAGGTAGTATATTAAATGAGGATGACGGCACCTCAATTCTAATAGAAGGCATTTCCTGTCTCCTGGGGTTAGCAGACTAATGGAATTACTGTGATGTATTGGAAACAATGAAATCTGTTCGATACCATAAGCAAGTCAATGACCGAAAGCGATTGACAACAATGCTCTATCTAGCTTCAACACATTTACACTGGAAGATTGATATTACATTCGATATGGATTTGCAAATCATTTCTTTCTTTCTTTTTGATTCATTCTTTCTTTCTTTCTTTCTTTCTTCCGTTCTTTCTTTCGTTTGTTCATTCTCTCGTTCTGTCTTTCTTATTGCCATTATCTCCTTTTCAGTGTTGTTTTTTCTTTCTTTCCCTTTTCTTTCTTTTTCTTCCCCCTCTTTCTTTCCCCTTTCTTTCTCTCTCTTTCTTATTGTCATTTCTTCTTTTCCACAGTCACTCTCCTTTTCTCTTTGCCCAGCGTCATTATTTTCCCTTAATATTTTCCTTTATCTTTTCCCTTTTTCTCTATTCTTTCTTTGTTGAATTTTTTACACGTTTCCCCTTTTCTTTCTTTTTTCTTTCTTTACACTCTCTTCCATCGTTATTTTTCTTTCTATTTTCTCTTTCATTTTCACTGTCATTCTTCCTTTTTTTTCTCTATTCTTTTTCTCTTTCCCTTTCACTCCTTTTTTTCTACCATGATTCAGCATCATATTTTTTTCTGTCTTACTTTTTCTCCTTTTCCAACGTCTCAGTTTTTCTTCTATTGTAATTTTCTTTCGATCTTTTTAAACTTTCTTTTTCATTTCTCTTTTCTTCTATCTCTCTTCCCATTTCTCCCCTTTCTTCTCCTTCTTTGTCTTCTCTTGATATATTCCTTTTCAGCTGTTTTTGTTTATCTTTTTTCTTCAATTCTATTTTTCTTTCCCATCTTCCTTCCTTTGCTTCCTCTCTTCCTCTTTCATTCCATTCTTTCTTTCCTTCTTTCCTTTCTTCATTCCCATTTCCCTTCTTTTCCTCATGTATTTCGTTCTTTTTTCTCCATCGCCTTTCTACCACTTCTCCCTTCTTCCCTCTCTCTTTCCATCATCTCTGCTGCTTCCATCACTTTCACTTTCATCTTCTTCCCTGCCTCTTCCATTTCCTTAATTGATCACTCCTCACTCGGGTGAAAGGCGACTCACCTCTTCTGACATCAACGCTCTGTAAGCAAAGTGTTCAAGGGACCCAGGATCACAGTCCAGCCCATCCATGCTTTCCAACCGTGTGGGTGGGCCTGCACAAGAGGACGGACACTGAATGGATAGCAGTCAAGAGGAAGAAACCTTTGGCTTTACTTTACTAATGACACCATATCACAAATCATTTCACTCATATTCAGCATTATCTACTTTCGCCTGACAAACCTCTGCACTTATGCGATTGCATTTGATTAGAGAAGGCACAGATCGAAAGGGCCGGAGAAAGGATTGAAGCTTAGGGCCATGGCTGGGTGTGTGCGCCAGCGATTGTTCATCAGTGTCTGTTAGTGTGTAGGTACAATTATCATGCATACACACGAAAGTGAATATATTAGTGCACATATGAAAACAGGGATATATGTATATGAAGAGTACGAAGAAAATTAACTCTAAGCTTAATGAAAAAAGAATCGTCAAATTCTTCGATTGAATTTATGAGTAAAAATTCATCTCTAAGAAGTTTTTCTATGTTAGTATTTTTAAAGATGACATCATAAGTTAGCTTGCATCCAGTCCGAGATTAAAACCGACACAGTGGATTCATTATTTACAAATGATCACTCAATTGAAGTGATACGAGTAACTTCTCTTGTTATACTTATTAATCCCTCATCGTCAAGTACATTTTTTGAGTAACATACGCAAGTAAGCCTTGTGTTTCAAAAATTGAATGATGTGTAATATAGAATAACATTCGTATGTAATACACTATGATAATACCGTATAAAATAATAAACTACATATGATATGGCATGAGCTATATATCAAAATCATAGCTGAAGGGGAGGTCGTGTTTGACCAACACTGCTGGGGAGCCTTGTTGATAAAACTGTTTTGTTTCTTAAATCCCGCAAAACAGTTACATGGTAAACATCTGATGATCCTAATAAGAAAAATTTACACATAGTTCCATATCGGTCTAAAATACAGAAAACACTGAACATTGTTTAAAGCAGTAAATATTTCTAGACTATATCTATCTATCTATCTATCTATACATCTCTCTCTCTCTCTCTATCTATCTATCTATCTATCTATCTATATATATATATATATATATATATATATATATATATATATATATATATACGTATGTTTTTGTCTACAACTTAGTAGTTGAGCTTAAATACAGACCCAATAAGATATGAATAAACCTGTGTGTGTTCGTGCGTAGGTACACAGCCACATATATACACGCTTAAAGTTTCACTGGAACTGTTTTAATAACAAAACTAGCGAGCTTTAAGATTTATATGGGAAAATTCCTTGAGACTTCCCAGAGATCCGTAAACAACGGCAGTATATCAGAGTATACTGTATGTGATCGACATTCATGGAGATGACATTAAGGAACCCACCTTCACCATATCAAAGTTATGATATCGTTAAGATATTAATACATAGTGTCATGCGTATCAGCTTTTTAACGCTAAGACTCTCCCCAAGTTTCGCCAAACCCTGAGCATTACGAAGCCAATATTTTCTGAACTTGTTTAGTTCATCATGCCATCTTACTATTTACCGATTGCAATTTCGCATATGATCTCTGAGGATCCATGATATGAGTTGTATGTCTAGCAGTTGTCTGACATTCTGGCTATATGGTCGACCCATTTGAGTTTTCTAATGGACTATGATATTTTTGACATTCATTTTGTTTTTACAGAAGGTTCTATCACGTGATCTCTCGATGTGATGTAAAGCATGATCCTTCCTTGTGCACAATGCAGGATTCTTAGTACGGGAGCCAATCTTTTGGTTATGTTCCATGTTTCTGCTCCATAGGTGACTATGTTGAAGAGGCATTGGTTGTATGGCTGTAGAGACTTCAGAACTAATGAGATTTTCTTGTTCGTGAAAGTTGAGCTTACTTTAGTGAAAGCTTTCCAACCTAAGGTGATTTTTTATTTGATTTCTTTTTCTTTTGAGGATTTCATGGAGGTTTGTCGTCCCAGTTCGAAGAGGATGTTGTCTGCCAATCTGAGTTTCATAAATATGTACCATCGAAGTGACCAGATGCAATAGAACACGTTGCTCTATTTGTGATCTTCAATTTCGGGCTATGACGTTTTTAATTAGAAAGTCCCTCTTCACTGAAACTTGTAATCTCATCCACAAGCAACCCCCCCCAAACAACCCCCCCCCAAACAACCCCCCCCCCAAATACCCCCCCCAAACAAAACAAAACAAACGATCCCAAGGGTCACTTTTACCGGAGAAACGTTTCTATCAACTAAATAAGCCATTCAGGGGACTGAAAATTGCTTTGAAAACCACCTCGAGTGTCCTTCAGCAGAGTTAAAGGATACATATATGATTATTATGTTCTATGTATCTCCATTTAAAAAAAAATTCTTCTTATCGCGTATTTGGTTTTCTATATCTGGGAAAAATTTCTACTGTTTTTAATGACTGCCTTTCACTGCATTTCTCTCGTCTTTTTGGGCACAGGACAAGAGAACTCCTTTCTTCGATCAATCACTTCTTGAGCCAGATATCAACCATAAATACAGATATTAAGACACGTCCATCCGGAAGTTGATGAACCCGCCCCTGGTCTCAGCATACGACCCATAGAATTTTACTGCTTTTCCCTTTCTTTCTCTTCCAGTATTACGTATTTTTTTGAACTCCACAACATCGTATCTGCCTAAAATCACATTTCTCCGCTAAAAACAACAATATATCTGCATTATTTTCAGGTATTCACAACCAATTTTGATTCATTTATTTCTATACTTTAAGTTTCTGAAGATCATTTCACGACGAGCGGTGAAGGGTTTGGGTGAGCTGGTCTTACTCAGGTTCCCCTTTTTAAATAGTAGCATGATAATTGCAGTGTTCCAATCTTATAGGACCTTACTCTGATGCATTTGTTAAAACTTTCGGCAGGTTTCCTGGTGATTACTTCACCAACTTTTGGGGTAGGTATATGGTAATGATATCTGTTCCCAGTGCCTTCCATTTTTTGATTGTTTGATGGCTTGCTCCATTCTCCACGGCGTAACATTTAAGAAGTCTTCTCGTGTCTTGTACTTCTTATTCTTTGTTTTGTGATTCTTGTTTAGCTAAATAGAGGTTCTTGGCCCCTATCCGTTGTGGGGTCTTCATTAATTTCTAATACACTAATAATGTAATTTCTCTCTCAACTTAGAGATCTGTTGATAGTTTCGAATCCAACCCATTTTTTTAAAGAATTGTTTCGATGACTGCTATGGTGTATCTTGATTTCTTCACTTCGTTCCAGAATGATTTTGTTCATCTCTATTGCTTCAATTGTTTTTTACTTGTTGTCAATGGTTTGAGATTTCTTCTTTATGAGATTCTTGGCTTCTTCTGAGGGTTTATCAATGGTTTGTGCACTCTCCGCTCTTTGGCATTGTCTATTATGGCATACCAGTGACGAGATATCTCATCATGGAATCTGGACATAGGTAAGAAATTGATTCATGCAGATTCCAAATAATAACCAAAATTCAAAATCAGTTGACCGATTCCATTCTTCATGTTCGTAACCATTTTGCCACCTGAATCCTTTGTAAAAAAAATTTCTATTTCTCCTTCTCCCTCTTTATTTCTCTTTCTCTCTTTTACATATATCTATATACATGTGCATGTGTTAATTTACTTAAAATACATACGAGAAAATACATTGAGAATACGCATGTATACGTGTCATCCAGTATATTTTTATACACTCATAACATAAGTAAATGCAGAGGAAATAAATGTCAAGACTTCTGTATAAATACACATATATATGTGTGTGTGCATGTATGTGAACACACTCACACACACACACACACACACACACACATATACATATATATATATATATATATATATATATATATATATATATATATATATATATATATATAGTGAACTATGTATAGCAAGATTGTTGTCCACTTGTGTGTATTAATGGATTATCTGCTAAGATAATAATCTGAAAGTAGATTGTCCATGTAGTCACTCAACCATTCATTCCATTATCGCGGCATGCCAGTGACAAGGTCAATGTCACTATTTCCCATTCCCGGTCAGGAAGGCTTCCCTCCTTCTTCGTGATTCACTTCAGCAAAAGCCACAAGTGTGAAAAATGCAATAGTAACATGAACAAATGTGTTATAACCCCATCTCTATGGAATAATAAAAAAAATATCTCTCAATCGAAAACCAATTCCTCGATGCGCTCTCAAACAAATTTAATCAATTCTTTTGTAGCACATAATCAAAACTTCAACAAACTTCGATTCCAAATAATTGAGCATTTTTGTACAAACCAACGGGAAGACAGTTGGACAGACAAAAGTGGAAAAGTGAATAAAACAAGATAAAAAAATACGGCCACCACTTGACAGATTTTACCGAATCGGAGACATTGAGAATGTGTGTCATTCGATTCGAACATTTTCCAAAAGACAAGAACATTTCATATGCTGCCTGCAAAAATATTTTGCCTCTTCGTTTATTTGTAGACAATTTATTCCTCCACATTTGGCAGCCAAAAAATTTCCATTCTTTTTATTGTTCCATTCTATTATTCAGTCGTTTTTATTTCCCCTTTTTCTCAATTTCTTTCCTTCCTTTCTTACGTTTTCTATAAATGTTTAGTCATATGAATACATAGTTTTCATGAAAAAAAAAACACATGATTCTTTTCAACTTTGTTGATAGAGGTAGATTACAAATGAATTATGATAAACGTAAAAGGACGCACACACACATACACACATATACACACATATGCATTCCCTTCTTTACACATATGAGCATTTACGTATTCTTTTAATGTTTACAGACCTGGACACTCACAGCAAACACACACACAGAAAATCTTCTCGTATAGAGTTCATACAGATTCAAAAATAATCAAACAATTGCAAACATCTCAGTGGAATTCTCTCTTGAAATTAATGGAAGTTGTGTAGAGCAGGCCGACGTATACAAAATAATTTCTTTGATTTTATGACCGAAATAAATTCTCTAACTCGCTTCTGATTTAGATTCTATTCCTTGAGTTGAACATTCTGTTTTCTTTGAACACATACACGCTCATGCACACGCATACACATGCAGAGACTTCGCCCCCACATACATATAACACTCAATCTAAAATTATGTCATATTCATATATTTCTTACAGAAGTCTAATCTGGCTTGTATATCTATGTTAGTGAGGAGTGGTTTCTTAACCTTACGAGCGCTCAATAATCCAGATTCTTTTAGTCTTCGTCTAATAGTCAACTTGCTGCATTGTAAATTCCACTTCCGTTTCAGAATGGACAAAGAGATGTCTTTTTTTTTTTGTATATATTTAGCAGATTTCGTTCTTGTCAAGGAATGCACCCAGTGTGCATTCATTCTTTATTCTTTTCATAACTTTGAGACGAAAGATTAACCATGTGTGCTGCTATTTCATACTGACCCATTCCTGAGGATAACAAGTTTGACACCATTTCCTTTTTGGTGATGGTCAAACAATTCTCACCAGAGTGACAACCCATATGAGAAAATAAATATATTACCAGAAAAAAGCTACTACTTATGATATATCTTAGACTAACTGGACGAGTAAAAAAATCGTCCTCTAATCAAAGAAGCAACACAATAAATCGAATACTTCGAAAATATAAATTTTTTTTTGAACAATCCATAATTGAAATAAGTGTAATACATGCTATCAGAATCCCCTTTTCTTCACTGTCCATACATTCTATCAATTGAAAAAGGCTTTGATCTGGCGATTGTGCCTAAGTTGTAGTACCGAATTTACAACCACTACAACCACTACATAAATTTCTAAAAAATCAAAGTTGATTATAATTTTGCTGTCTTTCTAATGGATATGATATAATTTTGAATGATAAATATATAAATCGGGACGGCATATTGGTATAAGCTATCATATGTATTTGCATATCTTGGCGTCTATCTATCTATCTCAGCATTTCCATTCTACCTATCTATGTCGTGACATCTATCTATCTATCTATCGATCTATCTATCTATCTATCTCTGTTTTCATCTATCTTCATCTTGGCAAATATTTTGGCATATGTTTTATCTCTTTTGTAGACAATTACAAGCATGAATATGAAAAGGTAAGTAATAAAAACGTTTCCAGTCACATAAAAGTACATAAGTTATATATATATAAAATTGTGGAAAAGTATTCACATCAATCATGCAATGAAATGCAAAGTTAAATGTCAAGATAAGTCACTTCGAAAACTTTGATTGATGAAGTCAAAATATAAAACAAAACTCAACAAAATGGTGAAAAGACGGTCAATACTTTTGGTATTTATTTATTGTAAGATGAGTGAATGGAGTATTGAACATGATGTTCCTAGATAAAAATGATGACACACTGACAGACACACGACCCAGTGCTCTTCCCCCTTGTCCAATGAGACATGCGACCCTAAACGAAGTTCAGGTTTTCCTCTTCTGTTTGTCGGAAAAGTAACACTAGAACAAAAAAAAAAAAATAAATAAATAAAATTCTCATGGGTTTTAAGTGAATTTTCTCTTACGGAGTGAAAAATACGAATATATTACGTACCCTTGTAGTTATTTGATCAATTCCCCATGATGGCAGAATTTGACACGAGGTCAGTTTCACGCATATACATGAGCAAGAAAAGAATCACCCAGTTCCCGTGATCAGTATTACGAAGGCACTAGAAATATCCTTTCGCACCCCTTTATAGTATTAGGGTTCAACCCAACAGAACAGATACCGCAGTAGTATTCTAGCCCAATATGCATATATATATATATATATATATATATATATATATATATATATATATATATATCAGAAAGAAACTACAGTAATTTTAACAATTGGTTTCTTCCTAATATTATCATAATACTCCATTTACATGTGATGTAGATACTGGGAAATTGGGACAAATTATTTGATTTCAACATTTTGAATATATGTTTTTTTTTAACTTCCAAAAAATAGTAGGGTAGCTGGCGATTTATATATCACACGTAAGGCTGCACCAGGTTTCTTTTTTTAATTCCAACCCAAAGTGTATTTTCAATGAGAGTTGAATTTGCAATTTGATTTTATGCTAAATTAGTTTGTGTCTTGCAGCATTCACGCTTGCTTTTATTTAAAATTCGGACTTTATTTAATGATCACAGCCCAACAAAAGGCCAGAGGAGTAACTTATTCATTGGTCACCTTTCTTTCTAATTCATGTCTAAAGAATATAGAATATATCGATGATTCCCTTCCCACTCTGTTGTGACCAGGACAGTGATAATGTATAATCTATTTATTTTCAAATGGACAACGGGAAAATTTGCACATTTTCAATCACGTGAAGTAAGAAAAACAATTACTTATATATATCACTATCCCAGGGGCAAAAGCAAGGTTTGGGGGGAATTACAACCATTAGTCTTACTTTTTACACGTTAACAACCAAAAAATAATACTCACAGCCCAAGAACAAAAATCGTGTTATCATCAAAACAGTGATTTAGTTAAAAGTCCTGTTTTTAATCATTTGACCGTGATTGCTTCAAGACACAACATTTGCGTTCTAATTCCTATCAGATAAACGTTCTACTCACTTGGCAATGACATCACAAGCCTACAACTATGAAAGTTCAAAACCCTCATTGTGAAGACGATATAGTGTTTTGAACGATTCTAGAAATGTGCACAGCTGCGATAGTTTTATAAATTGTCGATTAATTTAGTAACTAAGAAGCACCCAGCAAGCCAATGCTATGTACTAAGTAAAAGCTGAATGGAAATCAGTTTGTATAAAACTACAATCCAGGTTATGTAACAAGATAAGTTTCGATTTTTCATATTTCGCTCTGTAGTTTCGATATATGAAAGAATATCTCAAAATCGAAAAAAACCCTGGATCTGTCCCCCAAATCAAACAATTCTCCTAAAAATCTATGGCATAAAGAATGAGAGCAATAGTTCGAATAAATCTATGAATAATAATACCAATTCCTCATCTATATCTGAGACAAATCATCAGAGCAGTAAGAACCAGACGTGATGTCGAACCATTTGACATCAGATTTAAAAAGGCTCCAAAATGCACTACCTGAGAAGTCAGTCGAGTTGATATAAGAACTGATTAAGTGTTTCATTTACCTTTTGATCGTGAAATCTAAATATACTCCGGTTCATCAGTAAGGAACAAAAACGGTATCAATTGGACGATATCACATAAAGCTCATCTAATACAAATATATCTTCTAAAATAGACAGCATAATAAGAGAGTTAGGCTCCTGAAGGAGGCTGGAGGTTTCACAAACGAAACCTCGTGTCTACAACAATCTTCTATTTTAATATTTTAGTAAGCAACGTGTCCATCCGTCTGTTATACTTTAAAATCAAAGAAATTGTTCAGGGAGATAACTAAGAAATGCCAAGGTAGATCAATTTCTCTTATTTATTTGCAAATGCGTAAAAAATCCGGGCGAACTTTGGTCACATCAGATCACCATAATAATCAATCATTTAATTTCAATACAATGATACTGATCATGGTTACAGCACATAATCCTAATTTTGTATACATCTCATAAATTCTCCAATTCATTTTTATTTTGTACACCGTTTTTGAGATCGGGTGAACAAAAATGTGATACTTCAATACGCTCGTAGAATGTAAACAATCCTAACAGACTTATAATGAAGATCATACACATACACACCAATATATATATATATATGTATATATATATATATATATATATATATATATATATATATATATATGTGTGTGTGTGTGTGTGTGTGTGTGTATATATATATATATATATAAGTGTGTGTATGTGTGTATATATATATATATATATATTGATAAAACACGTCGATAATTCAAACTAACATGAAATTATCAGGGCGTTGTTGCTTTGAACTCTTAAATTACCCCTTGAACAATACATCAGTTTTGATTATTTCGCACCGAGTATTGCATAGATTTTTATTTCCACACTTATATCCGTCAGCGAAGTGACAACTAAGATGTGAATATTACTTAGAATGGATCAATATATATATCTATAATTTACAAACTTACGTAATTTGTATATTTATTTCGGGTAGGTATCGTGGGATAAGTGGAGGCTTTTATGCTACTGATACTTATACATAATTAGGCAGTAGACAATTGGGGAAATTGAATTCTTTGTCTGGCCTAGAATTCTATCTACTGAGTAGCTTTCTTATTCTTATAATTCGAGTGAATGTTAAGTATCAGGTATCGCGTATTCTGTTGGAAATAATACCAAATTAAAGAGTAAGAAGTTCAGAGATCAAAAGTAACATCTTTCCTCTCGCCAATTAATCTGACTATCTCATACATTCTACGAATGGCTACACACACAAGTGTCAATAGGTTACTAAAAGTTCTTATGGTCATCCTATTTCTTACAGAGGGTCTCATGATTTGATTATCATAATTCCAAATCGTCGCTTTGTACGCCACGTCCATTGGGTCAAGACTACTTGAAAACACCCGTCAGTTGGAGAAGTTACCATGAATCATAATAATGCAAAGGGTGACTGACATGATGCGTGAACTTGACGTGCTGTCTGTTTGTAAATAATGGTTTTGACCTGTAAGTCTGTGAGAGAGTGATGTATATATAAAATCTATCTGGAAAGTATCAAGCTATTTAGTATCAACGAAAAAGTAGCCTACTTAGGGCAACGACGCCTCAGTTCCTATTGGAACCTTACACACTTTTCAGCGTCGTTTCTACTTATTACAACAATATGCAAAGTTCTTTCGGAATCGCCATCAGCTACCTTGTCACAGACTGAAATCTTTATAGTCATAGGAAGCCAAATCTTGACTGTAAGGAGACTTGAGGACCTGGCTGATGGGAAGTTTTACAAAAAAGCAATCTGCGAGATGTAAAGAATTTACTCACTAAAGGGCGACGGTCATACAACATATAAGTTCATTCAATGATGTCTCACTATCGAGTGAGTAACCTTACAGGGAAGTGTTTGTTGACAGGTAAATTACATCGTCATATTGCAATTGGTTCTGGTGATATTGAAAACGGCTGGATACAATCTGAAGAGATCTTGTTCCTTGTGTAACCAAAGAAGGACACAGTATAACCGAAGATAGGGTTTATAGTAGACCAAATCTAGATTATCTTTGGTCTCTAAATAAAAAACAAAACAAAATAAAAAATGCATATTTTACATATTTCAAAGACATGTATTTTAAGCCAAGTCTCACAGTAACTAAATATTCTGTCGCCAACCAAATTGTCTTCGTTTAGATACATCCCCCAAACAAGCAAACAAACAAACAGACCCAGAAATCGTTCGGTAAGAAAACACCTCAGAAATTCTGTTCATTCTGATGAACGACGACTTCTTTCTCAAAACAAGAGAGGATAATAGAAACCCCTCGCACGACAAATATATTATGATTTATATTCCGATTCTCTTGTCGCCGACCACACATCCTTTTCAATGAATACCTGATATTTTTTCATCGAACTACAAACAGTTCACTTTCTATCATAAAAATATTTTCTTTCTTTTCTTTTGATAAGAACTTCAATATTTCTACAGCTAATTTTATTTCAATTGCATTGTTTTCTAATTGTGCACTTTCTAATGAATATTTCTTGTTAAGTTACGTTGCATCTGCATTTCCATTCAATTGATATTCAATTATTCCTTCTATGGCCACGGGAAGAGACTGTAGAAGAAAGTACTAAAGAATACGTTCTCACCCGTTATTTTGGCTTACTAAACAAACACCAACATTTGTTCTTTAAGGAAACAACTATTACCCATGGGACAGCCACTATTACCAACCAATATCGTTATGTTAAATTCAAAATAATAAACCAACTTGGTATTACGGTTGGGATTTCTAGCTAATGCTTTTGGTCCAAATGAGAAATGAAAAAACTCAGCCTCATTCAAAATGTTTATTTAACGACCGCTGTCGTGCAGAAACAGGATTAAGACGTCAAACCATGTCATGATTTAATTAAAACGCTATAATCAAAATGTGATTTTTCAGTTTGAGCCACACAACAATGCAGCAATTATTCAAAGCAATTGAAAGATATGAACATTACAATCACTCCAGTCAAATGATAGACAAAAAATACTTGTAAATTGAAGTATAAAGTATAATGTTCGTAAAGCGTTGTTTTGAAATAACTTTTGGGTATTTAAAACCGGTATTAAAAAGTACATTTCATCAATTTATTTAGAGGCACATTCTTTGGGTGAAAAATTCATTGCAAATTTTGATAAATCTATCTTTGTCTCTCCAATTGGAAAAATCTCATCTCAAACAAAAAACTTGTACACAATTCCTTGAGTGAACTCTATTATTATTGCAAACACGCTTAAAGACAATCAAGTTCAATTTCCTTTGTGTAACTTCGCTTTATCAGTGGATGCAAACTATGCTATATTGGGGTACGCTTGTACCAATATGATGAATGGGTTTTCGAATAGCAAAATATATCGTAAATAGAACCCATGATAAGATAATAAAAAAACGTGCATATGAGAAAATTATACTCAACCTCACATAGAGAGGTCAGAAGACATCACAGTATATTAGAGAAAGAACAAGAGTTCGACGTATAGAAACAATTAAAAACCTCAAATTATTATTGGATGGCCATGTTGCAAGAGTGTCAGACAACTGCTTCACATCACGACACACAACGTAGATCCTCAGAGATGATATGCGAAATTGTAGCCGACAGGAAGTAAGATGGTGTGATGAGCTAGATAAATTCAGAAAGTACTGGCTGTGCTCTGCCCATGATAGAGAAGTCTAGCTGATCTTGGAGATGGTATGTATCCAATTACGGACGCTAAAAGTTTGATGATCATCATCATGATGATCTAATTCTATGCGATTTTGTGTAGAACGATCCAACACTTAATAAAATATTCATAAGAATACTTAAACAGTTGGTTCAGAGGAAAGTTAAAATAGGAATTTAAACTTGGTTTCAGAAAAATGCAAGAAGACATTATGAGTGAGAATTTTCCTCCAGGTTTTGAAGAGCAGAATATTATCCTTGTTACGTTTTTTCATTGAAATCTGATCAAAATTCGTCGCACCACCAGTTTGAGATACTAAAGATGAACAACCAATGAAACTATGTCTAAACTCTAAATGAAATTTCAAAACTTAAATCCTTATTCTCCGAGTAGTTTTTACTTATTTTAGTTAAATTGCAACATGACATAATTTTCACAATTTTCGGTTTTCTCAATTTTTAGGCGAAACGTGATTTGAAGGTCAAAGAAACCCTTTGGTACGTTGCTGTCATCATCTCAGTCATTTCAGCACTTGGTTTAATTTGTCTGGCTGCTGCTTTGGTAATCAAGGTAAGTGATCTCATTTGATGAACACTAGATCAACACTTGATGAAGAAAAGTGCAAAAAGACGACCCAATTAAAATTTTGTTATTTGGAATTTGACTATCAGTGAAGACGAACAGCATTTTGGGACTGTAGGGGTGGGGGCAAGACTGAGTTGTCAGATTAAAATGACTCTACCCATGTCAACAAATCATAGAACAGTGTCGCAAGGTTAGTCCCATCGCTTCCTAATTATGCTAATGATGTGAGTAAATGAGGGATGTTGAAATCTTCCGAACTGTATTTTCTTTAAGTCAAAGATCAAATTATTGGACAGTAAAATATTTTGTGTGTTGCATGTATTTTGAAATCACATGGAAGATTGTGCCTCAAAGACAATTTTCCCCATAAGAACAATACATAATGACTATAATAATTCATTGCTATCGTCGGAGAGACTAGGAAAAAAATCACACTCACGGAGAGAAATAAATTGCCTTATCAAATTAACAGAAAAAAGTAAAAAAAAAGAAAGGAAAATCGCCGAAAAGGATTCATCATGTCTTGTTTCATCACCAAAACAGCAGCAGCAGCAGGTCAATGCAAGCACTTGACCTGAACTAAATGAATTGGCAAAAAGTGACATGACAAAGAGACAGAAAACAAAGAACAGATTGTAAGCAGAATATATCCTCTAAACTGAACTATACTTCTTTTATCTGCATGAACCTTCTATCTACTGAGTAAAAATCTTTGATTGATTACTTTTTGTACAGAGCTGTTAAATTGTTAATATATTTATCAATTACTTGAATATTATGGTAACTGACACATGAAATGGACAAATTGGTTCAAATTCAGTTGACAGTGCAATTGGATCAAATACATCGAGTGAAATACTGATGTAGATAATAAAAATATCACAAAATGCAACAGTTTGTAGGTTGCATGAATAGAATTGACTTGAAATATAAAAATAAAGGTTTTATAATTCTTAGAATACTTTTCATAAGGAAATGTGACCTGAGCAGTACGAAGTATAGATGAATGTGATATGGATGCTTAACGTATCATGAGACACACAACAACTACAGCAAAAGATGAACACTTTCCATCAAATATAAGTTAAAAAGAATTTAACAATTAAAATATAAACTAGGCATCTGTAATTCCTATGAAATAAAAGCTAAGAGATAAGCATATCAAATTTCCATAAAACATAAATTGAAAAAGGTTAGGCATATCAGATTTCCAAAAATCTCAAGCTAAAAAGAGTTAGGCACATTACATCCTCATTGAGTAAAAGCTGTGCAAATCAGATATCTATCAAATATAAAGTGAAAGAGTTAAGCATATTATATTTCGGTCAAATATAAGCTAAAAAGGTCAACCATCACTTAATATTTTGTTTGAAGATGTGACGATTAAGAAGCCAAGAAAGTTTGTCTTCAGAATATCTTTTGGCAATGAACGTCTGACAAGCTCTCGCTGTATACTAACTTGCATATATTGGTGTTTGGAATGATTAAAAACCAGGAACGGAGAAATGAATAGAATTGAGCCGGAGAAACATTACCACTCAGCTGTGTTCATAAATTCAATATCGAGAAGTGAGAAGATATGAACATACAATAAATGTTAGAAGACCCTTCTCTTCAGACTAAGTTTTTTAATATCTTATATAATAGGGACCAGAATATTGCCATATTCCCCAACCCTACCAGATACACATTTGTTTGTGCGCATGCGTGTGAGTGAATTTAATTATCTCCATAGCCAAACACCCATACGATTTCAGACCAACGTGTCATGAGCCGCATACAAAGAACTCAATGTAACGGTACACGTTGTAACAGCACTTTTTAATGACATACACACTCTGACATCACGTTTGTTCTTATATTAATGCAAGGCTATGTCGGAGATTAGTTTGCAGCAACAGAACATGAAGATTTCGGTGAATTATTTCAAAATTAAAATTGGTAGACCCTTAAAATAATGCTGCCTAAAGTAAAATGGGACATTACACTATTAAAGGGCAATAAGAAGGCATTTTTGTCTGTACCTTTTCGTTTTTTCATTATTTATTTATTTTTATGTTTCTTGCCGGTGCCAGGAGTGGTGTCCAAGTCAAGGTAAAGACCTGGATCGCCAATGCTGAGTTTCAAGGAAAGAAAACACGCTTTCCTACTTTTGTAATGGGTGCAAGACAATGTACCTTCAGTTCATACATAGTGTTTTGCTGTACTCAGCGAAGTAGGAGCAAATGTAGTCCTTTTCACACATTTTATCTGCACACGTGTCTATGCATACATTATATGTAATTTATTTACACTTATTTGTGCTTAAAGCGTTTGCTCAGATGCTTTATCTAAATACTATGTTAGCTTTATTTATCTCTTCCAACTGCGACACCACGAATGGTGTCAATTTTATAAGCATGTAAAATTACGACTTCGTGGTTGTTGCAATTAAAGGGAAATCCGTTGTATTTTGAACGGTAGTGTAGAATCCAATTTCTCATTGAAATGGAGATGAAAATGAATTGTATCTAAAGTCGAAATGAAAACCAAAATGTATCAACAACTTCAAGAGTAATCGATTATTGAACTGGATTCATTCCAGTTTTGAAAGAACAAACCACACGGATATGGAAACGCAGCTGATTAAAAAACGAGAAAATTAAACGCATTGTTCAAAATGCAGTGGATATTTTACAGAGCTTATTCAAGTGACTAGAAAAGCTAAGTTTTAAAATATAGATTCACAGGCTGATGCATCTGCATTTATCTTGATCACTATAAAGGTTGACAATGGGGCAAACACCTGGGCAGGTAAGATAATCATGAGAGAGTGGATCACTGAATCAATAATGTATGTGAAAGCGTACTCAACAGGTTCAGTAACAATACACTCTAGATTCGCATACACATCAGTAACCTCTATGCATCTTAGCGGAATATTCTTGGGGAAATGTTCCCGTGAGTTTAAAAGATATTGAATTGCATTCAGGGTTAATTATACATTATTTCCATGAAATTGATGGGTAGGGAGACGCCCTCCATAGAATTATTGTTGGCCTGCCTCACTGCAGGTGCGTTGCCCAACAAATGGTGTGTCAGACAAAACTAAGCTTTGAGAAATTCTATATCATAGGGGAATGATTAAACAAGCAAGTTAGTATCACTGGGCATCGTTCGTAGGATACTAAGCTAAACTAAGCTTAGTAAATATCTATGCAGTCAATGAAATCCATTACTTAAAAAGCTCCTAAATATCTTTTTCGTGTGATTCTTCTGTTTCCGTCTGTAAATTTTGGAGAGGATGTTGTCGTTGTTAGATGTAACTCAGTTTGACCATTTCTTTCTGATTAATTTTAGTTTTTGAATAAAAGTCATTAGTAAATTGGCGAACACCCTAATCATTTTCCTCTTTACCCATTCCTAAGAATTCGATATAAAAACCCAAATATATCAACAATGTTTCAAGCAATCGATTATTGAACTGGATTCCTTCCAGTTTTGAAAGACCAAACAACACGGATCTGAAAGCGATGTTGATTGAAAAGCAGAATAATTAGCCGCATTTGCCAATTGGAGATTACAGAACGGACAAAGCTTCAAGAACCGAATCAAGAGACTGTAATACACGCATGAAATCGAACACTAATTATTAGATTACAGTGGATTATAATAAATTGCCCAAGAAAAATAAAAGAGATTAAAAAACTGGACCAATGACGCAGCCATTTTCCCAACGTTCCCACTAAACAAATCTAAGATTAAGAAATTCAGCAAAAAGTTAAAACAAATTTTAGCTTGTGAAAGTTGAGAAAATTTAATACAACTTAAAAATTATAGTCTCCGGTTGTCTGAATTTCTAAGTAGAAGTTTTTTCCTTATTAGTTTTTGACTATTTTATCTTCTTATTTCTGTTGCATTTTTTATAGCAATATTCAGGTCGTTTGGAATTCTACCGTCGTTAAGTAAGCAGCATGGATCATAAATGAAAACACTGTCTACGACAAAATTGAAACTTGAATCCTTTATCATTGGGAGCCGTTCATGTCAGACGGCTGTAGAATGTAAAACTTGGAATGTAAGACGAATCTATGAAAACAACAATAATAAGATGAAAGAAAACCTTGTTAAAATTAAATGATACTTTTATGTTGTTGATAACATATCACGTGATACTAGAATAAAACACAAATTCATCGAAATTCAAAATAGAAATGAATATTTGTGCAAGGTTATTTATGTTACAAACATTTTAGAATCGTTGTCACACAATCCTGATTATAGTGCCATAAACATTTGAATATTTCAGCATCTTGTCAGTATTTTATTTTCTACGTTTTATCAGTTTTGTATTTAAAAAACATTTTTTGTAGGATTTTTATTCTCATCGGTGAGATCGATTACACAATATTTTTAATGAGAGAACTGCAAAAGATCAAGTCAGAGAGACCAAAAGAGAAATCGCGTTTCTTCAATTTCTTATAAAAAAAGTGACAGACTGTTTCATGAGATTTAGATGTCAGCATCGTTAAGTAAACATGAAAAAAAGCCAAAGAAAATATTGTAAACACAAAATATGTAAATGTTTTCAGATGCAATATTCATCCAAACAAGGAAAAAACGAAATCGAAATCACCATCATCATCATCATCATTACCATCATCATAATCATCATCACCATCATCATCACCATCACCATCATCATCATCATCATCGCCATCACCACCATCATCATCATCACCACCATCATCATCATCATCACCATCGCCATCATCATCATCACCATCATCACCATCATAATCATCACCACCACCACCACCATCATCATCATCATCATCATCATCCATTTAAGGTTGACTGCTGCTGCTGATTTTATGATCATGTTTTCCTTGAAAGGTGGGGGGGGCGGAGATAGTGTCTGATCGAGCAGACCCGCTGCCATTATTTTCTGCTCTTGAGTACAGAGTTAACTTTTTTCGAGACAAGTTTCCTCACAAGGCCAGTCTGTCAATCTATTTCACCAAGAGCTGGGGGAGAATATATGGATTCATTCCTCTTCCAAGAGCATAGATACAAAGTAAACGTGAATATCCTTTACTGGATTCAGAACTCTTGCTTCAATAAAGAAAAATAAAATAAAAGTTTTTTTCCGGCAACAAAAACTGCTACACATTCGAACCACAAATTTTAGCAAGTTCAACCCCAAGGAGATTATCCCATCTTTTTAGTGGCTGAGGTAGTTGTATCTTTCTCAAAAGCGATTAACTCAATGTCAAAATAGGAATTTCGAGTTCTGATTTTGAACACAGGTACTCCATGCTTAGAAAACAGGCACAACGCAGCATTCCTTCCACTGTATTTCAAATTCATTGTCAGGCTTCCTTATCAATTGAGGTGGTCGCCAGTATCAGTG
Source organism: Thysanoteuthis rhombus (assembly GCA_963457665.1). NCBI lineage: Eukaryota > Metazoa > Mollusca > Cephalopoda > Oegopsida > Thysanoteuthidae > Thysanoteuthis > Thysanoteuthis major. Next base: position 31,783,175 of record OY735234.1, on the reverse strand, counting down.
GTCAGTTTTTGAACAGGTAAAAGCCTTACCTAATTCAAGGTAATAAACTCTTCATTGATGGAAAATCAACATTTCTCTGGTGTGATTTTGAATCCTGACTGAGTAATCGGTTGGCGGATCCCTTAATGACTGAGCCAAACTGACAAGTTTTACATATATACGACTTACAGAACTGGTGTTACGTACCTCATCATACGCTAAATTACTCATAGCATGGGGGTAGGATTCATGCTTTTCCCAAGGGCCTTAGTGCCAATCTCAGTCGGAGTTTGCGTAGTCCATTTCCTGCACTAGTAACTGATTGGCTGTCGGCGCTTCCTCATATATTTTATAATTTTGTATTTATTATATCAACAAAAAAAGTTATATCTTCAGTCGGAATAGAAGTAGCAGAGAAGTTTGTTAATAATAAGTGCACGAAGTTATTTGATGTTCGTTTTGTATAACTTTTAAAAGGTTTAGAATGAAAGTATTACATCCAAAAGGTTTTTCCCCAAGGTGTTTGCACTTTTTTTCTATGACGTTGAAAATCTCTAGAATAGAAGTATTATACACAAAAAGCTTACCCTAGAATGTGTGAAAGTATGCTTCTATATCAGGCATAATTCTCCTTCTGCTATATTCATCTGTGTGTGTGTATATACGTCACCTTTGATAAATGAATGTTTCTTCTCACTTTTCTCTCGGTAACAAGAACGGTCTTTAATAAAAGAAAGCCAACTAGCCTGAGGGGAAGCCGGTACTGTGAATATTGATTTCTGGAATAAGAAGATAAGGGTCAAACTTAATTGGGGAAATAAGCACCGGCTTAAGAAAGTGGCAGAAAACTATTTCCTTATGGGAAGAGAGTTATCTCCCTTTATTCATATCTGATATTTCGGCAGAATGGTCATAAAACTAATAAATATTACACCCTCACGCTGGTGACGACAAAGACATTCCTACCAGGGCATCTCTCAGACATGAAGTTTCCCCCACGTCCGACTTCCCTACCCACTCTCTCTCTGCACCTAGCCCCTCTTTGCCTCTGGTAGTTATTCGAGATTTGGGATATGTGACGATTGATTTAGTGGTGACAAGCGTCACTCACTTAACTTGCAATTTTATTCATAGCTTGGAGGGAGAGGAGATGGAATTAGTACTAAGTGAGTGCAGATTGCCTCGAAGGTTGAAACAGCTCACCGATTCTATTGTCTGCGCTGCTAACCGTTTGGCCAATGGTACTTCTTCAAAACAAGAATCAAGGAAAATAATTGTACAGAGATTCGGCGTCGTTTCTTTTCCACCTCCTTTGAGTCAGTTCAATATTTCAAGTGAGTCCCAAATTTCTCATTGTTCATCTGTCAAAATGTATTTCCTGTAGGTATAGTAGATTTTACAAGAATACGAAAGCACGGATCGTTGCGAATGGGAAGAAATGCCTGAACAAAGCTGGCTTTAAACCAGGTTTGAATTCTGTTCGTTATGGAGATAAACTGAATCTTTCTCTTACAGACTTGGATTTCCCAGTTAGTCCTTTCATCTACAAAACACAAAGAAACCAGAAATAGTGAGCAGATATCAATGTAGCAGCGTCAGTTTCAGTTATGTTTTTATATACAATCCATTAGTCATGAAGAAAAATATGGAACATAAATTCTCTGTATCTGTTAACATTTTACTATGTGTACCGCAAGCAGATTTGATGAAGACCGTTATTGGTATAATACATACGTAAATACATGTGATTAGCATCTTTCTCAGGATAGCTCATTTGTATATATTCCATATAAAATGCAGAATGATTGAATACAGAATTAAAAAATTCCAATATCAAACTTGATTTATCTAACAGCCGATTATTATCGACTATTTTTTTTTAATGTACAACCAGTTGATACTGGAATGAATAATCCAAATATTGTTGACAGAGAAATTATCTTTCTTTACCCACAGAATACAATGCCAATATTAACAATCTATTAGAAGCAATTTCGGTTACGTCTTCACATAAAGTCCATCAGTTAAAATATATAGGTTATAAATTCATTGATTAAATCTTTCATTCATATAAATTTACTACATCTTTATTCAATCATCAAAGCATTCTCTATAACTATGGGCGTATATCATATTTTTACTAAATAATAATATTTTATCATAGAAGCATGATCCTTATTTTGATTCGATGAATTCTTGGGAGAATTTTTCAAAACATTGAAATCGCATACCTGTCAAAGAGAGTTGCAGAGGTTGAAGAAAAGATTGTGTCAAATCTGAAAATAACGCTTTTGCATCAAGAAGATGGGCGTTGCCATGTAGCAATATCACCGATTGACTTCTTTACCCTGAAAAAGTTTTCTTTCATTTTCAAACGTCATTCAAACGAATTGACTTACCAGAAACCGTCATTAAAACTGTCAACAGAAATTCACACATTTACTCTTTATAATGTCTAGAAAAAAGTTTTCTTTCGAAAATTCACCCCTAAATTGGTTTTTAGTGTTTCAATTTGCAATGTTGGTTTATGCTAAATTGATCATTTAGTCTGTGTCCGGCAGCATTCACGCGTGTTTTTTGAAAATACGGACCTTTTGTGTTCACTGTACAACGAAAGGCGACAGAAGTAACTTATTCATATATCACCCCTTTTAAAGCAAATTTTCACTGCTGCCCAAATACATTCACATCCCATTTTCTATTGCATGACTCACCAGACCCGTTCATCTTTAAATTTCTCTGCATGTTTCGGTTTTGTTGTATTTTACTTCCAGAAGTTTCTGCGGTTCATCTGGGTTGTGAGCTCTTCCAGAACGTTGATTTTCCTTGAGTTCAAAATCTCTTATAAACTTTGCAAACTATTCCCGACCTGGACTCGAACCTAACGCATCATTATCATAAGTTTCCGTGATTAATGCGCTCTTTTCATATGGAGCTTAAAGATTTGAATTTCAAACATGCATTTTATGTCCAGCCATGATGTTTACCAAATCAAAGGAGATGATCATTTCTTTGAAAACAATTCATGACGAAATAAAGAATTGAATAGAATTTAAAGATATTTAAAAGACAAAATAGCTCTCTTAACTGAAATCTTAAATTCAGTCAATACTAGGGCAGAGCCGGTTCCAAAGGTGCAAATTTGGAAATGAATTTATGGCATTTGAAGCAGCCAACAATAATTGTCATGAAAGATAAGTTTCTTTCTGTCGTACGAAACTACGACTTTAAAGAATTTTGGTCACTTCTTATCAGTGTTGCCAATTCAAATATTCATATCTAAACTTGGATAATTCAGTGTTGCCAATTTAGGTGTCTTATATTTGTGACAAACTGCCTTATATCGGGGAACGCATCTACCAATGCAATAAATGTATTTTGGAGAAATTTTCAGCGGCAAAGGGAAAACTACAAGGGGTCCATGGGTATTTGTATCTGTGTCTATGAGTATCAGCAAAGAAACCTTTCCTGAAAACTGACCATTTGACCAAATGTAACATGCTTTTCTCTTAATTTTTCTCTTCACCTTCCAATTGTCATTTTTATCGATACACACACACACACGTATATATATATATATATATATATATATATATATATATATATATATATATATATATATATATATATATATATATATAAATATATATATTCGCCTAATAAGGCCCCGAGAGGACAGAAACATAAACTTGTTTGTGTAGTGAATCTACTTATTATCATATTTCCAGCTCTACTATAAAACAACTTGACTCTCGGAGTATAAAGTTGAATGTATCGAGCACTCTACGAAATAAATCCATCACATATCAAACATTGCTGTATATTATATCATGCTATATTGCAAACCTGAACTGTATTATATCTATATCTATCTATCTATCTATCTATCTATCTATCTATCTATCTATATATATATATATATATATATATATATATATATATATATATATATATATATATATATATATATATATATATATATATATCCCCCAAAAGTCAAAATAAGTAATCGATATAGTTCGGAGCCATAGATGGATGGAAAGAGAGTGTCCAGTTATGTAACATCGCTCCATAATTTATAGACCCCCTCAAAATACGTGTTCCAGAATAATCATTTCTCATTTAATGTAAGGGAACTAATCAAAATACTTTGAATCAGTTGTTTCATACAATTGTGCATGAATAAAGGGTCCAGTTGAGCAGAATGTATACGTCGTAAATGGAACCCCTCACCGAAAATCAAATTTTAAGATTTCTAGTTTTATGAAACAGATTTTTTTCATTGTAGTTCAACATACTTAAAAGGTGACTGAAAAATATTAGATCGACCCAGATATATAAACACTTCATCTTCAGCTCATTTTCCACCCTTGGAAAAAATTTATTTGAAATTCATAGAGAACCTTCGGAGATATTGTGCAGTGTACATAGGACTACAAAGTAAGGGAACTGTACATGAAAAGTTCCTGTATCATCCTCCTGATGTATTGACCGCCCTTCCACAAAATTCATTGATATTCATTGAAAACCTTCGGAGATATTTTGCTTTGTATATATAGCTATGTTGCTGCGGAAGTGACCAGGGAAGGTCTCTGGATTCACCCAAAGATTTAAACATTGATTCCTTAAGCAATTACCCACCCTTACATAAAATTCCATTAACATTCATTGAGAACTTTAGAAGAAAATGTGTTGTATACACAGCTACAATAAAAGGTGACAGTGAAAATTTCGTGGATCCGTCTATGAGCTTTCATTGAAATTCATTTAGAAATCTTTGAGATATCACATGCACCAAAAAAAGCCCAGTTCCACATTGGGATTGTACAATAAATTGAACCTCCAGATTAAAAGATAAGGAAACAGATAAAAACCGCTCGGAATTGTTCTATTCTTTAGGTTAGGGTACTTTGAAGATGCAAATCTAAAAAGATCCTCTGTGCAATGTGCAGGTTACGGGAACGTACAGAGGTACATTCGTACACGTATACATATGCACAGAAAAAATATCATTATTGTAAGGATCTGTCCCCGAGGATGAAGAGAAGCAAAATGGAGAGATAATGGAAGAGGGGGAAAGAACGAATGACGGTAAGAAAGAGAAAAATGAGAGAGAGAGAGAGAGAGAGAGAGAGAGAGAGAGAGAGAGAGAGAGAGAGAGAGAGAGAGAGAGAGAGAGAGGGATTTATAGAATTAATAAAACAAGTAGATTTTGATAAGTATAAAAAAATGAAGATAAATGCAGTTTATTATATTGCTGTGTGAGCACCACGCCAAGGAGCAATGGTTAGCAAGCTAGTTTTGCAAACCATTACCAACAAAGTGATGCTGTATGCCACACACTTTTGTTTTTGTGCTGTATCAAGTTGAGCTTAGAATTGGGTGCCTCACCATAGAAGAATTGTTAGAAAAATATTGCAGACCATTACTAATTAAGTTATTCGCCTTTGCAGCCTTATGCCATTCTTAGTTGGAAAATATCAATACGCTGTATTGTTCAGATCGTAGCAAATACGAATAGCATTGATATTTCTGATAACAACCGACTTACAAAAAGGAAAAAAGGAAAATAAAATGAATGTATTTCTGCTTTTGTTGAACCCGTTGGCAATAAAACTACGATTTTTCATGCCATCACAACATACAATATTTTTTCATCTTTATTGGAAAAAAATACATTTGAAAGTATCGGAAGATCTTTATCGAACAGCAGAGTAAGATCTTGCTATGCTGGTCGGACTGAATAAAGATGTTCAATGCTAGTAAAACTCACGTTCTTTGCTTTGAAAGACTAGGAAGATACCTGTTGTTTTTCTAAAGCACTGGATCGAAAAAAAACAAAACAACAACCCCCCCACCCCCATAAAAAAACAAACTTTTGGGTGTGTGAAGAACAGTTATGTCATATTCAATAAAATAAAACTATTTCGTAATATCAACCTGGATCTTTTCCTTCGTGTGAGTATACGACAAAACAGTAGCAAACAAGAGCAGTAGCAGTAGTAAAACACACACAAGGTCGTTTTCCTTTAGCAAAAGTCTTTGTATCACTCCCTACCCTTTTGTGTGCCTCTATGCAGCTTTTACGCTACCCGCCCACCACATTCAATGCCGCCTCATTTTATCTTCTAGCCTTCCACCTTTCCTCGGTGTATCAGCAGCCTCAAGAAAATACATACATAACTTGGTTTTTACTTGTGCCCATTCGTTCGAATTTCCCCCTTCCCCGCTTTCTGTTTGTTTTACCACTGACAGACAGACAGACTTGCTGCAAATTATAGAAAAGATTCTGAAATGTAAAGAAAACAGGACAAATAACTTCAACTTCCCTATGCAAATAATGCCTGTTCTTTAAAAATGATAATCACCCTGAAAGATCAACAAAGGTGCAGAGTTTTACTGCAAAACATGGGCATTAATTAAATGATTAATCAAACTTCTGCAACGATAAAAATCTACGAGCTATGTCTTCTTGAATTACTTTCACGGGAATTTGATAATATTCCCCAGAAACAGTTCTTGTTTCTGCTCTAAGATAAATTGAAAACGCATTCCAAAACTGATTTGTCAGATAAGAAAACGTTTTGAAAAATGCTTCATCGTTCAATCTGCTCTTCGGGTCAATTTAGGAAAAAAAAAAGAAGTTTTAACGTCATTCAACTACTTTTTCCGTTGTTATGGGTAGTTTTTAAACAGTATTTTGGAATTAATCAATTTTTACAAAATTGTCATCTCCATTTTCCTTTCATTTGAAAAACTTCGATTCAACAATTCGTAACGAGTGGTTTCTTTTCAAAGTATTATGAAGGGAATTATCTTTGATTCGAAATATTTCAATCCAATAATTTATAACGAGTGGTCGCTTTTTAGATTCGAATGAAAGGAGTTTTCTTCTGTTTGAAATATTTCAATCCAATAATTCGGAACGAACAGTCTCCTTTTAAAACTCAAACGAAGCAAAAAAGATTGCGAAAGAGAGACATACGGCGACAAAAAGAGAAGAGAGGACGAAGTCTTATGGGCGGAAGTGTGTGTGTGTGTGTGTGTGTGTGTGAGAGAGAGAGAGAGAGAGAGAGAGAGAGACAGAGAGACAGACAGACAGAGATAGAGAGAGACAGAGAGATAAAGACAGAAATAACAAAAATAGAGACGAGAAGGAGAGCAGAGTCGCATGGACGAGAGAAAGAGAGAGAAAGAGAGAGAGAGGGAGAAAGGGAGAGAGAGATAGACAGAGAAGGTGAGAAAGAGCGCAGATAGACAGAGGAAGAATAAAGGTACAAGCCAGAGAGAGAGAGAGAGAGAGAGAGAGAGAGAGAGAGAGAGAGAGAGAGAGAAGGGTGAGAGAGGTTTTACCCTGTGTACATTACCCAATACAAAGTGTCCTCGCAAATAAAAGTGTTACAATGGAATTGGGTTGTAAAGAAAACCATTATTTCAGTCAATTTGAAATGTTATGAAAAAAGGCAGCACCCTTCCAGCAATGAAATGTATTCTGGTCTCCTCTGGCAACACGTTAATCTGCTTAGTGTAGGAAAAACATTGGTTTTGTTGTGGCCACTTGAAATTGCCTTTTGTTCCGTTCCTGCCGTAAACGTCGTCTAATTTACCCTCGGTTTTTCAGCAGCTTTCAATCGACAAGCAGAATTGTTCAAGTGAACAGCGACAGGCAAACATGATTGATGGTGCCCTTTGGCCCCAATCAGGAATTGTCAAACAAGTTACCCGGTCTGTTCCTTTGAATTCGATGTAGTATCCCTGGACTCTACGGATACACTTCAGAACACAGTGACCTTCAGCTTAAAGGCAGTGAGCATGTATCAGTGGAGTTCTTTTGTTTGTCGAAAATACGAACAACTCCGTCAACCATGCCTCACGGCACCGAATTCCCACCCTTTTTGCATCAAGTGTGCAGGAGGGAGCCTTTTGTTTCTCTTCATTGACAAATGCACAATCTAATGAGCAAATGCAATTTACAGTGAGCTTTTAGCAGCAACTTGAAGTTCTCTTTCATCTCGAAGGTTGAGGTCACTTGGACTTGCTGTTTGACTGGCCATGTGATAAACGTCATAGAGAACGGAATTGGTGAGCCGAGCTCGGACTCCAGCTGAAACTCTTGGCTATTGATTTGCTCTTATGCCCTTAGGAAAGGCATGTGTCCATCTCTTTCCACCTCAGACAGGTCATGGGCCAGTATCACAGGATAAAGCTCATCAACCCAATGCAAGCGCTTACTATATCCAAAAAAGCTAATTACAGAAATAATACTTTGAATGATTATGAACTGTTGTATAACTTTTCTCAAAGTCCACCTTAAGAGATTGACTAACGCGACCGGTAACAAATCTGGGGAAGGGAAAAGACAGTTTAAGCAAGATAAATTTCAATTACTGACGCATATTTTGTATTTACACTCTTCGTAAGGAATGAAATCAATTATACAGTCCAATCACGTGTCACATACTGATTGGTATACACTATTGTGCACTATGAAGAGAAAGGTCAAGTAGGTGAATGAGAGAATCTATTATCTGCATGGGTATCAGAAAAGTCAATCAGGACAATGTTAGACAAATGCATCTCGAATTCGGCAATAAATATTATATATCATACTTCTAATTTCTAAATAAGACTTTCACTTATGAATTAATGGTAATTTCTTTTCCGATTTACACCGTTTCGGCTCATCAAAGATTTATAGAAACACTCTACTTTCAGAGACGGGAAGAACACACACACACACACACACACACACATAAACATACGCATGAGCACGCACACACACACACACACACACACACACTTATATATATGTGCGTGTGAATTCTTTAGGCTTCACAGCTCTAAACACTTAAGATGTGAGAGAATGTTTTTATAAACATTTTCTGTCATTTCAGTCAATTTTTCCAAATATTTGCTAATGCAATTATTGTAAGATTTTCAAAGTTCGTGTTTTGTTTTATACAGAATTAAATATAGTGCTATATATGAATTTTTCTCGTGGGTATCATCAGTTGTTTTCCAGGTAACCGTTTAGGGGATTTAAAAATAAAGCAGTTTTCGGGGCACCTTTAGTATTTGAATCGTTTTATGTGGATATTTTGGTTTCTCTCGGTGCTGTATTCATTTTTTCATTGTTTTCATCATTTTTTCTTTCCATTCAATGAATCTAGTTTCTATTTTATATTTATTTCACATAGATTGAATTCAATCTTTTAATACTTAAGTAAAATCTTTTTCACATTCATTATAATTGTCTAGTTCTCTATAATTTAGTCCTTTGGTGAAGAGTTTTCTGAGTTTAGAGATATTATTATTATTATTATTATTATTATTATTATTATTATTATTATTATTATTATTATTATTATTTCTTCTTCTTCTTATTATTATTATTTCTTCTTCTTCTTCTTCTTCTTCTTCTTCTTCTTCTTATTATTATTATTATTATTATAACTCCCTTGTTACACGATTCAGATGTTCATCACGTACAGCTGATGTTGGACATTCCATACATATATAAGTAATATATTTATTGTATTAACATTATTTATAGACATGCCAGTTTATTTGGGAGACATCTTTTTATTTCAAATATATTTTGTAGATTAATAGCGTGAAATCCTTTATCCCAAATCCTGTGTGCTAAAAACTTTAGGGCAATACTGGAATTAGTCTGCAAACCATTATTCTGCTAACAATAATTGTTAAATATAGACCTGTTCATTCATTCACAAGTCAATGTTACACACATTGTGAGAATAGTTTGAGGAGACGTTCATTCATTCTGAACAGACTCTCGTAAGCCTTTGTACAATCCATTACTATCGTTTATTCACTTCTATTCATCTTTTTTCCCCGAAAAGAGAAAAGCGAACTATCTTCTCTGGAAAGAAGTCCAGAATATAGAAAGGGAACGCCGTTGGAAACTGAGGAAAATCCCAGATGAGTGAATAAGTCAGACAAATGCAGTGTACGACTTGATGTTCCTTCCGCTACTCAACAGGGACAAAGTATGGAAATCCAGGCCTAACAAGGGAAGGAGGAGAAAACACCCGAATCCAAAATTACAAACATATCTTTCGAATATTTCACCTAGGGAAGGCCAAGTTGATCGGCTGAATCGTTTTGTTAACAACACAAACAATAAGGAGAAGTTCAATCGCCAGAAAAATAACTGTGAATTTTCTTGTTGTTTTTTTTAGTTTTTTTCCTCATGACACAACTGAGTCCGTCAATCTATGGCAGTAAGTAAACAGCACAGATTAGAAATAAAAGAATAAGTTGTCAGTGAAATTTAAACCCAAGAGAAGCCAGGTAAAACGTGCCTGTTTCCTTAGTCATCTACGAAAACCTCAATGACTTGTAGAAGCTGTGATCCAATCTCTATTGCGATCCACCTTGGGCTCTTTCTTTACTGATAACATCAGCAGATACTCTCAGTAAAACAGTCAACAATGGTTTTCTTCAATTTTCAAATGAGTTTAGATGGCCGGATATCCATGTGTCTGTCCCACATAGAGCTGCACCAATAGAGCTAAAGGGCTGAAAAATGTAAAATATGTAACGTAATGTGGGTTCGCCAATCCTTTGTTGCAGCGACCACTTAATAGATCCTACGTTATAAGACACCTGTTGTCTTCCTATGTGTCTTTAGTGCACATGGTTCAGGTTTGATCAAAAGTTCGTTGTGATTTGGAAGATTTCGCGAAGAGAACGGAAGACAAGAGAAAACAAGGAGCAACATGACATCCAAAAATGTTGGAAACGAAAAGCGAAAAGAGAGAAAAATGAAACCATATGACGGCAGAAAAGTGCATACCTTTCATGTTTTGTTCTTCGCTACATTGTCGTTGTTATGGAAGAACATAATCTCGCCTACGCGTGCTCTTGTGAATTTATTTAATTGAATCCATCGTTTTGATGAATGGAGAATTCTTTTTATTTGGTCATTTCCCTAAATAAACATTGATGGCACTCAAAACTTCAATCTGAGAACATTGGGCGACTTCCTAAAATTCTTTCACTTAGGTATTCTCGATTCTCCGGGTAATGGATCATTTATCTTTTGCTCTTGCGAAGTCGGCAAGTCTGCACCTGTCTGCCCAAAGGGTTCTTCAAAAAAAGCAATCGGCTTCAAATCCTCTTTTTCAGCGATTGTTTTTTTCTAGATTCTTCCAAGCCGACCAGACCAATTCTCAATTTGGGGTTTTCCACTCTTCCATGTGATAAAATCAAATTCAAATCTGTTCGTTGGATTTTAATCAATGCCACATGACCTAAACTCAGAAAGACATAGAAGAAATAATCAGCTTATCAACCACAGGGTTGCCACTCCTAGAGAGACAAATACAGACTGACCGATTATTATTGTTTCTGGTACGATTAATGTATCTGTGTGTTATCTTGCCAACAACCTAAATACACAGCCGCCCTGATTCTAATCAACTTACATGAATATACACTCATAAGCTCCCCAAACATATACATATATGGACTCAAACAAACTGCTATGTTGGACCCTGCCAGCGGTGTCGAGTGACACGCTCATTGCCAAAGACATCAACTCCTTATCAGGTTTAGAAAAATGAACTTTCATCTTAAATCGTCCGAGAAAGTTTTTAGTGGGAGCCTCGATTTACAATGCAAATTTATGCAAAATTGGCCCCTTAGTTTGTTTCCAGCAAAATATTTGAATAATTTTGCAATTACATTATACTTATAAGATGTTTGGATAGTATAGAGGGAGATAGAGATAGAGACAGAAGCAAAGAGAAAGAGAGAGAATGAGATTAAATCAAATCAAAGTAAGGATGATGTAAGAGCATTTTAAAGAATTTCTGTTGCCATCAAATTAACGACATCATAAACACAGAACAGTCTCAATATTCCAAGTCTGAACCTGTAATACAATCTGTTTTTACATCTAAAAAGAATGTAAATTATTGCTTTCATCATTTCAACCAAAAAGAAATGTTTTTCATCAATTTTGAATATAATCTTCCAATTAGAGTATATTTTCTCACTTTTTATTTATAGATATAAATTTAGATATGAGAAATCTGCATGAAGAGAATTAACCAAAATACTCCGAAGCCGTAGTTACGTACGATGGACTGAATAATCTCTTACATGATAATAATTGCAGGCTGCATCAAACACCATAAAGTGATTCCACTCCCAAACATGCACTTTTTGAACTATTTCCCACGTCATTGGAAGATTCAGTTATCTGTAGTTTCGTCGAACGCCGTATCGCCGACACTTTTATGGTGCAGCTCATTTGCAGACAACTTTTTTGACGAAGTGATATTCTCGCCGACTTGATATGTCGTCGAATACATTTTTTTGCTATTTAGAAGTTGAAAAACATAAACAGAGAACACAAACAATGAATTTACTTGAAAATAATTTCATTTTACATCTTAGCAACATTGGAAAAATACTAACAGTATGATAAAACACATATGATATAAAACTGAATTTTTGCGAACGACCAGAGAAATAATCCAGCAGATATCGATACCCCAAGGTAATTAAAATTGTGAAAAAATAGTTCTTGAGTTTTTCTTGGCTTTTCTAGAAAAACAATAACTGAAAGTTCTGTTTAAAGAAACAAAAAACAATTTTTAATCGATTATTAAGTAGATTATTGCAATATTTTGAAGAAAGAATTTTCAATTCATTTTATAATCGGCAACATACACCTTTGTTGGTTATTTGAGAAGTAAGCAGATACGACTTTTGTATAAGTGCACATCTTCTGTCAAAAAATTATCTTATCATTTTTAATAGTAAAGATTATTCGTAATGTAGGTTTTTACATTTTGTCACTAACAACAACAAACTTCTCCAAAAGATGTGCCTCTCTCGTCAACACCGAGAGTGCATACCTCTGTCAATGCTATTGTCATTGGAAACTGAATGAAACTCAGTTCACAAATAATTATTAAGTATTTGAGATGTTGTGTGGTCATATAGCCACTGGGCAGGGGGATGGATTGTAAAAAAACAAAACAAATAAAATTCAACCATATCTACCGTAACCTAATGCCCACCTTTCCACAAGACGTCATTGAAATTTATTAATAAATTCTAGCGATATTGTGGCCATATATTCACAATGTAGGTGGCTTGTTCCTGGAAGCTCACTTGAATTTAATCACTTTTTGCGTTGCCCATTGTCCATCTTTCCACAACATTTTATTGGATCTAATTGGAAACCTTTGGACAATAAATAGACACAAGTGAATAAATAAACATCTCCCAACTTCATGAAATGAATATGAATACAACGTATAACGATGTTGGTGATAACCCCCCCCCCCAATCAATGTAGACAAGTCTATGAGGAATGTTTTTCTAAAACTTGTTTGGGGATATAAAATGAAGTCTCATGAGCTGGGTGGATTCAGGTTGTTGAGCAGACCGTCTTCCAAAATTTGAAAATTTAAATATTCTACGGAACTATCATCCAAATCTCAGGGAAATTTTACACATATGAAAGATAAGTCCACGGAAATATAAATTCTAGTTATCCTTTTAAAAAAGGAAAGATTGTTAAAAATCCTTATTTAGGAGGTAAAACAATTGTGAAAATAAAGTGAAATAAAGCTAATCACAGCAACTTTTTTTTTTATTTATATATATATATATATATATATATATATATATATATATATATATAAAAGGGTTATCATAATTTGAAAGAGAAAAATCTTAGAAATTAGATTTTTTATAGAGATATTTGATTTGAAAATGTTTTTTTCGATTAATTCTATTATTTTACGTCAGTGTAGAATGTGACAAGATGTCACGTTTCTTTTAACAATTTGGCAAATATACAAGTTATTTGATTCAGGAAGGGAAACCGAAAAAATTGACATTTCACTAGGAATTATGTTGCTGTCCTCCAATTAATTTCCTTTACATCTCTGTTGAGTCGTCTCATTTGACCAACTCTTACTTCCTGGCATTCCATACATTTTTTCTGTCTGTCTTGAAATGTTCATAGGAGTCAATTCTCGTTCGTATCGTCTTGCTTTAAAATATTTGGTTTTCCTGGTGTGTGGATTATAGACACTTTCACATTTCCAAATACCAAGTGTCTTCATCCCCCTGGCTGTCCCATCGGCCAACGCATCGTGGCTGGTCTGGACACGCACGAATCCGGTTAACTCCAACCGAAAACGGACTGTACAGCAACTGAACAAAAATGCTACCTCACCCAGAAATTCGAATTTCAGGCCAAAAATCCATGGAAAAAATCCGAAAAATCAGGGTCCAGTTCTGCATGAATTTACATATGTACAGTGAACATCCACTTTAGTCAGTACCACTACCGAGAAGACAAGCGGTGAGCGATGTGCCTAGGGTTAACAATTTAGCTTTTTTAGAGCTAGCTCAGCTCCTTTTTTCGTGCATTTAGCTCATAATTTAGCTTCCTCTCAATGTTAGATAAATTAGTCAGTGTTATAAGTTGGCCAGTTCAAATGTAGAGTAGTATTAGGGGAAAATTTATCCAAGCAAGAAATGATATTTTGGACTGAATTGACGGTAAATGAGTAAATGGAAATATAAATGAATTGGTGACTCTTCACAGAAGGTGACTCGGCATTTTTCAACAGAGCTTAACAATAAGTAGATTTTAGAAAATTGCTATTTTTGATAAACTTTATGTCATATAACAGGATTAAATTTTACTGATCAGAAAAATATCCGAAAGTTTATGATAAAAAGGAGTCATTCAAGCAGAAAAAATCCAGAAAAAGCCAAATATTCTAAACTGAAATTCTTAAGCTAGAAAAAGCCTAATTCATACAATTTAGCGTGGGAAAAGCCAAACTGGCAACCCTGACCCGCCTCTCCGAATTTCGACAGAAAATCTCGTCCAATCAAAACGATATGATTGGCTATTGAGAAGAGGTCAATATCTGGAGCTGCACCCATCATCACATTTCCTCAATTGCAGATCTTCCTTTCCTGATCAGATTTCTCATTCATTATTTTTGTTCTTTTCTATTCGTTGACGGAAAGATCCTTTTTGGTACCTAAAAGAAAGACATTTTTTAGATTTGTTCAACTTGGCAAATTTAAATCCTCCAACAAAGACTTCAATACTTATAAAATCTACATTATCCATTATTTATCATAAACAGTAAATCTTCTATAGAGGACCTTGGTATAACGAATTTCGGCTTTAACAAACTCGTTGATCCAGCTGAACTGACATCGGATTTACTAAACGAATTTCGATAACTGCGACAAACACTTGGACCATAACGAACGTTCGGCGCAATGGAGGTTTCGGGGATCGAAATTCGATTCACCTGAAAGATATTTTTCTTGGAGTGGGAGGGTTCTTCACTGGTGCCACGTGCTATAAGTGTATCAGTTGAAAGAAAGGTCACTGTTTATTTACTTATTTCAAGTGATCGTAGAACAATTGAATACTAAATCAATAGGGTCGATTGAAAACTATTGAAAACTTATAATGTATTTGTGTTTTTCATCGTCAAACTAATTTTAATATAGGAGGTATACATAGGAAAATAATCTACGTTGCTTGCCTAGGATTACAGAATTTTGTTTATCTAATTCTTGCTTTGATTAAATCAAATTTTGACAAAATCAGAACTATTTATGTATTTATTTTGTGTAGAACCCCCCCCCCAAAAAAACAAAACAAACAAAAACAGACACGAAGCCCCGTCGAAAGTTAAACAATACAGGACGTGATATTTTACGCTCACAACCGGTGAAGACCCCCCCTTACCCCCAAAGCCTTTCAAATATAACAAATTTCGATCCCTGCCGAACATTCTTGTTTTGAAAATGGAAATAAGAACAATTGAGCCGCCTTTTGATTTACCGAACGATGATCATTAAAGCACCGAACGCACTTTTTACTTACCAAATGAGGGACTGTCATTGGGTGTAACAAATACTTGCCTTTAACGAAACCCCTGTCAATTAGTTCGTTATAGCATGGGTTTACTGTACACTATCCATAATCTAACATGTATACAAGAACTATAATTTAAGAGTTTTATCACAAAATTTTGTGTGAACTAAAATCTTAGGGCGACAGATGAAAGGGGGAAGGAGTGATGGGTAAAAGTTTTGTTCAATGTCCACTGAAACGTTTTCATTCTTACAGTTCGATGCCGTTCAAGTCAAGCATCTTACTGTACCGTCATACTACAAAGTTTAAGAACCATTGAAGAAAGAACGTGTTTATAAAACAGAAATAAGCAATTAGTGATCAAGAGAGTGAAAGGTGGAGAGGGCAATGCGATGATTGAATGAAAAAATAAAGAAGAAAAAAACAGACGAATATGAGAGCGAATCATAAGCCAGCTTCATTTAATGATTTAGAAAAAAAAAGACAAAGAAAGAAAACAAAAAAGATATTAGAATCAAGCAAGAATAACTCAAATTTGATTTTAAAAAATCCATTCATCTGAGCAAATTAATTGGTTGATGATTCTGCTGATATCTCACCTAACGATCTGATGAATTTCGTCAAATCTTATTTAATCAATACTGAATGCGGAAGTGTGAAAAGTGTGTAAAGTATCTTCCAAACCTTTGATGATCTAGTCAATGTACTCATTCATCTATCTATATCAGTCTGATCATATCTATATATCCATCTCAGTCTGTTCATCTCTCTCTCTTTCTCTGTCTCTCACTATTTATCCATCCAAGTCTGGTCATATCTATCTATCTTAATCAGTTCACATCCATCTATCTATCTTATTCTGTTCTTATTCTGTTCATATCTATCTATCTATCTATCTATCTATCTATCTATCTATCTATCTATCAAAAACCTTGTATTTTACGTATCTATTCATTCTATTAGTCAGCAGTGACGTTGAATGGATGCCTCAATTTTCGGCGACTGTGAATTCCTCATGGTTTTTATCAGATTCAGTTCAATGCATCTTTCGCACTTTTATTTCAAATTGTATTCTTGATTCTTGTGATATTTCGTCCTCGTAATACCTTTTTGACTCGGTCCCGCTGAACCAATGTAAATATGAAGGTCGATGCCTGGCTCAGAAAGAGGGATCCATAGCTCAGAAATCTCAGAAATGAAAATCCAACTCACGACCACCAGGTAACAGCAACACTTTTTAACCAACACTTTCTAAAAACATCAAGAGATGTAATTTGAAGCCTTTAAATCGTTGTTTATACGGTTTTTGTTATCATTCAGTTGTCCGTCGGATCTGACAACGACATCGCTGCATTGTTATTGATAATGATGAAATGTGTGACATGGTTGTATCTGCGTTGAGGACTGCGTATTCCGACCACAGTGGCACAGCCTTTTCCACAGGAAGCACAAGTATGTTCACCGTCAGGTTGACGGTTATGCAGTCCAATATGTTTAGCATTATCGACAGGATGGTAGTCCCGGGCAACATATGCTACATTCTCTTGTACGAGGGAGCGATCGTGCACCCGATACTGGTCATCATTTTTCAGAGTAATAGGTTTCATATGGAATTCCTTGATGGCTCCCTTTATAAGTCCTGCATAAGTACCTAAGCATCTGCACTGCATGATCCTATGCAGTGCAGACGGTTACGACGCTTGTGGATGACGTATCGGAGCCAACGTAGCTGCATTTGGAAGTGAAATTCCTCGAAGGAAAGCAAGCCGATTCATTGTCGAAAACTAATCATATTTTGCAAATATCGAACATGGAAGCTTTCGAGTTCTTAATGTGATGTCTATAGATGAGATGCCATGGAGAAGCATTGACTGACAAATAGCCTGGTGGACTGATCGCTTGGTTGGGAGTATTTAGTCGTGATTGAAGAAAACTTGCCTTGAGCGTCTACAGGAGCAAATCGTATTACTTCATCACTGAGTGAGCTGTTAATGACAGACCCCAAGTGAACTAGGGAAATTGGTTCTTGATGATGTTCAGCACCGTCTCGATCTATGCCCGGGAGTTGCGGGTCTTGTTGGTGTTGACTGTTAGCTCAAAGCGAAAATAGGCTTCATTCATCGCATTAAACATCTGCTGTGGACTGGGAGATGTGTGGCTTATGAATGCCACTTCGTTAGTGTGCTGCAGTTCTTCCGCTGCGATAAAACCAGTCTTGGTCTTAAGCCTTGAGAGGTTGAACAAGCTGCCATCCAATCTATTGTTGATTTGGACACCAACCACAGCTCTGTCCACATAATGATGGACCATTGTTGTGACTGTTGACAAACATGTTAAAATGGAGGCCAGTACGCAGACTTGTCTGGCCCTGAATCTTACTTCAAAGGTCATCACAGATTGCTCTTCGCTTGTAGTGACAGCTGTTCTTATAATGTCATGAAAAGAGCTGAATTTTGGGGGTTAGCCCAACCTCCTCAATAGCCCCAAAGGATCTCAAAGTAGACTGTGAGAAGTCATCGAAAGCGGCGAAGAGTGCTCTCTGCATTTCTATCGTAACAGATGCACAATGAAGACCATATTGGCAATGAACTGTTCTTTTCTAAAGCCACAATGTGATTCAGGATGTAACCTGATTGGAAATGCTGCTCAGCAGTGGCAATGAAAAGAACCGTTACAATCACTTAACCAGTAGGAAGCAGAGACATCCCTCTGCTATTAGCACATAGCGACTTACTGCCTTTCCTCAAATTGATCACAGCGTCCTTTCCTGTCTTTGAAATGCTGCTGTACATATCCAGCTTGCCAGCAAATCTTGCTGAAGCTTTGTAGATGTACAGTGACGTCCCAACCGTACTCTGTTGGGACAGCGTCAGACCTCTAGGCAAGTCCACTCACTAGATACTTTGCAGGCAACGTAGATCGCGTTGCACACAAATTCGCAGTTCTGTTTGTTTCTTTTTGGCAGCTGTTGGGTGCCTGCAAAAAGTGTGATGTACTTTATTCTTTAAAATGATCATCGCTCTGATTTGTGTGTCATTTTCATCAAACTAGTCACGTTCTGTTCGTCTTGTAATGTCAAGTATGATCTTGACAATTTGGAGCATCGTGTCACAAGTAACATTCCAGGAGTCACTTAATGTGTCAGTAGTTGCTTTTATCTCAGAATTCAATTCTGGGCCTGATTCGCTAGTTAATGCTCTTTGGTAGTCTTCCCCTCTGTCTTGGATTTTGAGAACGGTCAGGTTAAGGTGGGTTTTCACCTCGACAATCATAGAATAGGTCCTTTATCTGGTCGTCTCAGACTTGAGTGGGTGCAAAAAACGCTCAGCAGCGTCACATATTGTGATTTGGCTTTGATATGTCAAGTCATCAATCTCTCATTTATGTCTACGGGTGTTCAATGTATCCCTTTCAACAATAATGAGCAGACTGCAAAACCAACGTCATGAATCCTCTAAACTATGATGGGTAGTACCTGTTAGAAGAATGCATATTGCTTGTCTCACTGAGAGCAGCAACATCAATATTGTAGCTTTATGTAACTGGATGTCTTTGAGTTAAGTTGGAATTAGAAAAGTCTGAGTTTTGATATTCCAGAAGGCAATTCCCAATTTCCTTTGTTTCCTTCCTTTTCGACCACATTTGTGAGATCCCTGGTAGGCATGGTAACCGACCCCAGGAAGAGTATCTGGGCAGGAATTTTTCCCCTTTTCCAATAACGGTGTTACCCAGTCACACAAGAAGACACCAACGAGAACTTCTGTTTCTGTCCTTCAAACAACCCAATGTGCACTTCAAGGCAGTCAATGCAGCATAATAGTTGCCAAAATGACACTTACTGGCAATATTCCTTGCATATTAGTACAATGTGATTTTCTTTTGGCTTGTCTCCCATAGCGTTGACCCAATTAAGGGCATCCACAAGGTAGAAGGACAGGAGTTGGTAAGGAACTAGAGCGTGTCCACACATAGACAAGTCATATCTCAATGCCTGTAGAACTGCTCCAAAATTTCATTTATTTAGACCTACAAATAGGACCCCGACATCCGAGTCAGAGGGTCTAAAAGGCGACTCACCCAAACTCCAGAACTCCTGATCCGAAGATTTACCACTGGATGCAGTTTCATGTCATGCCAAGGATCAAATTATATCGCACATATCTATAAGAAGCAAGATCAGAACAACAATTTGAATAAATCAGTGCATCAAAATGACAATTTTTCATCACAACAGGAAAGAGAACAGACTCTGTTCAAAATCTGTGACGTCGTATATACAATGTTTGGCAACATTTGTTTCTGTATCATTAATATTTGTTTCCAATTGATTTTCAAGTTAATCCCTGATAGAACGTCCAAAACAAAAAATCATATATATATATATATATATATATATATATATATATATATATATATATATATATATATATATGAAGTGTATACATCAGTTATAAATACTGCATAGACCGCTTACTTTCATTCATACTTTCTTGTACTTTCTATTTCTTTCTAGAAGAGATTTAGTAAAAAGGATCAATATGGCGTAGTGTGACGAGAGAAAAAAAGATATTTCTTCGCCCATTCAATGTATTCTCCCTTTCAAATTTTAACAGAACGAAAAGGAGACTTTCGTCGCAGTTAAAAATCAAGCAACGATTACGTTAAGACAGAGTAAAATCACACGTGATGATAAGAGACCATTTCGACTGAGCATCTATGAGAAACGAATTCATTCTCGATTGATCGCAGGAGTTGTATGGGTAACAAAATCCGTGTCGGAAATGGAATATTGATTCGCTTTAAATTTCCCTACAATATCATCGATAAGGAAATTTAATCATAGTCATCAGTATTCAGTTCATTTGAAACGAGGGTGGATCTGTAAGTTCGTAGCTTTTCTAGTAGTTATTGGCTGAATTTTGATTTGAAATTTGCATAATGTTTGATCGATGTGATTAATATTCACAACTGAATTGAGAACATTGACAAGGAAAGAGATTGCGTTGAAAATAGATTTTTTCATTATATCCATCATTTGTGATCCGCTGTGAACTTATTGATGTACTTCCGTATATGATTGATATGAATAAATCATACCAACTACCTTTGCTGTCAAAGAATGGCCACAATGTATAAGTAATTTTGCAATTGCCCCGTGCTTATGAAATATCAAAAACATTATGCAATGTTGTGACCAATGATGACTCACTGGGGCTTGGTATTGCTAAACGCAAGAGGCATAAGAATTTGTCTTACATCCTCAAAAATTAATCAGCTTCATCTCGGGGGGAGCACTAACAGTCTGTAACTGGAACCTAACATTAAAAACAACCTCGTGTCACATCTTGCTCTTTTGAGGAAGCGAGGGAAGAGGAAAGTGTTGTATCTATTCTTCTCACGTCAACGAAGCATAACATTAACTCCATGTTTCTAAATTCAAACGTTATTGTATTTTTATTTCGATTATTTTCTCCATGAGTTTAATCAAATCTAACTTGATTATTTTCAATCGACAAAAAGGCAACAAAAGTAATACTATGGTTGTGTTTCAATTGTTGAATTTTTCTTGAATCTTATAATACTATTAAAACAATGATGTTCCATGTGTTCGTTGAAGTCAAAACTTGTTATATGTAGGCTCGTTATAGCAAGTTATCACCTTGTGTATAACGAACTTTAACGAACTTAGATATAACGAGTTTCGACTTTCACAAACACGTTGGCCATAACGAAGAAATTTTAGGAGTGGTCACGTAAGAAGTTGTATTCTTATCACCCACCGAAAATCACCATTTCCCGGCCCAGTTTCAACAAAATATGATGAAATGCTATCTTTAGCAGTTTTCCAAATAAGCATTGTGCATAAAAACAACAGTCAGTTTTTAAATTAATGTTAGTTTTGACGTTTACACCATACGTAGATGGATTAATATACCATTAGTAATAATTCATTCGTAATATCTATAACATAATTATTCATGGTGATTATAATCATTTTGTTGTTGTAATAGTAATGAATAATCCGAGTTATGATATTCTGCATTTATTGTTTCATGTAATCTACCATTTTTATAGTGTTTAGATATGAATATAAATATTTGGGAACTGTTATGAATTTACATACATGCATCATTATTGATGATCTAAATATTATTATAGAAAAGAAAATGATGATCTTTGGAATAATTCTTTTAGACTTAATTCTTAATGTTCTGTATTGATAAAAGATACTTTCTGACGGTTGAAAAAAACGCAGAGAGTGCACCTCTTTCAACACCTTTGTTACTAAGAAGTGAATTATAATCGATTCATATATAGCAGCGATGTTGGGTATGAAATTGTAAAAGATTCTATCCCCAAATTCAATCATTCTTTCTTTGGGCCATGACCACCCTTCCTACAAAATTCCATTGACATTCATTAAGAACTTTTAAATATTATGTAATCAAACATGTATGGGAAAATTGGGAAAATATATCTCAATGGAAAAACTCCCTAATCCGCCCCAAATTTAAGCAATTCTTCCTGATACCGAGGCTCACCTTTCCAAGATATTTAATAAAAATTCATTGAAGTATTTTATATATATTGTGTAGACAGACATAGCTACGAGGCAAGGAAAGTCAGTGTAAAAAATTCCTGAATCCACCCCAAATGCCCCCTTTCATGACAGACCCTCCCACAAAATGCCACTTGTATCTATTGATTACTTTTGGAGATATCGTGCGGATAAAAAGTCACGTAGGTAGGCAGACAGGCTTTCAACTTCGTTGCAAATGTGTTACCGTCTACTGGTAAACTATTTTAGAAATAGATGCCGAAATGAAATGCTACAGACCGACAGTGTCACGAAAGTGCCATTGACTGATGTATAAAGAGATTGAATGCTTATTCGCATTGTATATAATAAATGGGGATTAAATTAACACTGTTGTCTTTGCAAAGAGGATCACAGGAATTGAAAAACAAAAGAAAGAAAAGACTGAAGATAATTTACAAATCGAATTGGAAAGGAACCCAAGGAAACGAAATGTCCTGCTTAGGACTTGCAAATTGGGGAAAACGATTTTCTTTCGTTTTATACTTTATTTTTATTCTCCCCGTTTCTTTCCATTTTGGGGTCATGAACTTTTCATTATTCCTCCCTTGTCTCGTTTCTTGTTTTTTGGTTTGTCTTCTTTTATTATTTTCTTTTAACTTTCTCTTCTTTGATCAATTATTTTGTCTTTATCTTCCTCCCTTTCTATGCTTTTATTTTTTCTACTTTTTTCATATTTTCTCTTCCGTATTTATAGGTTCTTCTCAATATTAGGTATCTTTCTTTCTTTGGTGTCTTATTCACCCCCTCTGTCTTAATGTTTGTTGTGTTTCTTTCTTTCTTTATATCTATCATAATTCTTTCTTTCATGTCTTTTTCACTCTCCTTCTTCCTTTCTTTCCTCTTTCTTGATTTTTCACCCTCTTTCCATTCTTTTCTTCTATTTATTTAGTTCATTTTTCCTTCTTCAGTGTAGTCACAACGTTTTTACCGAACAATTCATCGTTATAGTCATAAAGTTATAGACAGAATATGATTGAGTTAGGGTGAGAGCAGGTTATTTGCATGAAATACATGTTCAAGGACGAACCCAACAATTCCATCTTTAACTTCAATCAACAAGGTAGCTGCAACTACCTGAGCGACGCTTTACGCATGTAGTTCATTGTGTTAAACCATTTTAAATTGCATATCTTGTGAGAATAATACAACTTGATCACAAACAAACTTACTTCAACTGCACATCTACTTAATTGATATAGAAAAGGATTTGGTTTTGTGTAATGAACAATAAAGTATCAGATAGACAGAATGACACTGACTGATATTTGTAACTCGACGCACAAAATTGCATTATCGAAGGCAACTTGGAAATAGACTCCTCAAAAAGAAATTAAACCAGTTCTACTGACACTTTGTGTGAATCTAATTATGCTTTGCCACTCTTAATGCCGAAGTACTTGGAAGATCATGTAGCACTAATCTCCGAAACAACATTTGTAGACTGGCCTTTATTTGAATCCGGTCACCAAACCCGAGCAACTGTTGTTCATGGTGGTTATGTTTGGCGTTGCACAGTTAAATGGTAATGGTGTGCGATCGGATGATAATGACGGTGCTGAATTCCAAAATTTATTCCAGTTGGGCGGCTGACATAAAAAACATGGAGTTAAATAACAGGATATACAGAAACTTTGAAAACTTCGCATCGACGGAGCAACTCGCCAGGGGACAAGTGATACTTTTTCCCGGTTTTAAAGAAATTCGTAATTTTTATTCATGCACAAATCCAAATGTCATCTGAGCTTAAAAGGCCAAAAAATTTCTTTCTTTCTCTCTCTCAGTACACACACACACACACACACACACATATATATATATATATATATATATATATATATATATATATATATATATAGATAGATAGATAGATAGATAGAGAGACAGAGAGAGAGACAGAGAGAGAGACAGAGAGAGAGAGAGAGAGAGAGAGAGAGATGATAAGTCTGACAGAATGGATTATGAATTGTCTTATACTATATAAACAATCAAGGAAAATTTCTGCAGCAGCCCCATTTTCTTTAATCATATATTCTATTTATGTTGTCTAGGACGAGTGATATATTAACCGTGTAACGACAGGGATCATCTCAATTAAGTTTTTATATAATATAACGCAATCTATAATTCGTATATATATTTATGAGTGTGTGTGTGGCTGATAGTGAGAGCGAATCCTCTCTTTCTATTTTTTTTTGTTCATATCCTTTCTTTGTCTCTTCTCTCTTTCTCTATGTCTTTGCTCACTCCCTTCTCTGTGATTTACTTTTCTCTGTCCCTTTCCCTCAACTGCTATTTATTTACTCTCTCTGTACATCTATTTAATCATGTGCATCCATCCGTCTGTTCGTCTTTCTGTCTGTCTGTCTGCCCCCTCTCTCTCTTTCTTTTACCTACTATTTCACCCCCTCTGTCTCTTTTTATGTTTCCTTTGTCTTTCTTCTTACGCCTTTATGCCTTCCCATTGATTTTTTCCCTTTTAATACCCACTCTACACCCTCTCTTTCTCTCTTCATTCGATTTACGTTTCTGTTTCCTCTCCACTTTCTATTTACTTACTCCCTCCCCCATTTCTCCTGTCTGTCTGTCCGTCTCTCTGTATCTTTCTCTTTCTCCTCTCTCTTTTTGTTAATCTCGAGAAGAAAGTTCATTTGGCGTCGGTATATGAATGCTGAAATAGAAACCACCCATAAATGAAGCAGACATGGGCCTGGCATGAATCCAGAAAGACAAATGAGAAGTCCTTTTCCATTTACTAAAGTAAGTTCTATGAACTCAAATAGAAAAGGACGTTTCAGATTCCAGCTTCTCAAAATGAGAAAAAAAGCTTCATTTATTGACCCACCATAGAATTATTTTACACTCAGTTGGGTAGCGCTTAAAAGAGAAGTGAGGTAACACAGGGCTGCCTGTTCCAGCAATTGTAGCGATCTGGTGAGCAGAGCATGCCCCTACAACCTTTTTGCAGGTTGTAGTTATCAAATCGAAAACAAAATGTGCAAAATGACTTTTGTATGATTTTTTTATGAGTTCTACTGTCATAACCTAGAGTTTCACAAGACAGTCATAAATTAAAGTTTTACTGGACAGTCAGAACCTAATTTTACGAGATAGTCATAAACTAAAGTTCTACTGTACACTCATAACTTACTGTTTAGTCATATACTAAGGAGCATCCAGAGAAAGCATATATCTGCCAACGAACTCAATGAAAATCAGTTGATCAATAGCTACGATGGAGGGGCTGGGTAAAGTGATTCAATATTTCATATCTACAACTATTGCTCACCTCTTCTGAGTATATAGAAATATTTTCCTGCAAATTCAAATTATTCTTTCTTAGCCTATTGCCCCACCTTTCACAAAATGCCAATGGCGTTCATTTCAGAGATACCGTGTAGACAAACTGAATGGATACATAAATATATGGGAAATATTCAGAAAGATATCTCTCAATCAGAAAAGAATCCTGCATCCACTCTTTCATGTACCATTTCCCATTCTTCACACAATCTTTGAAATTCATTGAGAAATTTTAGAGATATTGTGCGGACAGAAATGAAATTTTGGCAATATCATGGGATGTGGACGTATAACTACGACATCGGGAGGTAATTATATTTTAATATATGGGAAAATCCTGCGAATGCCAGGGACCTCTTTAGTACACAGATATTTCATGGGGATAAGTTGCATGATTCTTGAGTAACGCAGTTACATTCAGAATCACTGGCATACTATTCAGCAAATGCAATATTGGCTCTAATTTGAATGAATTCTCTTGTAATAACAACAAAAATAGTGAATATTAAAGAGCAGATTTGGAATTGAATTGTTTTATTTCAGCAACATGACATATTCTACTTTAAAATGCCTTGACCTGCATTGTTTATCCCAGATTGGAATCAGACCATAGATGACTTTTCATTTGGATAGTGATTTTCAAGGGACAGCACATTGGACTTTTTCCTTTGCCGAATAAGTGCAGTTTTCTAAAGAAACGCTAATCCAAACAACTCCAAACTCACACTGCACGTCCTTAGGTTTTTAGCAATATACCTACCGAATTTCAACTCTATACGATAACCGATTCTCGACATAGATTATTGTGACATTTTCATTTCATACCATTTTTGTAAACCTTCGAAACAATATTAAAGATAAAAAATCCGTTTTGTTTTGCACTGTTGCAAATAGCGAGAGGTTGACTCATTCGTCAGAGTTTAACTTCTATTCGTGAGAAGTATTTATTGGATTATAAAATAATTGAGTGAATCTCACGAAAATTATGAGAAATCACACACATACGCACACACGCAGTTAGAGACATGCACATACGCACATGTACACATACACAACTATTGTTTCCTGTTGGAAAAATCCTTTCAGTCATTTGGAATCTCCTTTGATAACCCCTTTCGAGACTGCTGGGACACGTATATTCCATCGGTTATGAAAATCCTCAGGATATGTATGTGTCAAATAGATCTCTTTTAGAAGTCTACAATGATGAATATGGAACGACCGATAAAATAAACTAGGTTTTTCCCAGCTTTTACAACCGCAGAAAATGACGTCTCGCTGGTATGAAATCCATAAACAAATTAGTTTTTATTACATAACTTAACAGTAAAGACGCGCAGGTGACTTGATCTGCTAATTCAATGTTTTTATCTGTCTATGGATAAATGTCTAATCGGAAAAATGTATTTAATCCTAGTTTTGGTTTTTCAAAATAAAGAAAATATTTGATATTGATAACTGTTTTCATCAACCATGTAATAGAATTATCACGTTTTTGGCCTTTTATACCCTTTTAGGAAAGAAGGCATAAAGCAAGTTAATAAGTTAGATATCGGAGTGTTAAATATATTTTCCATCACTCGTTTTTTTTATTTCGTTTTGTTTTTGTTTGCCTATTCTCTTTTATTGTTTTAAACTTCTGTTCTTATAAGGAAAGAATCTCTTTCCCGGTAACCTAATGCAGTTTAATTGATTTGATGATTCCGAAAAGCTTGTTGTTCGGTTTCCATTCATTCCCTCTTGCAGACAGCAATTAACAAAGCTAAGTTCAGTAAGGTAGCTAGGTAGCAAAGTATAGATAGATAGAAGGGAAATGAGGATGAAATACAGTACCACATTAATCTTTCAAGTGGAAAGAGCTTGCTTACCTAAATAATCAGCATTCAAAACTTGTGTTTTACCAGAGTTTAAGCACTAGTCACTTAGCCCCACTTAAAAGTATGTTACTAAATACCTCTGATAACGAAGTTGGTCTGACGACATGTATTCGCTCATGATTGTCTGATTGTCCACACAATATCTCCAAAGGTTCTTAATGAATTTCAATGATAC
The DNA here is from genome assembly GCA_963457665.1 of Thysanoteuthis rhombus. Taxonomy (NCBI): domain Eukaryota; kingdom Metazoa; phylum Mollusca; class Cephalopoda; order Oegopsida; family Thysanoteuthidae; genus Thysanoteuthis; species Thysanoteuthis major. The sequence continues at coordinate 31,755,342 of OY735234.1, read as the reverse complement.
TTAGTGAAAGGGTGGACCATGAGCCAAGAAACAATGAATTCAACTTTTGGGTGTATCTAGGATATTTCATTATTTTTTCGACATTGCGAAATTATGACAATTTTTCGGATATAACAGTAAGGATATCATCACAGTGTCGTCATGATGAAGCTTACTTTTATTATTACAAGGTTTCGTCACAGCATGTCATCATGAAGCTTACTTTGATTATTACAAGGTTTTGTCACAGCATATTATTGTATCTGTAACCTGATTTGCCAGTTTTTGGTGACAATCAAGTTGCTATAAGTATTCACTCTCTGAGTGCTTTCTTAATTTAGCTATGAAGTATGCCCGTCCCTTTCTTCTAAGTTGGAAATTATCACACATTCATTTGGTATCGTCGACTGAAAAAGTTTTTACTCCCTGTTTCACTTTGATTTGGAACTTATATCTATATTCGTACATTTAATGTCTCAGTGGGTATCTGATTTCACTCAGTCGTTTCCTGATTGGAAAATAGAATCGACAGACCGAAATTAAAATCTTCTTGTGCGACCTTTGTACGAATACTCTTGGAATCGGTCCAAGTTTAATTCTTCCTGTTCCCTGTTCTATTTACGGTACTTTTTACTAAAGTTATCAGAATGGAATGTTGTGATGGCCGACAGGAGCCCCGTTATGGAGTTATTATCTTTAATATTATTCTGCTTGGTCCTACATGCATTTGAATGTTATGCTTGCAGTAATGACGTAAGGAAAAAGTTAGGTAGTTTAATGTGAGGAGAGAGAGAGAGAGAGAGAGAGAGAGAGAGAGAGAGAGAGAAGAAAAGAAAGTTTGGTAATTTACTGGGAAGATAATGAGAAGATGCACCCAAAGAGTTAGAGAAGAGCTAAGTCATGTAATACTAAATAATCTTGGTTTTCAACACTTGCAGAATTCCCACGAGTTCAGCTAGTACTAATCATCACTTAACGGCACCTCGTCTTGCAAGCCACTGTCTCTCATGAATAATGATTGATTTTTACACTAGAAAATGAGTGAGTGTTTTTGACCAATAGTATCTCATTAAGTTACCTTAGGAATTTGGCACTTTTCCGAAATGAATTTCTCTGAGTTTAAAAACCCTTTTTCTTTGGCTATCATTCTTTATCCACCATTAGACCTTACTTCGAAATTCATTTTATTTACCTTCATCTTTACGAACAAAGAAACAAACATGGGCGTATTCAAGAAAAGAATTTCCTTTCAAATGAGCCTTCAGTACAGGTCAGGGATCAAGCTTAGGTCAGGGGTCAAGTGAGGGACCGGTGGTTGTCTAAAAAGTAGGCCAGACTGGGTGCTTTCTGCGGCAAGGTGACAGTAGGTGTGTCAGTGAGTTATTCTTGGACAAAACTAATTGCAGTTTCGAAGCGACAGTTTCAAAGGGAACAGTAATTAAATTCGAGACAAACTGAAAGAGAAACATGTCATACGAAGATTATTTCGACTCTTGGAAAATAAGGAAAGACAAGACGAACGACCAATTTTAGGATCGAAGACACGTTTAGGTTTCTCCCTATTATTTCAGTTGATTAGGTCAGTTTCGTTTTGACGCCAATGTTTAACATTTTCATCAACCTTTGGCTACCGTCAACGACAGTGACTGATTATCAATCACCTTGGCCCTTGGGGTGTACTTTAGTACGGATACTTCTAATCTACCCTCTCTACCCCCTCATCATCAATAGCCTTCTGGCGTCCATCGTTGGACATAGACCTTTCCCAATATTCGCCAAACTACTCTATTGTGGGCGTCACAGAGCCAATACTTTCTGAAATTTTTTAGTTAGTCACGTCATCTTATATTTTGTCGGCCCCAGTTTTGCATATGATCTCTCGTGATACCCTTCATTAAATAGAATAAAGTCAATTCAGATCATGTACGGTGACTTACATCATTGTGGTATGTATAATATACTAGAGGTATAAATTTGTTGTCTAACTTCGAGGGAAGAAGTCTCTGTATGCTTACCAGAGTGTATGTATGTATGCACTGTGATTACCAGACAACTATCTTATGGAGTTGACATCCGTCAGATATATTACTCAGCATGCAAGGCAGTGCAGTGTCAAGTTTGAAGTATTTTGTGATCATCAGTCCCCAAGAAATCAAATAAAAATTGAGTTGACATGCAGGTGAACTGATGCTTGTAAGTAGTCAAATTGAATTCATCAGGCAAGACATGGGATTCAATATTGTTTAACAAAATCAACTGCATACTCCAAGAGTTTCTAAGCTAGTTTACTAAATGTTTTCTGACAGATACCCACTCTGGAATATTTGATAAAACTGTTTTGCTGAATGCATTGAAGCTATTACTGTTGCATTCATCATGTATTTTATAAGGTAGTGGATGAGCTGCTCATATCTAGACACAATCATATTTTATTATTAATTTTATAACTATAACGTACAATGAAGTTGTTGAGACGTTGTGACAACGTAGAAGAAATATTTTAATTGTTCTAACAAAATTTGGTATCAATCATATTTGTTTGAAACTAAAACTAGAACAGTTTTTCAATCTTCACAGCACAAGAAAAGTACCTAAAACTGACAGATTCCTGTTTCTTTGTGCTATCAACAGCTAAACAAAATTTGTTACGCAAAAACAAGAAAAAATGGTTGAGATTCGGATAAGGGGAGCACACAAATTTTTAATCCGATTTTCGGACCCTATCCGAATCTTCTTCCAAAAACTGACACGGAACACACCCTTAAATTATTGTCATATATCTTCAATATGAATAAATATTATTTGGTAAAAAGGAATTCTTTCGGTTTGTGTCCACATAAATTTAACTCATGGTAAAAGTGATTCCGGATACACTGAAGGGAAATGAGTTGATAGCAACCTTTAAAACATCAAAACTAAAAAGTATCTACCATTTGATAATTTACCAAATGTCCGTCTATCTATCTGTATGTACTCACCTCTCGCAATAAACGCACAATAAAAACCCATGAAATTTGATGTTTCTATAATATTACAAGACCTTTGAGTAGGTTTTTAGCGCGTCAACCCTTGAAAAGCACTCCCCAACCCTAATCGTCAATTGGAAAATCATGCTAAATTGCTGAAAAATAACTCATTTGCAGAGCGAGTTGGTACTTCTATCGTTTTTAGAGAGGGTGGAAAAGTAGCCGAGAGTACAATGATTATTTTAGAGAGGGACTGAGAGAAAAGAAATGTGTTTTTTTTTTTACCGAGATTGTGAAAAAAAAATCTAAATTTCAGAAAACATACACACTATGACACTAGAGGTTTGTCACGTGATAGTTTCTCTTGTGGGATTTACTGGACCCGTTTTTATTTTTTATTTTCTGAGGCGGGAGCTTTCTGAGATCGAAATTCTTTTTAGTATTGTGGGATACATCCCGTTTAGGAAGTCAACTGTTTATAGAAATGATGGTTCTGGATAGTTCTAGTAGTTCTTATCGAGGAATGGATTGTGCAAAGATGTTGGAGACAATGGATATTGCTTCCATGTGGTTTGATGTTAGCAATGACGTCTCTGGATAATTTAATGAAGGAAGAAAGATGTTTAGAGAACATGTGCAACAAGTACAAATGTGGATGTAGATATTAAATGGAGCAAAAAGACACGTACAGACACTTAGATGTGAAAAATGAGAGATACGTTTAATGCACCAATGAAGAATGTGAATGAAATATACGGAATGGAAACATTAATACATTCGATTATGTAAAGAAGGGAAGAGGGGAGAAGAAGCCTGTTAGGTTTAGGTTATTCCTAAGCGTAAAAACGAAATATTGGAAAGAATAAGAATTTAAGGGACACATTGCATAAAGGGTCTAATGTCTTTTCGTTTATCTATCAAATGGAGCTCGATGAGTCGTGCTTGTTATACTGAGTGGTACAGTTGACCAAGCTAGATTAGAAAAAGACAGTTAATCAGGAGAGATGGAAGAAGGAGCTAGAGGGCCGAAAATATAGAATGCAATCACCAGAAATAGTAGTTGCAGTGTTTGCATTTGATAGCTATGGAGTTCTTGCGAATAATCACATCGAGGAAAATAAGTGACTAGACAATATAGAGTCACGGTCAATAAATAGAGACTGCACCGGCTGCGAGTTTAAAGAGGAGTGAAGGAAAATAACCGCTTCGAGATGCCTGGGACAAATAAATGAGAGAGAAAGGGAGAAGTTAACCGGCTTGAACGCCGGGGCTAAAAGGCTAGAAGTTAACCGGTTCGATGACCGGGGCAAAAAAGCGTTGGACCAAGTGCGTTCATGGCTTTTATAGAGCGTTGTTGAAGGAAGTGACGTTTTAGATCCCTAGTTAAAAGAAGGGTTTTGTACCTAATTCTTGACTAAAAATATAGGGGTGCCACCGGATGAATCAATGCAAGGATTTATAAATAGATAAATTACTTTTTGAAAATCAACCTTAGAATATTTTTGCGAGGAAGGTGATTTATGATCTATGTTATTTTTTCTCTTGTTTTGTGAAGCCTTAGATTGTAAAAAGTTTAGTTTATTTACATTACCAATTTTATCGAAATTATTTTTAAATTTTCAGTCATTTATTCATCTCTTTTAGTCGATTTATTGATATTTATCATGGTTATAGCAGATAATCGAAATCCTGTTTTCTTTCATACACTTTCTTCTTTCTTTTTACCCGAGCATTGTTTTTAACATCGAGTGAACCAAATTGCAAAACTTTGCAAATTACTATTGGAACCAACTTCCCTACATTGTACCGAAAAGTGCTTTACTGTAAGACAATTTTTACAGACATTGAATATTTTCTCTGATGTGCAACCATAGAATGTAAGAAAAAAATATGTTGAACACTTACTTCACGTAAGAAGAACGATAAGAGAAAATCGTCAGAAAATACAATTTCCCTTGTCCGAAAACTAAACATGATATTCAGATATAGGGGAAGGTCGAAAATTGTACGCTATTTCACAATAATGTTTAATATCTTAGAAATTTAGTGAACATTAAATTATTTATCTAATTTGCTTTTCTCAGATCAACAACGCGTCATTTTTGACCGAAATTCGCTGTTTTTCGAAAAACTAAAAAGTGTACACGAAATTTCAATTAAAAAAACCCCCAACAAAACAGGAAAATCTTTCAATAGAGAAAATATTTGATTTTCATTGAATTTTTTCCTCCTATTTAAGACCAACTAAAAAATTAGTCTGCAGTATCGATTAAAATTTCAACTGATCTCTGCAGGCCAACTTCAAGTTTATTTTGCTATCTTTATTATATCTTGGTGAAATATATTAGAACTTGTCTGAAAATTGTGGAAAAATTTCCTGAGGTAAATTTTCATATTTCACCGGTCTGTGAAGGTAAACAAGTTTACGATTATCACTAAGTTTGTTTACATGAATAATTTTCAATTAATGATCTTCTAAAAATCATTTATACATTATTACTATATAATTGGTAGGTTACAAGTTTCAGACTTGTATAAGATGATATAGATTAAAGGTAACGGCAGAAAAGGTGCAATACAAAAAGATATACTTTTCTTACGTTTGCCTCCAATTAAGTTTCTTCAACTTTGTATTTACGTATGCTCTTGTGGGAATCCTACGCCTATTTGTATTTTGCAAAAATCAAATAGCTCTAGCTCCCTTTAGTCAGATTTGAAACCCTAACACAAGATTGGTCTCGTTAATTATTTTCTTTTCTTCAAGTTCACACACTGGTTTGCAAGCTTGTTTTTATATGCGACTTGATAAATCTTGGTATATTTTAATTTATTACATTCGAATCAGAAGCGGTAATGAGGCTGATGTATATGGGTGAGGGTACTTCTTCACTGAAGTCCATCTAGTGCGATTCTTATAAGTTTTTCCGGTTGTCAACACTTAACATGAAGCTGCAATCAGTTGTTGATGAAAGATGAAAGGCCTTCTTCCGAATAGGGGGGAACGCTGACAATCGGTGAACTAATTGACGCAGTTGCTCGTTTCCTATGATAAAACTTTACAAAAGTCTTATTCTGACTGTCTCCAAGAAACACATGAAACTAATAGGAAGCGGGAGAAAGAAGCCAAAACAAAATGGAGTCTTCTCCAAAGTCTTTAATCTTCTTTTCACCGTAGACACTTCTCTAATTATGACCATATTCAACCAGCCATATATATATATATATATATATATATATATATATATATATATATATATATATATATATATATATATATATATATATATATATAAGCTATTTATGTAACCTAGGATATAAGGTGTAGGATTTTTGGAACAAATACGTCAGAGTTTTCATTCATTCTAATGATTACATAAATACCAAAAGAAAAGCAAATTATCTCATCATGGAAAAAATAATCAAGGTTGTATTTTAGCACCAACTGCTTTTGAAAACAGTATCTGTAAGCGAGATTTCAGCTTTTCTATTTACTGCCCATCAGATGCCAATATGTTAGAGAAGAGACAAGAGTCGGGCATATGATAAAATCCGTCCGAAAATCCAAATGGCAATGGACTGGTCATGTTGCAAGAAAGTCATACAACCCCTGGGCATTGGCACTCATAATCCTGGTACCTAGAGATGATACACGAAAATGATGTCCGGCAAAAAATAAGATGGTGCGACGATTTAGACAAATTCAGAAAGTAGTTTCTCCGCGATGCCCACAACTGAGAAGTTTTGAAGAATCTTATTGAAGGTCTATACCCAGCGATTGATGTTGAAAGGCTACTGCTGCAGATGATGATGATGATGATGATGATAGCTTCGCCCTCACACACTCGCACGCTTCACTCCTCCCATGCCAAACAAATCAGATATTTCTGGGAATAAAATAGGCATGAAACAACATAAAAGTCACTGTCAAGAATATACTAGCTGTAAACTAACATTTGATTAACAAATAAAATGGATGCTGAATTTTGGTGACGCTATTTATGGGGCCAAATTGGAATACGCTTTCTGCTCTCTTTATTTCAAGATCAAAGAGTTGTATTCCACGTAAACGAAACAGCAGTAACTTCCTGTTATCAATTTCAAATGTTATTTCGATTGTTTTGGAATTCATTTCTTTTTTATCTTTTTTTCAAATTTACAAATAAAGCAATAATTTACACGAAAAATAAACAATGATTTAATACAAAACAATTTTAATAACTTACTGCAAAATAAAACACAATGCAGGTAAGGTGATCCCAAATATATATTAATACATACATTCCTGGATCCACTTCAAAATTTGACCAATTCTTCCACATCCAGAAAATTCCATTGAAATCCAGCACTTGGAGATATCTTGGAGACAGATGGAAAGACAGACAGAAAAATGCGACACATGCATATCTCCAATTTTGTTGGCAGTGGTAAATATTATGGTTTAAAACTGAAAATGGCAAATGAATGTCACATGGTTTTCTATTACGAATAAGATAAAAATTGAATAAAATTCATAACTTTTGTTGTTATCAATTGAAACTAAATTTAAATCAGATTGATATCGTATTTATTTATATCCCCATAGTAACAAGATGTGACAGAAAGTCCAATCTATGATGGGGGAATCAAATTGATATAAAACTCTGGAAAAAACAATTAAAATACAATCTCAACGTTTGAAAAGAAAACGGGATGTTAATGCTGTATTTCGTTGATGGAAGAAGTACAAATACTACAATTTGATATTGAATCGAAGGTCGCAGAAAGTGCATCCCGATCTGGACAACCTTACGATACTTCTGCTCTGACGGCAGTTGATGATCACTACGGACTCTATCTCAAAACATAGTGTCTAGAAGTGAAGAATTCTTGTTTTTCAAATATTGAAAACCTAATAATGTAGTTTTTGGAATTACTTCGATTCCCCCAGCTCTTTCTCTCTCGCACTTATTCTCTCGCTCTGTCTGTCAGTCACACACACACACACACACACACACACACACACACACACACACACACACACACACACACTTCATATAATTGAATACTAACTCCTTCTTTCAAGTGAACTGAGCTGAGCTTCGTATTGATCTAGTTCAGTGATGTTCAAACTTTAACTAATTGGGGAACTTTTTTCAAAAATCAAATTTGCAAGGGAACTTATAAAAAACTACTGTCGCCTCTACGTATACAAATTCACATATGTATATAATTATTGTTTATGGAATTATCCAAATGTGAATACAATAAAATAGAAAAAGGTACACTGGAATGGAAAAGTAATGACAATTACTGACAAGGAAATAATTATTTGAAATTTACCTAAGAATCATAATGTTTTAAGAACATTATGAATAATTCGTTACTACATAAAATAAATGGAATACAAAGGCATCAGTTTAAATACGCGAAAATGTCATTTGTTTGGTGGAAAGATCATGCAGAAGCCTGGGGCTCCATGAAAGACAGTTTGAATTCCGCTGATCTCGGCTTACACATTTCTATAAGAAAATAGTACCTGTTGCAAGTCAATGCAAATCTGAACAGCAAAATTGAAGTTTGAAAAATTATACTACTAAATGAAAATGAAAGAAAAACAAGAATTCCTCTATTGTTGAATGAAAAAACAAACCAAATTACAAAATCTGAATTCATTTCATGACCCCTTTGGGTGTCTGTAGCCAAAATGTTATTTTAGAATACAGTTGATATTTTGAAAAATAAAACTGAGCCGGAGATTCAAAAGGTGACATCCACCACCTTGGACATTTGACAGGTGTCGGATGACAAATCTGAAACTTGTAACCTACCAATTTTATCGAAATAATCTATGTGTTATCTACAGTAAGAGAGATTACAGAGAATTATCAATTGAAAATGATTTGTGCAGACCATTTAAAATATGATAATCGTCAAGTGTAAACTCGTTCACCTCTGCGAACCGGTGAGTCATGGGAATTCGCCTGACGGTAATTGATCAATTTTCAGACAAAAATTGAAATATTTCATGAATAAAATAAAGATATCAAAATATAAATGTAAGGATTGGTTCTCAGCAATCAGTTGAGATTTCAATCGATACTGCAGACTATTTTTTCTAATTCAGTTGAATCGGAAAAAATGCGATAAAACTGAAATATTTTCTTTTTTGAAAGATTTCTGCTGCTTTTCAACATTAAAATTCAATACACACTTTTTATTTTATGGGGAAAAGTTCTCGATGAATTTCAATGAATTTTTTTTAGGTTCGCGATTAAGATTTGGATTCGGGAAAAAGCCGAAAATCAAACTTTATTTCTCAACAATGAATAATATTTTAGAAATTTAATCATCTACCTATTTTGTTTTTCTCGGATAAACAACAGGTTTTGGGCCGAAAGTATATTTTTTGGTGGTGATTTTCTGTCGACGTTTTTGTAACGTTATATAAGTGTTTGATGTATTTTTCTTGCATTCTACGGTTACAAAGTAGGGCAAAATATTTTAGTGTTTGCAAAAAGCAATTGAAACTAAAACACTCTCCGATACATTGCAGTGAGAGTGGTCACGAATGTGATTTTAAAGTTTCACACTTTCGTCCACTCGATGCATAAATAAGGAGAAATATAAATATAAGCATGAATGAAATTGAATTTCTAATTTTCTGCTATAACCATGATGAATATCAATAGATTGATAATTAGATAGATGCACTTATGAATGAATGATTAATAATTGAGAAACGATATTAAAAAATATTAATAAGAATAAATGGTATTGCTACGCATTGAATTATATAACGTCGACAAATTTTTTTACGATCTCGGAAAAATCCCACACCATGGAGCAAACTAAAAAACCAAACTCAAATCGTAAACCAACCCAACGTGTCAAATATTCTGGAGATGATTTTCAAAAATCATTTTGGTTTGAACAAATATTTACAAGTATTTAAATAAGAACCATGCTACGTGCATATGAAAGAATCATGTCGACGGAGGAGTCAGCACAATGTATAAGTGAAAAAACAAGAGTCTATGACATCATAGAATCCATTAGAAAACTCAAATGGCAACGGGCTGGTCTTGGAATGGTAGACAACTGATTGACAACAAACAAATTGAATCCCCAGTGATCACATGCGAAACCCAAGCCGACAGGATACAAGATGGAGAGATGAACTAAACTAAAGTTGAGAAAGTATTGGCTCCGCGACGCCTATGACAGAGAGGTCTGGCAAATCCTGGGGAAGTCGATATCCAACGACAGATGATAAAAGACTGATGATGAAATTGAACTAGACTAAATTTTTTATGATCTCGAAAAAATACCCCTTCAAATAAAGCGGTCAGTTAAGTTACTCAAAGGAAATTGTAATGCAAGCAACGTCTTTTGGCTGCCTTATACTGGACAGTGATTACTAAAAAGTTCTGAATTTACAAAACAAACAACAAAAAACAACAACAAGCAGACACAAATTAAAGGATCACTTTAGCATTAATTACTCTGCAAATTGACTCAAGCAAATTAAAACCTATTTAGGGGTGTATATCTGAAAATAACAATAACATGTTTTCTTAGACGTGATCGGAGTAAATATTCTTTGCTTCATTTGTGCAGGTACGTGTGATACATACCTACAAGAAAAAACAACCAAACCTACCTAAAAACTGAAGAAAGCCGTCGACAGTTTTGGTGATACATTTGATTTACGTTTTTTAAAAGCTGACACAAGATTGTAAATCGACCCCCTTGAAAAACTGCCACTTATTTTGAGAGGTGATTTTCGAAAATTCATTTGCTGAAAATCTCTCCCGTGGTTACATTTGTAGACCCACGAAATTTCATAGTGTTATGTTATGTATCTTTTGTGGAATTTAGATTATTTTCCCGCTATCGAAAAACATTTCTTTTCTCTCTATTCCCCCCTAAAGCTGTGTTCTCCCTGTTACTCTCCCATCCTCTGTACAAACCATGCGAAATATCTACTCGCTCTGAAAAGAAGCACTTTTTTAGCAACAGTCATACAGCAGCAGAAATGTGTCCAATGAGAAGAATTTTAAACTGACAATCCACAATAAACAGAATTTGAGGTCAATTTCCAAGAACTAACTCGCTAAAAACCTGCTACAGTGTCCAAGTAATACATATAAAAAATTTCATTGGTATATATTGTGTTTTTTTTTGCGAAAGGGGAGTACATATAGATGGACGGATGGACATTTTGGTAATCATTAAGTAATTCATACTTGGTTTTAATGTTTCATCAATTACGATCAACCCAGTTCCCTTTTGTGCATTCGTAGTCAATTTTTAAAATGGTTGAAAGTTATGTGATCATAAAACGAAAGAATGCCTTTTTAACAATGGCATTTATTCATATTGCAGTTATATGACAATAATTCAGGTGTTTCCTGTCAGTTCTCATCTTTTTTTATAAGATCTAAAGTCGAAAATCGTATAAAATTCTTATTTTTTCCGCAATAGATTTTGTTGAGCTAACCAAAGAATCCGTCACTTTTCGGTACTTTGAAAATCTTTTGTATTTGAAACAAATATGATGATTCCTAATTTTGTCAGAACAATTTAAACTTTTCTTCTCATCTTCGATGTATTCACAACGTTTTGGCAAATTCATTGTACATAATAGTTTTAAAGTTATAGATAAAGTATGCTTGACTTTAGATATGAGCAGGTCATCCACTACCTTATGTAATACATGATCAAGGATAAAATCAACAGTTCTGGCTTGAATCTATTCATTACGGCAGTTGTATCAAATGCTCAAGAGGGTGAATCTATGAGAAAATATTTTGTATACTAGCTGGGCAACGCTTGGGGTATGCAGTTATACTATTTCAAATTCCATTTCTTGCCAGAATAATATAACTTAACTACTTACAAACACCAGTTATACTATACAGCTACTTAATTTTATTCAAATTGGGTTACATTTGCGAATTCAGGTACAAACAATCCAGTTGCTAGGCCGAAAGCCACCAACTCATATCTCTTCACACAAAATTATCACGTGTGTCTTGATTTTTGCTTTTACAATGACACTAAGCAGAGAGCTTGCGTTACACAACTCGAGTTTATAGAGGGCAATCTTAGTGCCAAATGTAGAACACAATAATTAATGTAGGTTTGGATTTGGAGGGTCTAAAGAGGTAGATTTCCCCCTTCCTCAGGCAGAGGACAATTGAATTGAAAAAAGAAGCAAATAAAAATTTTATTCATAAGAAACGCAAATAATCCCAAGTAATGATAGATTTACATTAAAAATAAAAACATTATATCTCTTGTCTAATTGGGCGGATAGAGTAACCATCATCCTGACTGCTTCATATCCATGATCCGCCTTTGCCATGAGCAATCAAGTGCATCAAAGGAACGAAAGTCAAAACGAACAAAACCTGTGGAATGTAATAGAGGAAATGTCTGTTGATGCAAAGAACATTAACACAAGTAAACAGAAGAAACGAACTGACTTGTACGAGGAAAACGATTAATTATCAGCAACAACATTCCAAATGATACACTTTTTTATTTTTCACTTTTTTATACATATTTTGGCTAGAATTCCTAATTCAATGATACTAGTTTTTTCTTCAACCCATCAATCATAATTAGTCGGTTTGTGGTTTTTGTATCGTATAAATTTTTTTATAACTTTTTTCCTTCTTTATTGTCTTTTTTTTGCACTCAAAATTAATGTCTGACGACATCATAGAAATAGAGAAAGTATATATATATATATATATATATATATATATATATATATATATATATATATCATAAACACTTTTGCAACAGATACCCATTTCTGTCATATATATTTGATACATATATATTGATACACTTACACTTAAAACCGAAATATTCCAAGAACCATACATTACCTACCGTAGACCAAAAAGCATTAAAAATATAATTAACCCTAATAAAAAACAAGGTTTCACATAGCACCATCCATAAAACTGCCAAATTCTTCCAATTCTATAAGAATATGAATAATTTATGCTGCAACACACCAACATCTTCGCTAACCAAGGCACTCACAAGATTTTCAACATCACCATAATTCTAACAGCATAGGCGAAATATCATTTACCTTGTAGAATAAACTAAATGCAAAATGCAATATATTGTTAGATCAAAATGGTAATTCACATTATACCTAATAACTATAGACAGTATTAAATCACCCAATCATCCCAACCTAACCCCAGTCGAATAACACTTCTGTACTCCTGGCCGCAATTTTGGCACAGACACTAAATTTGCTAGCATAAAAAATGGCCTTCTGAAACGAATAAAATTTTGGAACTACATAAGGATATGTGGATTAATAAACTTTAAACTCTTCCTCCCCTCACAGCCTCCACACTAAACTCAACAACCCTAACCACACCAAGCTCTAAACCTATGATTCTCTCACTCCTAATTACTCTATGTTTACCAACTCACTATCTTTATACCTGCAACTAATACTATACTTCCACCAAAGCCCATAAATATGTAATACAACACCGTACACCATAACATACCTCAATATACATATAATCTTATTCTCTACAATAGCCACACTTATATAATCTAGACCCCTACTTACAAATATTTAATGTCACAAACCAATCTTACTCTAACTGTATCTAACTCTTCTCTTATGTATATCAAAGATCGGGGACATTAAACAGTCATCTAGACTCATACTAATTGATACCTATGTATGGTCCATTTTACTTGTATTATTCAAAGCTGACTTTTCAGAATATCTATAACGACCATTAAAGATGCAGAACATGTATTTCCTAACTGATACTCGAACAAAAATCCTCTTAAATCTATACCCCACATCACATTGATTATCACGAGGTATAGCCTCAACCTCATAGCTCACCACTGGAAGACTCCTAAATGATTTCCAAAGCTTCATCCCTGTTATTACCAACCCCCCATCATATATATGGGGATACTATGAATACACCTATATTACTACTTCACCATTGATATCCACCTTGTAAAGTTCTGAATGCACTTATGGACGATTCAGCATATGAAGATATACATGCAAAGACTCTATATTACCTTACCAAGTACCCAAGTAGCTTAGTACGGGACCAGTACTTAGATTTCCAATAATTATGACAACCAGTTCTTAAGAATACCCATTCCCCATGATCTAAACAATCCAACTAAACCACCATATATTCTTCCAAGGAGAAAAGTCCAGACTCACTACTATGGCCTCTCATGGATTTTCATTTTTGCTTTCAAAGCAGAACATTTGATGCTACATTGGATTTTAGTTATGGAAATCTAACTTTTCAACCACAAAAAGATACATGCTACTACTTCCCTTTCCGAAAACATGTAAAGCATACTAATTATTTAAGTTATCAATTAATTAACTAATAGAGTCTCAATATACTTTTACTTCATCTCCTCAAAATTATCAAAAGATTCTGATGAAATTTCCTTGAAAGGAAAATCACATTGTAAGAAAGAAGTGGTTAAATTTTGGATCCAAGAATTTGTTTTTGATTGATGTATATTTTTGCATTTTGCTCCTACATTTCTGCAATCGCTCGTCTGTTCACACAATATATCCAAAAGTTCCCAATGAATTTCAATGAAATTTCGTGGAAAATGGACCACGGGAGATGCGAGTCAATTTTGAGATGGATCCATTCACAATAGGAAGAAATAGATATTCACAGTTGTCTATTTTGTATTTCAAAATGGCTGCCATTCATAGAAAAACTTGCAACAATTGTTCTCCTAATCTGCATAGATTATAAATATGATTTAACCTGGCTTCTGAAATTCTACACAGAAAAAATGGTCACTTCCATATTCCGATGGACTATAATGTCAGTCTGAAATATATCAGCTCACATGACCCCGGATTATAATTTCTGACTATGAAATATCTGCAAAGTCATGCAATATTTGATATTGGTTGTAATCTACTCATATCACGTATTAGTAAAGTTGGAGTACTTCAGTAAAAATAATCGTACTATTGGTGATGATTTTGAACTGAATAGCCAAAACGAACTAAAAATACTAAAATTTTGAATGTGCTGTAAACAATCATTCCCTAAACATTCAAGTTTGATTTTTTCTGTTGTTCTATACGATGTTTTGGAGATATTGCGTGGAGAGACAATCAGTCATAGAAAAACAGGGAAAATATCTCTCAATCAAAAACAAATTCCTAGATTCACCTTCAACTTTGTTCACAATCGGGGGGGGGGGGGGTTAGTTTATAGAGGCAAATTGAACGTTAAAAACTATGTCTATAGAATCTTGGCAACCAGATTCATGGAGAAATTTTGGAGATATCGTCTTGATAAACAGGGGCGATTACAGATTTATTAGAAAAAAAATGCAGATGAATCTCAAAGAAAAAAAAATTTTGTATTCACTTAGAAAATTAGAAAAAATCTTACCTAAGACGTGCCAGACTGTTCCACTAAATTTCATTGTAATTCATTGGAAAATGTCGTAGATATTGTGTACCCAGAGAGAAGCAAAGACAGAAATGTCTAGAATATTTAAACGAAAAAATATCGCTAAATCAGGAACGAATTCGTAGATCCTCTCTAAAACTTACTGACTGTTTCTTTAGCCAATACTTTACCGTTTCACAAAATTTAATTGAAATTTAATCAGAAATTTTTTTGAAATATTGTATGAAAAGCAAGAGCGAAAAACAGAAATGTATTTGAAAAAAACAAAAACGCAAAAATATCTCTCAATGAAGATCGAATTCCTGGATTCGCCCCAGATTTTAGTGAATTCTCACAATGTGGCAAATTGTTCCACAACATTCCGTTAAAATTCGTTGTAGACGGACAGGAGCGAATACAAAAATGAACGAAACATTAAAACGGAAGACAAATTTTTCACAAAGACAAATCCTGGATCAACCACAAATAATCACTTCCTCCTTCCGTAGCTTACTGTTCCATGAAATTAAATTGAAATTTACTGAGAAATTCAGGAGATATCATTTAGGCATATAGGAATAAATATAAAAGAAATATCCCTATCCGTTTTTTCCATAGATTTCGTTATTTCCATGCGACATCTCTAAGAGTTCTCAATGAATTTCAATGACCTTTTGAGGAAAGTTGAGCCACATCGTAAGAGAAAGAATCATTAAATTTTGGGTTGGATCCAAGAATACGCTTTTGATTGAGAGATATATTTACGTTTTTTTCGCACATTTCTGTATTCGTCTCTATCTGTTTACACGATATCTCCTAGTTCTCCATGAAGTTCTATGGAAGGATGAGTAATAAACTCTCGGAAAAGTGATTGAACTTGAAAACAGATCCATGCATAATGACTTAATCATTATAGGAAGATATGGACATTCACAGTCGTCTATTTGGAATTTTAAAGTGCCCAGAAGTTCATGGAAAAAAAAAAACTAGCAACAATATTTCAAAATTAACTGGGGAGTTTTTTTAGATATGATATAACCTGGTTGCCAATATTCTGTCTCCAATAAGTTATAACTCAGAAAATGTGTAAAAAATCGATGTACTGTTAACGCTTTCGAGAACTTTTGAATTGATGTGTTCATTTTCGAAAATGTATGGATATTAGCCATTATATAGCCAGCTGGAAGGTCATTTGAATCAACTACCATAGAATTGAATATCACCTCAAATTCTTTTCCTACTCTTGGCTTTGTGGCTGATCATTCTGAATTTATAATGATGACATTGCAATTTTCAAATGTATTTAAAGAAAATATACCACTCGTTACATTTGTGTTTATTTAAGGTTTTCCCTATAGGTTCATGTCTTCTTTTCTTTTTGTTTTTCTACAGTAAATTGCACTTCATTTCGTACCAAATTTCTTAATGGTGTATTTACATGTAGGTTTGATCATTTTTTGTTAAGAAATTGATAGAATGCCAAAAGTGACAACATCACGTGATTCATACGCATAAGGTAATGGACGTGGAATTAGAGGGGGATGAATAGGAATCCAAATTTAGAATAGCAGATTTTGCCAAGGAGACACCTTTTGATCGGGCCATAGCAATATGCACTCCGTAGCCGAGAGGGCGTTGGACACATTTGACGTGTTGCTACGGCTTCCTCGGTGCTGGGAGTCGCGACTCACTCGATTGAATTTGTAACCAAGTCAGTAGCAACAGGAACAAGAATCAAAAGAAAGATAGAATTAATTATCACAGATGACGAAAGACTACACAAGTTGTAGTTCATCATGAGTCTATTAACATCCATTGTTGGACATCGACCTTTCCTAAGCCACATTTCTCTGTCATGGGCGTCGCAGATATTTTTTGAAAGATTTCAACTCCTGTGGAATTTGATTGACAGATTTACAAAACGATTCTCACGTTTCTCAAATGCAAACTTCCCTACTATTAAACAAAGTCGAATGAAAAAAAATCAACGTGAAATATTTATTGACACTCACACCAATTAGGTCTCTCACTAACACCACAACACCACTGACCACTCCATTCTACAACAACAACAACAGAATCACCGAATGTCCCCTCATTACCACCCACCCAAGTCGGGGGACAGTGTAACAGTGTAAAAACAAAATGGTTCAATCGATGTTCATGAATTTTCATTAGCCGGTGGGTCTTTAAGATTAAGCTTCTCCTAACAAAGAAAAACAGAGTAATGATTCTATATTAATACAGGGAATTTTATTTACTTACAGGTGACATTTTTAAACCATTTTTAGTCACGTCTTATGTGCCATCGAAATTGCCTCATTAATTGAGCAAAGTTCAAGGGATACAACTTTACTATGAACATTTTTGATGCATCTTCATTGCTCGCTTGCAATCCTGCTCGTGGACTTTCTTTTTTTGCATCCCTGTATTTGTGAGAGGTGGACTGTTTCGTGTTCATGAAACAAAAGAAGGTACGGACAGGCATGCAACTTTTTAGCTGTTCATAAAAAGCTCCTTTGCTACTATTCTGGTATTCCTTTGGGAGTAACGCTCTCAACAGATACTTTCATTGTATCTTCTAATGATTCATACATAAATATGCTTATAAATATTCATTATACTTTCTCTTTTTATTACAGATGGCGCGCAATTGTCATCTAAAGAACGAAAAAGAAACAACAGTTTTACGTTCCAACCCGAAAAACAGTTCATTCAGGTTTGATCTTCAATAATATCGATTGTTTAATGTTTTTATTTTAAGTGAGTGATTTCATCAAGAGCCAACCAGGAAAGCATCGCTTGATATCGCCGCTATGCTAGAAATATTTTCACTCATTTGTTTCAACACAACATCAGCTCTAGTATGATTACCTTGTCTAGTTCCAGGGGCTGTTCCCCCGGGCTGTACCTCTGCACTGCACTTGAAGGGGTGAGGTCAGGTTTCTCGCTTACCTAAGACTCCCCACATAGAAGAACCTAGACTTTTTGTCGCTTCACGCATATGCACGTGTGGGTTCCCACTTTGAACTCAACCTTGTGCCTCATTTTGCCCTCATGAGGGAGGGGAATCCTGTCCATTTTAGGGAGGGTGGAATGAAAATACTGCCAATGCAAGTCAGTGGTATCATGTCAATTCTATCTTAGTCTTTCTTTATTTTTTTCATCTGTCTGTTCATATCTATCTATCTATCTATCTATCTATCTATCTATCTATCTATGGTTCCACGAAATTTCCCGGTCGCAATTTCCCGGTCGCAATTTCCCGGCCACACTTCTCTTTCCCACCGCCGACATTTCCCAGTCGTATTTTCCTTGTCGAACGTGTATGTGCGTGCATGGATGTATGTATGTGCCCAGTTAGTGCATGTGCAGGCATATATGCGTGTGCGTACATATATGCATATGAATGTGTCAGAATGCATATATGTAGATGTGTATATATATAGTGGGCATGTGTGGGAATACATTCATTAGTATGTATGTATGTATGTACGCATATATGTATTAGCATACGTATATCCATGGGTGTATGTGCTTTTGCGTGTTACTGTGTGTGCATGTGCGTGCGTTTGTACTTTCATGTATTACTGTATGTTTACTGTATGTTTATATGCATGCTTCTATGTGAGTGCGTGTATTTGAGTGTGACAGGGAAAATATGACCGGAATGTCGGCGATTAACTTGTTTGACCGAGGAAATATGGTCGGGAAATGTGATCGGCAACTAACGTTTGGGACCAGAAAAATGATACCGAGGGATTTTGTCGGTGGCTCACTTGTTTGACTGGGAGAATGAGACCGGGAAATGTCGTCGTTGGGTAACTTGCTTGACCTTTTCTGTTTCTTTTTGATACACTAAAATCACCAACCGGATCACTAAAACACTAGATGAAAACCAACCACAGGAACAGACTGGATTTAGAAGAAGCTATTCGACCATGGACCATCTCCATTCAATAAATCAGCCGAAAGAGAAAGCAGCAGAATATGAAATGCCACTCGCTGTAGTATTTATAGACTTCGAGAAAGCATTCGAAATTCCCATGGTCACGGAGGCCATCACTCTACAAGGTGTATACCTTGTATAAGTCAAAGTACTGCAACATATATACAATCACAGCAACCCCTTTATCAGGTTACACAAAGACTCTGAACCCTTCCAACTCCAAAAAGGAGTAAGACAAGGTGATACCAGCTCAACCAAACTATTCACAGCCTGCTTCGAGATGATCTTCCGAAGCCTGGACTGGGAGAACAGAGGAATCAAAATAGACGACGAATATCTGAACAACCCCAGATTAGCAGACGACATTGTCCCTTTCACAGAGAACCTACACGACCTCCAATTAATGCTAGATGAACTAAACGAAGGAAACAAAAGAGTCAGCCTACACATGAACTTCAGTAA
Source organism: Thysanoteuthis rhombus (assembly GCA_963457665.1). Lineage (NCBI taxonomy): Eukaryota > Metazoa > Mollusca > Cephalopoda > Oegopsida > Thysanoteuthidae > Thysanoteuthis > Thysanoteuthis major. The sequence goes on along the minus strand of OY735234.1, from coordinate 31,735,552 downwards.
AACGAAAATCATGTGCAACAATCACATCGAGAATAAGGACATAACTGTCAAAATCAAAGATGCAAAACTGGTGAAAGTAGACCACTGCATATACCTTGGACAAGGAATCTCTATGAAACCCACAAAAGAAGAAGAAATTAAGGAATCACCTAGGGTGGCAAGAGCAAGCTCAACCTTCATAAACAGGAAGATCCCATTAGTTCAAAAAAGAAGAGTATACAACCAATGCATCCTCCTGATAGTCACCTACGGAGCTGAAACATGGAACCTAACCAGGAGACAGAGCTGCAGACCGAGAAGCATACAACGTGCACACGCAAGAATCATATTTAATTTCACATGGAGAGATCACTAGACAGCACAGTATATCATGGAGAAAATAGGAGTCGGAGACATCATAGAATCAATTAGAAAACTCAAATGGCAATGGGCTGGTCGAGTTGCAGAATGGCCGATAACCGATTGAGATCACGACACACAACATAAATCCCCAGAGATCACATGCACAACAGAGGCCGGTAGAATAAAAGATGGGGAGACGAACTACACAAATTCAGAAAATACTGGCTCTTTGACACCCATGATAGAGAGGTGTGGTGAATCCTACAGAAGGTCTAGGTCTAACGATGGACGCTAAAAGACATGATGATGATGGTGATGATGATGATGATTAGATGTGCGATCTTCGGATGTGCGATCGGTGACTAGATTTCAAACCCTGGTAAGCGCTGGTTCACTTCGCACTATTGCCCTTGAGACATGAATCTATGTGTTCTCCCATTTATGGGTAAAATAGCAGAGCAGATTGGGCTCTCTAGTCTTGAGAAGGCCAATCTGCCCCGCAGTTTAGAAGGAGAAGGATAACTGAAATTTCCAAAGCACACGTATTGCTTCACATTTCCTCTGGACAATTTCAGCAAGGTTGAGAGGGGGTAGTCGGATGGGCATTCCACGATCTCCATCCACTTCCCCCAGGCATGCTTCCTATGTATCTGCTTGTCTTGTGGAAAAGGCAAGATGGACAAACGAGGATAGATATTTACAAAGATTAGCTAATCGCCAGTCCAAGCCAGAATGGAGATGGTCTATGGTCAGAGTATCCTGCAACATCTAAACTCAGTGTTCTAGCAAATGCAAGAAAGACTTGCTACCCTTACCCAACTCAAGGAGTACCGGGTAAGATTTACTCAGCTTACTTTGACTGGAGTTTAAGAAAGGAATAAGAACAATTTAATTTCCTCAGTCTAGATATCATCCATTTGCAAGAAAGACTTCGAGGTAATGATTCAGAATTTCAGTTCTTTTGTAAATACGTTTTAAGGGTACTTTAAAAAATATTTTTATTTAAAAGCGTCGTCTCAACATACGTTCAAAAATGCTTTAAAAATATAATTTTTCAATCCATATTGGATGAACATCTTCAGCTATCCCATAGATATTCTTGCTGCTTGTAGTTGGGGTGACCGATTAATTCTTTAACAACGTAAGGTGAAAAATGAAAATCTTTTTTCGACTGTCATAAGACTCCATCTTTCCTGCAAGCTGATGCAAGATGAAATTAAACCAGATAAGTAGACCTAAAGTTGCCACATTTTTCGATGTATTTTTCTCCCTGTTCATTCATTCAGATTCGTATTGCAACACATTATTTAAAAAAATAAATTTGACCAGTTTTTTTTATTACTTAAATCAAATTGACAGTTATATAAAAACAAGAAAGAATTAAGATGAATGTAAAAATTAGTAAGATTTAATAAAAATCTTTTTTGTACTATTTCAAAACTATGTAATTATAGTTTTGTTTGATTGAAAAATACCTTCTAAGAATATATATCTACTATTCAGCACACACGCCTGCACACACTCTCAAACACATACATGCAAATGCACGCATACAGTCCTCTGATCTTATGAAAACAACGAATGTTCCTTAGTTTATCTTTTATAGACCCCTAAAGGCTAGCATCCAACGAGCTGCAGATTTTTATACGAATGTAAGATGGACATAGGATGGGGGGTGCACTTCTGGTGATCTCTATTAGTCAACTTAAGGCCAGGGAAAATTTTGCATTTTCAGAAAAGGCCAATTTTGACCTTATCAAATCTAAAGGAGACGACTGCGTATTACGGGTGGAAGATTTGTGTACAAGGGTAAGTTAAATTGCGCTGACTTCTGGTGACCTCTGTTGGTCAATTTAGGATCAGGTAAATTAGACGAATTATCTATTTAGAAATTTCAAATCTGAGTCTTTTAGGGTTTATTTGTGTTTGCGCAACTCCTTTGATATTTTTTTTCAAATTTATATAAAATATGATTTACTTTCCCGTGTTGTTATATTTGAAGTTTGTTCTGCGTGTACTGGACCAAAGTGTGGGAACAAACGGAGAGGGGGTATGAGGCTAGGGTATGCACTCACCTTCTTAAATTATTTGGCGTCGCTACGAAATCTGCTTTTCAGTGTTGTTATATATATATATATATATATATATATATATATATATATATATATATATATATATATATATATATATATAGCAATACTTTTGTTAGAAGATTTGTCCACATTGTTCACACCTGCAGTATTCAATGTCTGATCATAATTTAATGTGTTCGTCCAGCGTGTACTTTGTTTCACTTTTCTGTACAGCGATACCTCAATCGTACTAAATCATTAACCGTAATAATCAAAACAGTATTATTCAAGGTATATATAGAGAGATATATTCCCAAAACATATACATAAATATGTGATATACTCCTGAAACACACACACACACACACACACACACACACACACACACACACACACACACACACATATATATGTATATATATATATATATATATATATATGAACATTTGTGAGAAATTTTTTCCCTTGTGAGCCAGACTGTCTATCAAAAAAGTAAAATGAACAGCAAAATACTTGAAGAAACTTCTTTTCTTGAAAAAGTGGACTAAACTTACTTATAACATTCTAATCAATAATTAAAGTAACATAAAATCGATTTGTTACTAAGGTTACAGTTTCACTAATCCTTCTTCCTTCCTATCTTTTTTTCCTCTTACCTTGCACAAGAAAAAATGCGACAAAGAACGTAATCAAGTTCTGCTGTCGACTAGAGTCAAACACGAAATGATCAATAGAACCTGAACTGAGGAAGTGAAAACAAAATCAATTTAATACTTGTGCACACGAATAAGTTCTACCTAAACATCATCTGTCTGGTTCTCTCGTTGCAAAATATAATTCAGACTATTCCACCATTAATCTGTTGCTTTTGCTCTCTCTCATTCTAGAAGATAATTGAAATATTATTCAGATTACTCTACCTTTCATCTGTTGCTTTTTCTCTCATCCATAGTAAGAGATAATTCAGACTATTCTAACTTTCATTTGTTGCTTTTCCTATCTCTCATTATAAGATATGATTCAGACCTTTCTATCTTTAATCTGTTTCTTGTGCTATTTCTCATTCTAAAATATAATTCAGACTATTCTACCTTTCTTTTGTTGCTTTTCCTTTCTCTCATTCTAAAATATAATTCAGACCCTCCAATCTTTTATCTGTTGCTTCTGTTATTTCTCATCCTGAAAATCAATCAAACTCTTCTACCTTTCCTCTGTTGCTTTTGCTCTCTTTCATTCTAGAATATAATACAGATTACTTTACCTTCCTACTGTTGTTTTAGCTATCTCTCATTCTGAGAAAACAATCAGACTCTCCTACCTTTCCTGTTGTATTCAGTATCTCACGCCTTGGAATAAAATTCAGACTATTATACCTTTCATCTGTTACTTTTACAATCACTCATTCCAAAATATAATTCAAACTATTCTACCTTTCGTCTGTTGCTTTTGTTATCTCTCATCTTGAAAATCAATCTGACGCTTCTACCTTTCATCTGTTGCTTTAGCTATCTCTTATTCTGAAAAAAAAAACAAAACAGACTCTCCTACCTTCCCTGATGTGTTCAGTATCACCCACGCTAAAATATAATTCAAACCATTTTGCCTTTCATTTGTTGTTTTTGCTATCACTCATTCTGAAATTTAATTCAGACTATTCTACCTTTCATCTGTTGCTCCTGCTATTTCTCTTTCTAAAATATGATTCAGACTATTCTACCTTTCATCTGTTGCTTTCGCTATCTCTCATTTCGAAACATAATTCAGACCATTGTACTCTTTATCTGTGGCTTCTGACATATCTCATTCTAAAATAAACTTAAGATTTTTCTACCTTTTATCTATTGCTTTCGCCCTTTTTTATTCTAAAATTCAATTTTGACTTTTCAACATTTTGTCTGTTGCTTTTGCTATTTCTCATTCTGAAATATAATTCAGACTCTCCTACTTTTCTTTTGTTGTGTTTACTATCTCACTTCCTGAAATGTAATTCAGACCATTGTACCTTTCATCTATTGCTTTTGCTATTCTTCATTCTGAAATATTATTCGGACTATCCTACCTTTTATTCAGTGGCTTTTCCTACTTTTCACCCTCAAAATCAATCAGATTATTCTACCTTTCATTCGCTGCTTTTGCTCTCTTTCATTTTAAAATATAGTTCTGACTCTTTTCACGTTTCGTCTCTTGCTTTTGCTATCCCTCATTCTAAAATATAATTCAGATTTTTCTACCTTTTGCCTGCTGTTTTTGCCCCTTTTTTATTTAAAAATATGATTTTGATTATTCAAGTTTTCGTCTTTTGCTTTCGCTATTTCTCACTCTGGAATATAATTAGACTATTCTACCTTTTATCCGTTGCCTCTGATATTTTTCCTTATGAAATTGATTCAGACTATTATACTTTTCATTTGTTTTTATTGTGATCTCCTTTTCTTAGATATAATTCTGATTATTTTACTTTTAGTCGGTTGCTATTGCTACTTCTCACTGTAAAATATAATTCAGACTGATGTACATTCCCTCTGTTACTTATGCCACTTCTTATCCTAAGATATAAAACAAATTATTCTACTTTCCATTCGTTGCTTTTACGTTCCATTATCCTGATATATAATTCAGATTCTTCTACTTATTATTATGTTTCAAATGTAACAATAAAATCATTGTACCGTATCAACCCTTTTTTATGTTTGGTTCTACGTTTGATAACACAATATGTATTTAGAATAAATTTTCTATAGTTCAGCAATGGCCAGATTCAAAGCTTGCCTGCTAAACAATGTTCAACCTGTAATAAAAAAGGATTATAGTTGTAGCCATCCAAATGTTTATGGTCGAAGACAGTTTATGATTTTCTACGATGAAACAGACGAATAACAGAGAAATGAATTTAGGTAGGATATGAACAATTCACTTTCACTTTATACTGATGCCCTTGGAAAAAGCATGGATCCACTTTTACCCTAACTCTAAGTTAATATCAGGGCACTTTAGGTCCTTAATGCCTGTAAAGCAGTCCATCTCTGTTGACAGCTAATAACGCAGACCTGTATAAATCCACTATAGAAACAATGATCGGGTTTCGATGGATCGTTCAAGGAATGGAGACAAAATCATTGTCCCATTTTACCTAAGTTGGTCAGAAATGAAGTCAGTGATTTATCAATTACATTATATGCAAATAACCTGACACAAACAGAAAGGCTTCCGATACATATATATATATATATATATATATATATATATATATATATATATATATATATATATATATATATATATATATATATATATATATATATATATATATATATATATATATATATATATATATATATATAAACAGGCTAATTGAGGAAACTTTGCATTTTTATTGAGTGTGATATTTCACACATAACAAAATTACTATTTTATCACACACACATGCACAAATCGGAACCCATTTAAGTTGTGGCTGCACCGAACAGAAACCCCGCTAATACCCATAAATAAGAACAGAGAACAATGAAGATGCAAATTGAAAACAGAAAAAACAGGTGTTGCTCAATTGTAATGTTTGAGTGAAACTGATCAGTAACAACAGTTGTAAATATCTATTCATGTCTTTGTCTACACACACACACACACACACACACACACACACACACATATATATATATATATATATATATATATATATATATATATATATCACCAATTTTCAGTCTTTTTCCATAAACATGCCAGATTATCCATTCTACCGGACTTATAGATATTACGTAATAACAATTCATTAATGCACCTCTGACCTACTTATTATTTTATCTTGAAAACAACAGGAATTATTAGGAAAGAATTTTCAAGATCTGCTTCTGCCAACGTAACAAGTTGTAATTTTTCTGATCATTTTTACCTTTTCTTGAATTAATATGGACTTGCATTTCTGTCTTACACCACCAATGTCAGCTGCACTTTGCTTGCAAGCTATTGCAGAGTGCAAAAGGCTATGAATTTTATAAAATCAATTCGGCGGTAACAATCACTGCATCATCAATAATAAATCGATGGATCCATATACAACGCCACATGTGATCACAAGTGTAAGAGCTGCAAGAAATTCAAATGTCCGCTCGTGATTTCGTGTCCCAAATTTCTGACTATTGTTTTGATACATGAAAAAATACCTCTCGATAAAAAGATTCCTTGATCCGTTGAAAAATTTGAATAATTGTCCCCCAGCCCATTGCCCCTCCACCTAGAAAATGTCATTGAAAATCATTGAGAACCTAGAGATATTGTGTGAACAGACACTGCACTGGGTTGCCAATTTAGATGGGATTTTTTAATTTTTCGTTTCTGAACGCCACTCTCAAATGAGACAAATTTGAAAAAAAATCTCAATTGGCAACACTGGACTTTGGAACAAAGGGAAAAAATTAAAAGTCTAAATATTGTCAAGACTGGAATCACAAATTCAACTCCCCCACCGTCCATCGAAATTGGCAACCCCGGCTACGAGTGAATACATTATACCTCATCGAACTTCTTCAGTAACCAACCAAGCAGGCAGGCAACCAACCAAACAAATGCAGAAAAGAAAAGCAAATAAATAAAGTAAATATTATGTTAGGCGAATTCTTTGCAAATGTTTGGCGTGTCCATGACTTGTAGAACTTGGAAGCAATGTAATTCAAACATCTTTGTTCGCAATCTTCAAAAAAAGAAAAAAAAAAAAAAAAAGGAAGAGATTTTTGCGTTTTTACCCGTCGGCCTTCTTTTCTATTTTCCCTTTCTGTTTTTTGTCATCACGTTAGCAAGTCCGATGGGAGGTGAACACTTAATAGTAAATGAAACAAAACTCCCAACCCTGCTCGTCATCGTGGGTGAGAGAATGAGTTGGATGTGAATCCTTAAGGGTGGGGTATAGTTGGTGTACAGGCTCTCACTTCAGATGTAATCAAGTAATCAGCTCTCTGGTAATGCCCAGGACAATTGAACAATAATAAGATTTATTGCCGGGAACCATGTTGTGAAGACGAAACCTCGGTGTTACTCCTGCTTGGGTTTTTGTATTTGACTGATCTTTAGAGGGAGAAAGTGGAAGGGGAGCACCAATAAATAGATAAATGGAATATATGAGAGAGAGAGAGAGAGAGAGAGAGAGAGAGAGAGAGAGAGAGAGGAAAAAGAAGAGGAAAGGTGGGGAGGAAGTGGAGGGAAAGAGTGGAGAGAGAGCGAAGAAGAGAGAAAGAGAGGTGGGATTTAGATAAAGAAGTAGATTGTGGTTTGCGATGGAGAGATGAGGAGAGGAGAGGCCTGTAGAGATTAGGAGGGTGAATAGGTGGAAAGGGAGAAGAGAGAAAGTGGTTGGTTCAGTCACTCGATGGAAACTGTACCGTGAACAATATCTTTTGGTTGCAGGCGTGTCGGGGATGATCAATTGAAAAATGGAAAAAGAAGTGATCAATAGATAAGTTACTTATATCGCTTTTTGCGAGTCCAAGTTTTCAAAAGAAAAAAAAAACGAGCCTGAATGCTGTCAAACAAAAACTAAAGGATCAATTTACCATAAACTTTCATTGCAAATTGAACCCCCAGCTATTTAGGGGAGGATTCTTTTAAAAACGAAAAATCATTTTTTTAGACATAAGGAGTTACTGATGAAATTTTCAACACTCTAGTGTGGTCTGCACGCGTGATACATATGTACATACGTGATGTCAGAGAGTGATCATCCAATGAGTTTGATTTTTTTTACTACCCTTAGTCATTCGTAACATGAGTGGCCTTTAAAGGAACTTTTAAAAAAACACATTTTTAAAAAAATATTTGATTGTGTAAATAAATGTAGACACTTATCAAAATCAAAATGTGTGGAGAAACAAGAAAATTTCTAAAAGACAACAATCTTGGAGAAGAATAAAAAAGCTGCAATAAAGATAATACTTTTTTATATCATTCAATTTTCGAACAAGAAAATCAAACGTAGTTTTTGAGGGAAAAATATTAGTGAAAAATCATTCCATTTTAAAAAAAATCAAGTCTTTTTTCCTTTCAATACTTGAGAGATTCAAAGTTTAGGTATATTCTTCTGTGAAAAAATAGTTTTCTTAGAAAAATATCTCTTTTCAATAGAATAATTCACAAATTCCTTTCCACAGATATCCACTAGAAAAGTTCCAGTAGCTCAAAAAGCCTTCAAAAATCTTAAAGCCTCCTTGGGTTTTCTTATCCATATTTGTATCCAGTTTTTGGAAACATTTACAATCGTCCAATACTTTTTGATTCTATTTCACTCAATCAGTTTTTTGCCTCGGCAACGACACTGTTTTTCCATTGGTTGATTTCTATCATCCATTTTTTCAAACTTCGACCCTTTGGATTCGACCGAGACAACAATTCGTAAGAATTATTTATATTTTAGAATTAATCACGAAAAGATAAATGCCCGAGAGTTATCATAAAATATAAACATATCTACGAATTATTGGTTACTGATGAAGGTTTATGATCAATATATATATATATATATATATATATATATATATATATATATATATAGTTTTTGTCTGAATTTCTCAAGTGAGGAATCATCATTATTCAATTATTCAACACTGACCTAATTGGACTCGTGCCTTCATCTTGGGAGTTGCACACGTACCATCATTCCGGTCCTCTTTAGGTGTCTGTTGTAGTCGGTAACCTTCGGGGAATTTCGAAACGGAACGGGGATGGATTGTTCTCATTCTGCCAAAGGAACAATTAACTGATTTGAGATATTTTCCGACATAGACATTGCTATGAGAAAATCTGATTCAATGGATTGAATGAAAGATTTGCAATTCCCAGAAGGTAACTGACAACGGCAGACACCTCGAGAGGGCTGGAAGATTGAATGGTTGAAAGGTTGTGACTACATCATCATCATCATCATCATCATCATCATCATCATCCGTTGTTAGACCTAGACCTTCTGCAGGATTCACCACACCTCTCTATCATAGGCGTCGTGGAGCCAGTATTTTCTGAATTCTTCTAGTTCGTCTCTCATCTTTTATTCTGCCGGCCTCTGTTGTGCATGTGATCTCTGGGGATTTATGTTGTGAGTCGTGATGTCCATCGGTTATCTGCCATTCTGCAACACGACCAGCCCATTGCCATTTAAGTTTTCTATTTCTATTATTTTCTTCATCTAGCATTAGCTAGAGGTTAAGTAGGTTCTCTGCAAAAAGGGCAATGTCATCTGCAAGTCTGAGGTTGCTCAGATATTCCCAGTATATTTTGATTCCTCTATTCTTTCAGTCATCTCGATGCAGGCTGTGAAAAATTTGGATGAGCTGGTATCACCTTGTCTCACTTCTTTTGGAGCTGAGGGGCTTAGAGTCTTTATGTAGCCTGATAAAGGAGTTGCTTTGTCTGTATTTATTTTGCACTACTCTGACTCTAGTATAAATAAAACTATTAAAAGGGGATAAATGTTGAACTGAGAAAGAGTAAGAACTAAAAGGAAAAGAAACAGTAAGATATAGAGGGAAGGAGAGGAACAAATGAAAGAAAATCAAAGAGGCGAATAGATATAAAAAGAGAAGGGGCGAGAGAAAGAGAGAAGAGATGGAAGAGAGGAAGAGGGAGAGGGAGATTGAGGGTGTGGATGAGAGATTGGGAACAAGCAAAGGGGCGAGAGATAGAGGGAGGTGTAAGAGAGATGAAAGGGAGGAAGAAAGCCAGTTGAATGAAAATGTAAAAAAGAAAGCAAAATATAAATTGAAGGGGAAAAAGTAAAAAGAAAAGGAAAGAAAAAAAGAAACGAGAAACGAAACAGAGAAGATAAGAAAAGGAAATTGAATGCAACAATAAAAAATTGAACAACAAAACATACGGAAAGCCCGAAAGTTAGAAATCGTTAAAAAGCCGTGATAATAAAATATCACTACGACCCTTGAAAAGTCCGATTAATTCTCTAAATTGATAAGGATGCCTTTAATCCAATTTCCCCAGAATCTAAGTAGAAAATCTAGAGATGAGTGACAATCTCCTTCACTGCTAGGTTATTCTTCCAAACCAAGGGCCAAATTCGACTCAAAGTTTGCGCAGGGTCAAAGATAAAGAGCAGACAATAGAAGGAAAAATAAAGTTTTATAATTGAGTATAAAAAAATGCTCCTTCGGATTCATGAAATATGTTGTTACTCAAGTTTAAAAGAATGATATGATATGATAACGGCATCTAAATGCATTTAATTGGTATTTACCGACCGTAACTTGATGTTGCATAAGGCCACAAGGGTGGGGAACACAGTGAAGACTGAACTCATCAGAGTGAGTGAGACTGTCTTGCAAATTAGTACTTCTCGGTGGAATGTCCTCAAATCATATTAGTAGAGAAGATAAATCAATATCCGAGTGGGATCGTTCACATTATGATAAAAGCATAAAATTGGGTATGTTTGTCCTTCAAATAGTTCTGAACCGAGTCTGCTCGATTGTCTACTGAAAAATTCAAGATAGTGGCCATTTTTCAAGATGGCTGCCACAGTTGATTTTTTCAAAGATGTAGTTGGTTAATTTGAATAATATTGGTGTCGATTCCAATTCTTTAAAAACCGTGTTTGATTGGATTCTGTTGATTCTATGCAGCGCCTGACTGATTTGTCTGCCTCGGTCGATGTTAGGGTCTCCAGAATATTTTTATCGGCATACATTTTGAATACATGAACACTTTTTACAGAACACCAGGAAAAATATGATTAGGGTAATTTCAGAAGTCAGACTCAGAAGTCAGTGAGAATGAAGAAAGTTCCCGAGCTTCAGATGCATACACGAATGTTAGCCCATCTTACATCATGTAAATTCTCAATCTTCTTCCACTGATATGCCATTCTTTCCCAAGCACCCAGAGTCGATCCAGTCAGGCAAACTGATGAAGGTAGCATGCCAAGACTATTTTTGCTCGGTCAGGTTGGTCAGTTTTTTTTTACTTTGAAGAATGTGCAAGAACGATGGCGACTACAGTAGTCCACAGTTCCAGCTTTTGGAAAAAGAGCGAACGATTTAACCTTTTGCAAAGAACAATTTCAAATATACACTGCCAAGATATATCCCTTATACACATGACAGGGAGGTCTGCACGGACAGTTTTGCCGTTCACAAGTCTAAGAGAGAATTTCTGGCCTGGGAATTGACCAAGCCCACGAACAAAATAATGCAGTCATCAAATGTGATGGAGGATTCACTTGGATTGACAGAGTAACCCTTCGCAGGTGAATGGTTGTTGGGTCCGAAGTGAGTCGTCTAGAAGCTGTATATGAGGCTATCAGGTGTCAAGGATACAAACAATTGCAGTTGACATTATGATCAGACACTGAGTAAATAGAGATCTTTCTTCGAGAAGGTGAAATCGCTCCCTGCAGGGGATGGGCAACCCATCTCATAAAGGGTCAGCCAACCTACTAACTGGACACAAAGAATATTGCTGACCAAACTCTTGCTGAAACAGTTAGTACACTAGCAGGGCAAAGAGCAGTTTCTGTCATTCGTGAAGGAGCTACAGAATGAACATGATGTTTATTCTTCAATGAGAATAGTTTCTTTCTTTAAACAAGTTAAAGCAAGCTGGGACAGTTCTAAGAGGGAGGTGCTGAAAGATAACTGTATTCTGCTAATTTTTGTTACTTTTCGAAAACAAATTTCATATTATATTCCTACAATCATTTCATTAGTGCTAAACTAGTAAAATATATTTTAGATGATTTAAAACCTACAAATTGACACCGAGATTTTGCAAATCGGCCAAGTATGCAAATGAAAAAATAAAAAAAGATGGTCAGCATCTTGGACGTTCAAGTGACCAATCCGGCAGATTTTATCCGACTAAATCAGATTGTACGATAATGTGCGTGATCTTTCTGTTATCCATTCCACTATATATATATATATATATATATATATATATATATATATATATATATATATATAAATAGCAATGTCTATCACATTCATATTACCATCTGCAGTCATCAGTTCCCCAACCTTCGTGCCCTCTTATTGAACTACTTAACAGCTTTGTCCCCTCTTCCCACCCACTGTTTTATTAAACTACTAAACTTTTTTCTCTTTTTTCACTTCTTAACCTCTTATATAACAATGCCACAGCGTTTTCCCTGGTCCTGTAGTGTTTCCCATACTTATAGTATTAGTAGTAGTTGTCAGCCAAGCTTATTGTTATACACTCATGAGACCCGTCATGTAAGCCACGGTTTATGGACCAATGTTGGTGATACTTATTCATTTGGCACGTCAGGTACAAGCATGGGGCATCTAGTAGGATTTAAACTCACTGCACGGTATTAAAAGTCTTCCAGACTAACTTGCTAACCATTGGCGCAGAGAAAGTAATCATCAAAATAAATTTAAAGAGCTTATTGTTCAAGAAAGCTTCGCTACGACGGGTGCAGGTCAATATCTATTATTTGTCCTGAGTCCTTTTTAGAAAAGAGAAATTGTAGTCCTCTTGTAATAGTTAAAAATGGCACAGGTGCAGGGCACAAAGTGATAGTCTACTAAATTAACTCACCCATAAGCTCATATTTAGCCATATGCTAACGAAAACTATTCAACTGGAAAAAATTATCTTAATTCCACAGTCTGCTTTAGTTGGTTATCTTTGCGCTGAGATACGTCTAATTATCGTGAGTAGTGTTATCCTTGTGCCTAGTGGTCGTGCGCCGAAAAGTCGGCGTTCAGATATTGGCACCGGGAAAACATGTCGGTGAACTGTAGCACGGAGCACACCCTGAGACAATAACCACTAAACGCCACTGCTCGCTAAACAGAGTGGCTCAACCTCAAAATAGTTAATGATCTTAGAGCTTTGCTGCATTGGACCCAAGTCAATATCTATTATTTGTCCTGCAGTGAAAAGAAAGGACAAATAGTAACCCCCTAGTGATAGATAGCAAGAATTCAGAGAGAGGTTCTGGTGTTAGGCTGGAAATATCGGTTATTCAATCTCTTAAAACTCATCAGGAGTCGAAAGCTGCTTCTGGTTCATCCCCAGCGGTCATACGTCTCGTCTCTTCTTAAGTTTGGTCGTCTTTCGAGGATTGATGAAGGAGAAGAGGCAGACAAATATAATCTCGATTGTGCGGACTGATTTGCCTCGAGACAAACTCAGTACGATTTACAGTAGGGAATCTTTCTAGAGGAGCAACCATATGTTATATTGATTTGTAGGAATTTATAGAAAAGTAATTTCAACTTGGCTTTCCTCCTGGCCACTCGACCGGGTTCAAGATAAGAATAAACAACCTTAAATATTACTGTTTCAATTCCAATTCTTCTTAAAGTCCAAGTGATATAAACCAGAATTTTTATCCAGTTTATATCACTTGGACTTTCATTAAAAACTAGTTTACCCTTGCCGTCAAAAAATGACAGTAGTATCCAAATAGTTTGGCGACTGCACGGTACTTAGAAAAACATCAAAAGCATTATGTTGCTCTGTGTTTTCTTGTTTATGTTCGACCAGAATGAACCCAGATTTTGGTGCATTTGTAAAGTGAATAAATAAATAAGTTGGATATATATATATATATATATATATATATATATATATATATATATATAGAAAGAGAGAGAGAGAGAGAGAGAGAGAGAGAGAGAGAGACACGTGTGTATGTGTGTGTATGTGTGTGTGTGTGTGTGTGTGTGTGTGTGTGTGTGTGTGTGTGTAGCATCGACAAGTAATCACCCGTGTCAAATTTTTCAGACAAAAAATATAGGCAAACACGTTGCAGATTACGTAAAAAACCCCAAAGAATAACATTATGATCATCAATCGTGGGTCGAGTTTTAGCAAACTAATCTGCTCGAATAGTTCCAATTCTCATTTGGTACCTACCACTATGTAACAGTTTTAGCCAAGCTTAGTATTATACATTTGAGTGTCTTGCTATGAGCGCCTGGTACCATACTTCCACTCATTTCAAGGCCCTCCCCACGTTGCTGGTACATTTACAAGTATACCTTTGTTCCAAAATGTTCTGATCTGTTCAAAACCGCGCTGTTCAAGGTCATGTGTTGTACAGCAAAGCCTTTACACGAAAACCTGTACCAATCCAATCAACACTATTCGAGGTATTTTGTGAAATCATTTCTTCTTTTGGTACCAAGATAAGGAACAAACATATTTTTTATTCATCTGTATTAGGTAATTTTTAATCGTTAGATTTGTTTAATCGGTTTTTATACCTATATAAAAGCCTTATATGCAAATTAGATAATTGATAACAAAGTCCTGTTATACGCTAAAAGTTATGAAGTATTGGTCCATGTGGAGAGGAACAGAGCTAAAAACTATAAAAGGATTATAAAATGTGATCGTCTGTTGTCGTAATAACAAAAAATTTGTTTAAGAAACGCTGTGAGTTACTGAAAGAAGAAAAGTCATTGAGTTAAAAAAAGTGGGATTTATTGAGTGAATGGGTGATTCTCTTTTTTTCGTAACTTTTCTCTTTCGGTTTTTAGATGTAGTCAATTTTATGAAAATATCACCACCAGACCGGAAAGGGGAGAGCAGAGATAGTTTGGGATGTTTCTGACCAAAAACTCGAGAAAATGTCAGAAAATATCGCATTAATTCCAGCACACACTAACATACACACACAAAAAAAGAATTTATTCAAAGTACAACTGCAGCAAAGTCAAAATAGATCAACATCTAAATATAACCAAACCGAAATATTCATGGCCAAAAGATTTTGAAAAATTCCAGATTTGTCAAATTTGACCAATCTTTTTCTTTTTCCTTCACCCGTTTTGATGAAATAATATTCAACTTTATTTTGTCATGAAATAAGTTGTATTTTTAATGAAAAAAGTTTCTTCTCGTGACTTTTTTTCATACCGCATGATTTCAGCGGTGATATTTCCTCCATGACATTTCGTCTTTAGACTTTATGTCCAATCACTCTTTAAATCAGCTTCAAAACAGCTTCACTTGAGACTATAATAAAAAAGAACTTGAAATTATAAATTATCAAAAATAGATAACCTAACAAGGTAGCTTTAGTCTTCTTAATGCCGATTCATACATTAATAACCCCGTCATTTTACGGGTATGTGCTAGCTCTTATATAATTTATCATTACGATCAAAATTGTCCTATTTTAATTGTTTCTCCAAGAAAAACCAGGAGATTGCATCTTGACGTAGACTGATTACGTGGCAGATGAGAAAATTGAAAATTTATTTCTTTTTTTGAAATCTGCTAAAATCGAAATCTCTAGATTTATTTATATTTTATAAATTATTATCTTGAATCTTGATCACTTCATTCCTCTCCGATTATGAATAAGTCTGAATTTACAAAGTTAATCTTCACCCCTCCTACGCACAAAAATGCAATAATTTAAAGAGAATAAATATTTTCAAAAATATCAAAACAAGGCAAAAAGAAGAAACTTAAAAGTGTAATCATAGAGTTTCTTGATTTCCGCCGTGAATTAGATTGAGTTAAGCAATTATTCTCTACGTTGGTTTCGTAAAAGAATGAATGAAAAATAAGCTAAAACGAAAGAGATATAAAATTGAAGCAGAAAAAAAAAGACCAATTCATGAATTCTGTTTCCCGTTGGTTGTGTAAATAAGATTAAATTTCGCAAAGAGGAAAATGTTGATTGAATTCAGATCGTCTGGTGGCAAGATCTAATTTTCTTCGTCGGCCTGAAGTGTCAAGGAATGATAATTGCTTCCAGTGGACATTCCCTGAGTGTTTTCATTCTCTTTTAGTCTTTTGAAAATATTTTCACAAGAATTCGCACATTTCTCTGTGTCGAACGAAGATATTTTGCGCATGTTTCAATTTTCACTTTTCCACTTTTCGATTATTTGTTTCCAAATGAATTTATGCAATGAAACACATATCCAATAATTGTGCATGGACGTTTCAGATGATTGGTGTTCACCTTCAAGATTTAAATGGAAATTCAGAGTGTCTGGTGGCAAGATCTAATTTTCTTCCTCGGCCTAAAGTGTCAAAGAATGATAATTGCTTCCGGTGAAAACCCCTTGTTTGATTCTTTTTTAGTCTCCCACAAAAAATTCTCACCAAATTCTGTGTACAACGAGGATCTTGGACCTACTTTTTTCAATTTTTGCTTTCCCACCTTTTTTATTATTCATTCCCATATGAATTCATGTATTGAAATGAATATTCAATGAATGTGCAGGAATGTTTTTGATGATTGTCGTTCATGTCAAAGATCTGATAGGATATTTTCATTGGTAAAATCCACTCAATGGAAAGGCCATGTTGTAAGGCTGAAGTATGTGAAATTGTCATCATCTATCATGGGCGTCGCAGAGCCAGTATTTTCTTAATTTGTCAAGTTCATCTCTTCATCTTGTATTTTGTCAGCCTCGATTTTGCATGTGATCTCTGGGGATCCATGTTGTGAGTCGTGATGCCCATTGGTTGTCTGTCATTCTTGCAACATGGCCTGCCCATTGCCATTTAAATTATTTAATAGATTCGATAATGTCTTGGACTCCTGTTTTCTTCCTGATATACTGTGCTTTCTTGTGATCTTTCCATGTATGGTTGAGTATGATTCTCTCATGCACGCGTTGCATGCTTCTCAGTTTGCGGGTCTGTCTCTTGGTTAGGTTACATATTTTAGCTCCATAAGTGAAAATCGGGAATGGTTCGCACAAAGTGAAATTGTGGCCGGCATAAAAAAAAGATGGCGTGACGATTACGATTGAGTCAGGAGATACTGGTGACGCAGCACTAAAAGGTAGCTGTTGTTGTTGTTGTTGATGATGACCCACACAGAAATGGAAAAGACCTTGATTAAAAAGTGAACCAGAAATGGCTGCCGTTGATAATGATTATGATTATTTTACATTGGCTTGGATCAAATTGGAAAGAATGTCCCGTGGCTCAAAATAATTTTGGTAATGTCTTAATTTGAATACCAAATTTTGTCTGAGCCAGGTATTAGAGATAAGCGCCATTTTGAGTGATGTTTAATCTTTATAAATCCCCAGTTCAATCTGGACGATTTCATCACTATCAAATCTCCCAGACCAATGGATTAATAAACCATTGGGCTCAGTCTGCCATTACGGCCCTTCGCTTTGTTTTGTCGATTCTTATCTTTTTAATATAATTTATGGGAAAAGTAAAACTCAAAATACCCAGCTCTTATTCTCATGAAAAGTGAGGCATGAAAAGTGTTCATCCATTCTGACTTTACCACAATGTGTAAAATCAAAGAATCGGAAATTGAGGCAAATCGTCTTTATCGATGTTTCCAGTGTTTTGGTCTGAAAGACGTGCACCAATTTCGACTTGCAACATTTTGAAAAAAACTGTACCATGCAGAGTAAACTTTTGAGACTTATTGGGAAATTGTGTCTTCGACATCATTGGATTTTGATTTTAAGCTGTAATAAGTACTCATCACCAGATAAGAGATTTTGGATAATTTCCGAAGCATATTTTGTATAATTTACCACAAATCGTATTATATTGCTTGCTTATTTTCTTGATGAATATCAACATCAATGAACAATCCTGATTTGTTTTTTACAATATAAAGTACTGTCGACCATTATTCATTTTTACTAGTACTTTCTTTCATCTCTATTTTTTAAGTTGTTTTCCAGCGCAACTTACTCAGCAGACCGTCACTCTACGATAGTGAGTTAACAACACTAATTAAGAATGAAGAACTAGTTCTAGATGAGACTCAAAGTGAAAGGGCTGCGAGTTCGAGTCCCACCAGGAACTTGCTCTTCATTTTTTCTGTTTCACTGTTTATTGATTTACCGTGGATTGAGTAAGTCACAATAACGGGTCACTGAAAAGATGAAAGAAAATTTTAGTAGAAAAATAATGTAGAAAATTATATTTTGCTATTAATTCTATATCTTTTGTTCATTTGCAGTGAGTTTCTTGAAAAATATCAGCATCATATGAAGCATAAATTTGACATCGAAAATTTATCAGATTACGAATGAACTTTTCTTGGTAATAAATGACTTGGCTGATGATGGGGATCGAACCGGAGACTAGAAAAGTTGCAGAAAACGATGCAAACAGTGAGGAATGGAAAAAGGAAATAGAGCCAAAATATCGAACAATTAACAAAAACTCATTACATAATATTGTTTCATTCATAGTAAGTGGTAACGGTGCGGACAATGGAATCGGCGACACAGGTTCAAACTCCACCCGGGTATGTGTATATCAACTTTGCAGTAATGCCCTTTGGAGAGGCATGAATCCATCATAGCAGGGCACATTGGGCTCTTTAAGGTAACCAGTCTAGGAGAAGGACAAATTTGATTTAAAAATTTGAGATTTGACGCCAGATTTGACGTCGTTCGGTAGGCAGCTCCTGCAGCTAAATATCGCAAAGCCGGAGGGGTTGGGGTTCTTAGACCTTGCAGGGGCACTTCAGTGTCGTTCCATTGTCTGTAGAGACAGAACAGAAAACAAACGATTCTGTAGGGACAGAACGAAATACAAAGTTGTTGGTTTGAATTTTCTGCCAACTCCCATTTTTTGGCTCAATAATGGTCAAATGGTTGAATCAACCATTTTCTGGCTGAAAGATAGTGAAGTGGTCAAAAGGTTGAATCAATTCACACTTCACGGTTTTGACGATTCTTTCGTGAAAAAAATATATTCACGCACCATTTTTAATATCGGGTGCGTGAAAATACCACACTTATACACATTCGATGTTAACAATGGTGGATAGATATGAAGAAATGAGGGAATCAATGCAAGAAAAAAGAAAAATTCAGTTTTTAAAAAAGATTTCAAAGTGTCAAAATCCGTTCAATTCAATTGATCCAATTTCAGGGACCACTCTACTGTCATTTAGCACATTTTCGGAAAAAAAGCAAAGATGGTTGTATGGTTTGAAAAAGGAGACTCTTTGAGGGAGGCCCATAACTTTTCCTGATGGTGAAAAATTATCAGTGATCAATGGCTCCAGTACTTTCTGGAGACATGAAGATTTCAACAGCGGCCATATCATGGCAATAAAGAAGATTAAAAAGTTGGAAAACGGATCCCACATGAACTGAATGAAACGCTCCAAGACAGTGTCCGACCCTACATCTTAGAGTTGACTAAGTACAAGCTTCGAGAATTGGCACATGAAACCTAAAAGCATCCTTCAAATTCACCCAGCATTTCATAAATAACAACTTTACAATAAAATAAGAATAATCAATAATAAAATGAATAAATAATAAAAAATCATTTGTGAATAAATCAATAATAAAAGAAAGTAATGAAATAGAATCAATAATAAAGTTACAAATCAAAAAAAATTAAACAATAATAAAAAAAATATAAAATCGTCAATAAATCATGAAGATGAATAATAAATGAAAAAAATGAATAAATTATGATAAAATGGAAAATCTACGATAAAAATGTCACCTGGTTCGCAGGCAGAGAATATGAATTCAAAAATAAATAAATTTTTGAGGAGACTGGTGAGTCAACAATGTATTTGTGTCAAATCAATTATTGCTTATCATCTGTATCCATACTGAAATCGCAATCAGCACAGATAATTTCATTGAATCGCTAGCTTTATTGGGTTCCATTTTAGATCATAAAAAGCTAATGTAAAGAAACGAATTTTGTGAAATTAATAAGAAATCAATACGACTAAGGTAAAAATACATCTGTATCTCAAATATATCATGTATATGTTGATCTTGATCGATTGTCCTAGAGCCTTGTTACATTTTCCAGAAACCTCAGGTGACCTCTAGTGACTTCCAGCGACTAATTGTCTATAAATTTCGCCGTGTAAAGATGAACTCCTATGCAGAATCAATTTCTGCATCTTAGAAGTAATATTGTGGCCAGCAACTTCGGTAGAAATGACCAGAATGGTATAAAGGTAACCTCGAATGAAAAAATCACATTTCTGAATACTTTGGACGTGAAAGAATTTGCCTCCTTGCCGAATTTCAGTTTCGAATGTGCCAAATTGTGGCTAACAATTTGGAAAATTGGCTAAAAATGACCAAAACTGACCTCACTTCTGAGGTCAATATTGCATCGCTTATGACCTTCACTGTTAAAAGAATATAACCCTATGTCAAATTCAGTTACATAGGTTGAGAATTATGCCTCGAATTTGGAAAATTAAGAAAAAATGGCCACTGGTCACTCGAAATATCCCTTGGTGACCCTTAATGTCCCTTGGTGACCTGTGATGTCCCCTAGTGACCAGAAATGACCCCATTGCAGAGGACCTTCAGCAGTAAGGAATTCCCCTTTATTCCCAATTTCAGTTTCGTAGGTGCTAAATTGTGACTAAAAACTTGGAAAAGTGTTTTAAAATAACCAGAAATTACCTCATACAACCTTGAATGACCTGAAAATCCATCTTTGGGGCAAAATTGTGTCCCAAAGAAATTGCATAGATAGAAACAGATTGATAAATTATCAGATTGAAATAGAATTTTCATTTCTTACTTGTCAATCTCAATTATTTCTTGATTTTTCAATCTATTTTGATTGGTTCTTCTTTAATCAAACTTGTTCATAATCTGAATTGTAAATTACTTGCAAAATTAATTGAAAAAAGTTAGAAACGGTGTGAATTAAAAGGAACTCCAAACTTTTTGTAGTAGCAGGAGGAGTTAAATCAAATGAATATAGGATCTGATTTTAGAGGAGCAAGGAAAGAAGGAAAAAAGCAAGGTATTTATCCGAAGACAGCACCAATATTTCGCTACTTTCAGAAACATAAGTAATAAGTTTGAGTTTTTCTTGTTTCAAGTGAA
>OY735234.1:31709335-31711835 GCA_963457665.1 Thysanoteuthis rhombus | reverse complement strand
CAACTTTTGAGTCGGTGGATGAACCTGTCATATAGTGCAGTGAATTTCTTGAACTAATATGTGAATCCCGTCAAGTCCTGGCGCTCTCCAGTTGACTCTTTTACTGAGAGCGTGTTTCAATGTGATTTCATTCAATACTATTGGTTCTCCATAGTCTATGTCCTCGATTTCTCTTTTCGTGCTCTCAAACCATTTCGGGGCTTCGTTTCGTCTTTTCGGGTATCCGTTGTAGTGGCCGTTATTTTTTATTACTATTTAATCTTTCACTTAATTGTGTTGTTAATGTATGATTAGTAAGGTTCAACTTCACATTTTTATTTGTGTCTTCATTTCGACATATTTCATTTCTCTGCTTCGGAAAGTCCTCTTGATCTTTAAATTTTAAGATTTCATATTTTTCCTCTAGGATTTGTCTTTAAAACTATTTGGAGGTCTAGAATTACTAATGATAGCCCATTTCAGAGGATATCTAAGACTTTTTTCGTTGAGTTGGCAAAAATTTGATATTTTAGCTTTAAAATTGAAAAGGATCTATTGTGGTTATATGAATTCCGTAGATTTCCATCTGTTATTTGAGATTCCAATGTAATAGTTTTTGTAGTATATTTGCACAGTTGCTGTGATTGATTGTGCATGTGTTTTTATCTGAACAAAAAATTTGGCTGGACGGATCAGTCAATCAACTCATAAAATATGTTTGACATACACCGAGAAATCGAATTTTTTTCCCCCAATTTTTTCCAACCATAGAATGAATATATATCTGTACAAATTCATGATTAATTCGATGATCCAGTAAAGTGACAGTATCAAGGA
Source organism: Thysanoteuthis rhombus (assembly GCA_963457665.1). NCBI lineage: Eukaryota > Metazoa > Mollusca > Cephalopoda > Oegopsida > Thysanoteuthidae > Thysanoteuthis > Thysanoteuthis major. Next base: position 31,711,019 of record OY735234.1, on the reverse strand, counting down.
CTTTGAAACGTAAATAATTTTTAATTCGACGTTTCGCTCATTCTGGTTTATGAGTTTATTGTGGGTTTGGGGTTAGTGTATCGATAGATCTTGTGTGTGCCTTAGAACTTGTTTCCGTCTGCTAAGAGTATGAAAAAGCGTGTCAAACCTGCGGCCCAAGGGCCTCGTTACGCTTCACTTGGACGATAGCATGTTAACCCTTAGTTTAAATGGCTGTGTCAGCCCTGTGCACGATGTACTTCACCTTGAAACTCCATTGCACTATGTTCATTTTCGAAAGTAAATTCAATTCAGAAATCAAAACCAAATCATCTTTGATCGTTATATCTTTCGAGATATCCATTTTATATTCAGGATGGATTTAGAAGTTTCAAATTCAAGTTATTGATCGCAATATTTTATAGATTCTAGGGGATGGGGACAAAGTCTTGGCCCCACTCTAAAGGCTTCCAAGCTATTGATGTCGATTCAGTGATTATGTACTTGCCTTATTGCTAAAGCATTAAACCACTTACAACTTTCATGAAAGACGATGCAATTTAATCAACTATCACTTTGATTGGGGTTATTATTTTGACGCAGTATTTAATGGGAATGTGGTATCGGTATATCAATGTAATATGAAGGTACTTGAAACTGAAGTCATAGCCGTTGCACAAATATCAAAACCAAAACCTGTAATTCTATAACTGGAATGTCATATGTATTTGTCTGGCTTTGCAGAAAATGGAAAAAAACTATTTTACCAAGCAAGTAAGAAATGTATGTGTTTTGAAATTAATTTGTATTTTTAGATTTAGAACCCGTTCAGCACATGTGTTGAAGGTCACCCCTTACTAGTTTACTCCGGCCCTGGTGAGCACATATGCACAGACATTATTCTCATCCTGTGTATTGATTCGACTGATCAGAAGGGCATTTTAGAAGTTCACATTTTGGAAAAAATATATTTGTAACATTGAGGAAAGTCGATTTGGTTGAAAGCATTGGTTTTGATTGGTTCATTTGACACTCGAATGCCTTGTGAAAGTAGCCATTAGTAACACTTGATGAGTTTTAGACTTATTCAAAATGTTCTTCATTTAACTTTCTAGAAGATTTTCTTTCTTCCCTCTATTTTACACTGGTATGTATTGCACCTTGTAATTCAACAGAAAAGTCCATTGCACAGTCCTCCAGGCTATTTCATGTACAGACCGCGCTGACTTGGGATCTGAAAAGCGGTGGAAAGTCCTCCCATATCTCCGTTCGCAAAGTCAAGGCATGAAGCATAAAACTCTCAGCAATCAACTTGTAGCAAAGTAAACATTCTGCCGTTGTCATTTTACTTATTCATACTTCCATGTTTTTGACTAATATACACGTTGAGAATAATTTCTACTGCTTACCTATGAGAGGATGGTTAGACACCAATGCTAAATCTAGGCATTAGTATATTTGTAACATTAAAGAACTACTGCTTAGGGCCTTACAGTCCATAGGGGCGTCAAAATGTTTTTTCTTAGAATTTTGAAAGGAATCTTGAAAGCTAAGGGTCTCAACGAGTCTAAATCTGGTACAGTTAAGTATGTTATTTATGAATATCACATGTTTTTCCTTTTCAGTTATTCACACATGGAATCTTTTTGTTCACTATCCTAGCGCATAGAAGATTCTCTTATTCACACATGAAATATTTTTGTTT
>OY735234.1:31584335-31704335 GCA_963457665.1 Thysanoteuthis rhombus | reverse complement strand
GGTACTGACACTTGCCTGTCGAATGGGCCAGAGATTGTGGGTTGTGCTTGGTATCAAGACCGAGGGCGCCGGTGCGTTAGCCAATGAGATTTTACTGAGGCTGCGCACTGCTGCGCGCATTGAGAACATTTCGATTCCCAGCACTGTTTCATTGCACTTAACGGAGCAGGTCGGGACTTGTCCCAACGATTTCGTGGCGGAGGTTGCTTTCGTTGCTTAGCAAACTAAAGCTGCGTCGGCTGGAGCCATTTTTAGATGGATTGTTCCTATTTTCCCTGCGTTAAGCCTCGATCTTGCGTCACATTTTGCTGTGGTAGGACAGTAAGTAGATAGACCATCCACTACTACGAGGTAGGATAGAAACCTTTGCTTCAGACGCAGAACTGGACGGTCAGTCAGGCTGAATTTCCACGATATATTCATTTATGCATATGTTCCCATCCCCATCCATCAGAGTGCTCTATTCCTAAGTTGGAAGGGCATTGCATAAGCTTATAATGAACTTAAAGAGTGCTCAACCCTGAATAAGGGAGCGTTATATATATATATATATATATATATGTATTATTGTGTCATCCATAGACAGCTGTTTCGATGTATTACATCTCTTCAGTGTGGCTACAGACTTTCCATTATTCCATCCAGTACCGCGAAGCAGAATTGAAACCTTCTCTTCAGACCCGGACGCCGATATCCTACCTCTAGACCACGGACCATGCTGAATTTAAGAGATATTGGTATTTACACAGAAATTTCTCATCAACAAGACTGCTCTATTCCTATGGAAGAGCATTGCATAAGCTTACAATGGATGAGTTACCTCACTTAAAAAGTGCTAAATCCTCAATAGAGGAGCATTAATTATTGTGTCATCCACAGACAGCTGTTTCGATGTATAACATCTCTTCAGTGTGGCTATAGACTTTCCATTATCCCCTCCAGTGCTCTGAGATACAATACAGAAGTTGCTGCAATCATCTTCAGTCAGAATAGGGGTAGATTTTGACCATGCAGCATCTGTTCTGCCTTTGAGCTTGCAATAGGCATTAGCCCATAATCTACAGCCGCCAAGAATTCTATCATTGTATTTTTATCGTTAACTCAATGAAATTTCCGTTTTACTGTTATTGATAGCAATAGTTTTATTTCTGAGTCAGAGCTTTTATCTTCCAATGGATAACTTGCAATGGATTCTCTTGCAAAGGAGAAGGGCTTCCTTTGTCACCAGCTGCAGTTAATGGTTTAACAAGGTTTGAATTATATACACTTTGTGTGAGAGAGTGACATGGAAGTTCTCCCGAACTCCCCACTTGATCCCCATCTCATCCCCAGTTGAACTTGATTTACAGATACTCTTCTCTTATTACTTCTTTCTATTTCATATCATTATCTTCCATCAATGAGCTACTCACATCCCGTGTTTTGTCTTTCGTGTAAATGAACGCCCCCTCTGTGTTTTTACCAAGTAGAAACCTTATCCTAACATCTCTATTTCACCCCAATAACGTCTTGTGGACGCCATTTTATATCAGAAGTAATTAAAACCCATCTGTTTATCGGGTGGTTCTCTTTATCCTTATCTAATTTACACATTTCACTTAAAATTGCTTTTTGTATTTTTATTTCAGTTTGGTTCTAGTTTCTCTTCCCCATCTTTCTTGGATATTCCTTGCTTTCTTTGGATTGAAAAACTGAATTGAAAATAGAACAAATTTCGGAATTTTTCACTTGAAATTTACTCTAAAAGCAAGACTTCAGTTTCATCCGATGCATATATTTTTATCATAAAAATGCAAAGAGAAAAAGGTCTGATCAACCACTCATCAGAAACCATCAAGTGACCAACGTCTTTTGGCAGTATATCATGTAAGGGATGATCAATAAAAAGTTGGAAAAGAGATGATCAATAAATAAGTTACTTCTCTCACCTTTTCTTGTACGGTGATCCCGAGAAGAGTCTGCATTTTCAAAATGCATGCGTGGATGCTACTGGACACAGAACAAGCAATCAATTTAGCATAAAATTAAACTACAATTTGAATCCTAACAACAACAGAAAAAACTATTTGGGGGGATTTACAAAAAGCAAATAAAACATTTTTTTGTGGACATGTGGGGTGAATATTCAAATTTTCAGTCGTCAAGTATCATTTGTGCAGTTGAAGACGTCCTACACACATACATAGGTAGCCGGACCAAACTGAAGAAACCTATATTGACAGTTTAGGTGACGGTGTTGTTTTCCTAAAAGTTGCATGTGTAGCATGTGATAAATTGAATAATCTGAGAGAGAGAGAGAGAGAGAGAGAGAGAGAGAGAGAGTGAGAGAGAGAGAGAGAGAGAGAGAGAGAGAGAGAGAGAGAGAGATTTTTGGGTTTTGGCAATAAATTGTAACAAAATCAGGAAACGCTTTCTGGGTTTGCAAAAGTAGGGAAAATTGCTATGCAAAAAGATACGTAACTAAGCTCGTTTCCTTCATTTAAAAAAAAATCTGTATTCAAAAATGTACGTCTGATGCTTATCGTAAAATGGTTCAACGCTTTTCACAATTTTTAAAGAATTAAATCTTGTTTTTGTGACGTTTCAAAAATTTTTTTTTCAAAAATGTTATGAGAGGTCTTGACTTCTGTTGCATGTACATTTTGTGCTTCGAAGATGTTAATTTTACTAATCCGAAATGAGAAGTAAAACAATGCTTTTTTAACATCACTTCAGATCTCTGATATATTAGACTGGTAGCAGGTTGAAAGTTCAAAGTTGAGATACATATATTTTGTTGATGTAAGCTATAAAATTTAAAATCAGCTTTTCTGGATTGATCCTTCAAATTTTTGTCTGCAGATACCTACATTGAAACTATACGTAATGTAGATGTTTGCTAAGCTTGCCTTAATTTAATTCAAGATCAGATTTGCAGGGCATCAAAACGTCTTCCAATGACCTGCAGAATTAACTTGTAGATCTTTCCTACGCGAAATGCCTTTTTTAGTTGAACACTGAATAAAGATTAAACTTACAACAGTAGTCTCCTATGTCTGCTAGTTCAAATCAAAGCTCTCTTACGCTTTTCTGACATCTTAGAACACAGCTTGCTCACAAATGACAAAATGAATCGATACTCACAGACTCAGTTGAAAGTTATGTCGTAAAAGCGAAGTGGCATGAAGCGAACTTTCTTAAGGCTAGGTATACCCAGTAGTCCAGTAGAGTGAGCATGCATAGGAATATCTTTTCCTACCTTTTTGGTGGGGAAACAGCGTTCTTCCTTCATACTACAAACAATTAATATTGGATCATTAACTGATAAGAGAAATTAACCATTATACGTATGAATACTCATTCCATATGTTCTCAAAGAATATCTGAAATTCCAAGATTTTTGGGGGGTGTATGTAAAGCTCACATCCAAAACCTCAAAAGAAGGCAGTCCAAAATTTTTTCGCTTCTCTTTCAGCTTCTGGGCATACTTGTACAAAATAGGAAGAGCAGACTCCTAAAAGCAGCGAACTTTTTGATAGTTTTCTACATTGGCTCAAAGTCTTTATTTCCGCTCAAGTTGGCTTTCATAGATTATTAAACTAATTGATGTTTTGATCAAATGATGCTTTTTATGCGTTTTCATTTGAGTCACTGTATGACGCCTACTGCATCAGGGATCTTCAGATTTCTGTTTCATTTGTGACATCAAAAGTAACTTTAATCTTTTCATTACTGGCGTCCATTAAACAGATACAGTGTTGATGCACATATTTAATCAGGGAAAATTGTTGGATGAAATGACGGCAACATGAAAGGAAATAGACCAACAAAAAATTGTTTATAGTCTCAACATCATTTTTAGGATTTGTCAGTCTTTGCTTTACATGATAATACCATGTTCATAATTGATTCTTTTTGCTTAACCCTTTCCTATCTCTTCGTTGTTCAACTTCATAGATCGATATCGTACATCACTACTGTGACGGATTATTTGCTACTAGTAAACACAATCAGGCAACCAGAGTCAGAAGAGCATTTATACTTTTGTGAATGTTTGGGTCTTTGTTCGCCTTCCTCTCCCAAACGGTGCATCCGGGCCGGATATAATCATTGAAGGTACCCCTAAAATATTCAGGATTATAACGTGGGGGAAATCCTGGGTTAATTTGTCACATTTTAAGGGATTTTGAATGATGGGGGTTCTATTCACTACATAGATTTAATGCTGAACTGGACCCCCAATTTATGTTTCAAAATAGAAAACGCTGTGATTTCAGAACACTTTTTCCGTTCATATTTATTCTTCGAAATATTTTTTTAGATAATTTTATACTTGGGCGACTCTAATTTTTGTTATGTTTTTAAAGTTATCAAATTAAAATTATAGAAAGGGATTAGGAACATTTAAATTAACTTCCACTGAATTCGATCTATCAAATTTCAATAATCTGAAAATAAATATTGAAAAAAAAAAAGAATTTTTTTCGTTTTTTAACATTTTTTTACACCTAACATTCATCATCATCAACATCATCATCAGTCTTTTGATGTCCATTGTTGGACAGACTTTCCCCTGGATCCGCCACATTTCTCTAACATGGGTATCACGGAGCCAGTAGTTTTTGAATTTATCTAGTTCATTTTCCATCTTGTATTCTGTCAGCCTTGGTTTCGCATGTGATCTCTAGGGATCCATGTTATGTGTTGTGATGTCCATCGGTTGTCTGTCATTCTTGCAACATGACCTGCCCATTGTCTATTAAGTTTCCTAATAGATTTTATGATGTCTCAGATTCCCGTTTTCTTCCTGATATACTGTGCATTCAGGATTAACTTTTGCCTAATTCACAGGACAGTCTTAATTTTACTTTTTTTCCGTAGGGAAAGAAAACAAAGTATTTGACGCTCATATATCTCTATCTATCATTCATCTATAAACATTTTGAAATAAACAATTTCAAAATGTTAATAGATGGAATGATTTCAGCTGTTTGTTTACTTTTCAAATTACACATTTCGCATTATTGTCACAAAATTAAAATAAATCTATGAATCCTTTCAAGACAAGAATGTTTTTTCATTTTATGTTTTTCTATAGTTTTCAACATTTAAATAGACTTTTTTAAAACTAATTTTCATAATGCTAAGAAAAACATTTCAAACCAAATAATATTTTTGTTTTGTAGACTTTAACTTTATTTAAAGAATATTGATAATTTACTTTTTCTGTTTAGAAAATAATTAATAGATACAATCTTCCCGTAGATTTTGTTTTCTCTCCTGCTAATAATCATATCATTTCTATACCCATCCATCTATCTATCGAACTCTAATGGAATAGAGAAAGAACAGGACAAAAATGAGAAATCGATAGGGAGAAATGAAGAGATAAAGAGTGTGCAAAAGAAAGGGAAATAACCTTTAGAAACGTTCAGACGATTATATCATTTCTGAACCGCAGGGATATTTGTATGGATTAAATTGTCAGACCAGAGTAATCAAACAAGATTCGCAATAATCGAGATTTAAGATGAAAAGTGTTTATATTTTGTCTCCCATTAAGAAACAAATCAAAGAATCACACGTAATCACCTCTGGTCTGTTCCTATCTATCTATCTGAATTGTAAAATTAAAAAAAAATGCCACAGTAAAAGATGTTCTATGCATAAGTATAACTTCCTTTGCTCTGAGGGAAGCGAAAATGGATGGGTAGGGAATGCAACTCGCTTGACATTTGACACTGACAGTGAACGTGATGCCTGCCTTGAACAAAGAGCTGCTTATGTTCCTGCAAAAAGATATAATGAAACCCTACAAAAGTATCAAGTAGGGCCGAATGGCCGAAGAACAAGGCAAGCAGAGGTTAGATCTCAGCCGTACACATATGAACCGTGGAAGGTGTGTGCCTTCAACTACACTCCTGGACATAAATACGCTCCTGAAAGATTAATTTTTGTTGAGCAATCTGAAAACTTTTAGCAGAAAATCAGAAAATACAACTTTGTTTTCCAAGTGACTTCGTTTGGAGTCAATATCACCAGAAAAAGGGGCATTCATACCAACTTTTAGAGTACAGACAACTATGTTACAGGATTGGATCACTTAAACCTCTCTCCGATGAAGAGCCTCCGTTTCTGCTGCTGTACTGTATTGATGACTTACATAGTCTCAATTTAAAAACAGCATTTCCCCTGAGACAAAGTTTGACTTGATTCTCAAACTTGGAGAGATGGTCCATGTAAAGAACAGTTATGTCAGGAGTCTTAAGCATGTATTGGAGTCTGCACTACGCTTGGGATTTGAAATGTCATCGCTGCAGATAAGAGACATCTAGAGAACCCACAAGGCGTTCCGATGCTTTTAAGTTCAATGAAATTGTTGTTATCATGAAGGACAACATGGCAAAAGAGACATAATTCTGAAGTAGAGATAACAGTGTAAAAAGTATAAATGAAGCATAAATCCCACGATGCACTGCATTATCCTCTTCTTTATGTCAATGATGAAGATGGATATCACTTTGGAATACCATAGACCAGATTATATTCCTCAAAATCTCATGCATGGGCGTCTATTCCAGTCACTTAATAACCTGAGAGAATTCTTTGAGCCGCCTACATCGGGCTAAAGTTCTCTTCTAAAACAGCTGAAAAAGATCACCGGGGAGCTGAGGCTTCTAACTTTGTTCGGACAACATGTAATTGAGAAGAGATCAAAACATGACAAATACATTTAATGCAGGCATTAATGTTGAGTTCTGTACTTCCATAAAGTCCATCAATTATGTGTGCAAATATGTCAACAAGGGCCCTGACGTTGCAATGTTTGCACTGAAACAACAAAAGAGCCAAGAGGAAGTTAGCCAATTCGAGCAGGAACAATACACTAGCAACAAGGAGATTTTTGCCTTTCCAATTCATGAAAGACTTCCCAGCATTTGAAAGATTGGGAAATGGCCAACGAGTTTACTTCACCCCGACAACTACTGAAAAACAAACATGAAACAACATTTACTTGAGCTTTGCCAATGATAATTCCTTTTCCAAATCATTGCTATAAAATTAGATTCTGCCATACTATAATTAGACCAACAAGTAATGATGACTACCGTACTTTTTGGCTGTACCCTCAGATGAATGAAACATGAATGCTTCTGCCTGCAACTGTTTCACAATGAAGCGCGTTGTCCACTCTCATTCCAAGATCTTCGAACAGTCGATAGCCAATTTTACACCAACATAAGATAGGCCTGCTTTAGACTTAGATTGTGCGAGAATGATGCTCAGTAGGAAGCAACATTGTTAGAGTTCTTTTTGCTATGATATTACTGTGAACAATCCAAATCACTTCAGCTCGGTATCAAGTATCATGATGACCTTGCTGAACATCAAACTCAACAGGGGTACTACAGCATGGAAAGAGGATATACTGATGACATCTACAATGCACCTCTCATTGATATTCACAATCAGCTCAAGGATATAGATGGTGAAGAACTTCAAAATGGACGACTGCTATTGTATATTTTCTCAAATCATGATAAAAGATCCGTCCCAAAATGTAATCACATATTCCAAGGCTTAATGATCACTCTTCCACAAAATGTATTACTGGATGTGTAAAACGAGAGGGAGTTATTATACCTAGAATATCACTGATACCAACAGATAAGTCCTTTCGATTAAAAAGACTTCAGGATCCACTACATCTAAGTTTTACCATGTCCATCAATAAGGACCAAGAGCAAAGATTTACAGTACCTGGAGTATATCTCTAGGAATCATGCTTTGCTCATGGACATTTTTATGTCGAAGGCTCAAGAGTTGGAAGCCCTACACCTGACAAAATCACTTTATCTATGTCCCCACTGGAAAAACAAAAATATTATGTATCGTTGGGTTCTAACATGATTGTGTTCAGAATTCGAAAAGCTATACCGTATATATATTACTCGGACAGAAAAAGATGACAATGTTGTGTTGACTTCAAAGGTCATTGAAAGTTATGATTGATCAATTTTGAATTAAAATGGCTCTTTTCAGTCCGACTAAAGAATTTAATGGGATAGTTACTTATAAATGTTTATATGATTTACAAACCTTAGTTAGAAAACTTGTATTAGTAACATATCATATATGAAAAAAATACACGCAAAAGTACTGAAATATCACTTTAAAGACTCGTGTACATTGAATGGAATCATTTCTTTGCCCGTACTCTATTCTCTTCGGGCCCCTAGGCTTAAGTTTACTTAGCGTAATGGTTAACCTTTGACCGCATTACGAGTAGGGTGAAAGAAAAAATTTATACATTAATAAATGAGTCGTTCTTGTAACTGGGATTCTACGTATGAAACGCAATGTACGTGTGTGTGTGTGTGTGTGTGTGTGTGTGTGTGTGTGTGTGTGTGTGTAAGATCCTGGGCTTGTTAGAAATGCAAGGGAGCAATACTTTGATCCGAAGCAGAGCACATGGATACTATAGTCCTTGACGGAAGGGTGGTAGTCAGTTGGAGAGAGGTCTAGCAAGCTGGGTAGAGTTGTTTGGCCGAGTACGTTCACTTTCTGTAAGGCTATACGGTCGGCGTTATCATGGAGAGGAATCGGTTCTTTTCCATTGATCAATACCAGGCGCAAACGTTGCAGTTCTTTTTGCATTTCGTCGATTCATGCACCGAACGCGGTCGATAATTGTACGGAATCTGTTGTTCTTTACAACGTAATCGTTTTTTGTACAAAAGAGGCGCAAAGCAGACAGCAATCTTTTTCGATTTTCATTTAGCTCATGCGGCACTCATTTGTTGAGCCTTTTTGCTTTCTCGATTTGGTACAAATGTTGAAAAACTATTGAATGGTCAACGTTTAGTTCCTCTTCAACCTTTTCAAAGCTCTCGACTCCATTTTATTTTGAACCGATGTTGAAATGTATATTTGTTGACAATTGATTGATATTGCGAGCAGTATCCACTGATTTACGTACCATTTTGAACTCATACAACAAAATTTTTCGAATTTACTTCCTTCCCGTCTCTGATATGACAGTTGCAAATAAACCAGAATAAATAGTAAAAAAAAACAAAAACAAAAACAAGAAAAAAAACATTTAGCTTAGATAAATAGTATGGAATGTATGTTTTAAAAAAGCAAATTCCATGAAAAATAGTTGAATAGTAGTTCATTCCAAAAATAAGTATTCAAAATAATAAAAACCTCGATCATTTTTTAACAAACAAAATAGTATCGAATTTGTTCTATCAATATGCTGTTGCTTTTTGATAATGATACTTTTTTTCTTTCTTTTTAACTGTCATTTCATTATAATTAAGACTCAAGTTCTGGGTAGCTGTTTGTGAGCTGCAAAATCTAACGTTGTGGTAAATTAAATATCTGATATCTCTTCCAGTTGAATGAAAGCATGTTTTCAGTTGCAAAATTGACTATCTGTAATCTAATTTTGAAAGAATTATCTTGTTTGATATTTGGCTCACATTTCTCATATTTTTGCCAGAATTTTGCAGTTTAAACGTAATTGATATAAGCAGACAACTTTATTAGAGGCGAATTCCTTCATAAATTTTAATGGCGACGCCGTATTGTGGACTTACGATTAATTGCTAGCAATTTTTATTTACATCTTTTTATTGAATATTCATTTTAAATGAACTACAAACATACAAACTTCATTTCAGAGAATCACACATGACAATCTATTGGAAAGAAGTTCGAATGGGTGTGCAATAAATTATTCTTTTAGTTTGAATACAGTCTTCCACGATTATAAACAGTGACTCATTCATCATTAATTTTTGACTAGTATTTCTTTCAGCTTAATTTCAGTGTTTTTTTTTCTTTATAGCTGTATTATTTTAATATATGAATCGCCTCGATTCCTAAGTGGTGAGTAGGCACAAGAGAATATCCCAACACTCAACTCCTTCGTAAGGAATATGAATAAATAAGCTGAACAGTAAACACATTCATTGTCATCGCCAGATCGTTTGACACTTGAATATCACTGAATCATTGAGCGTTCACTGCGGTAGGCGCAGTTGTTGATGTGTCCAGTTTGATTCCACAATAAGAGAGAAATTGTTTGCCGTTTGGCTCATTACACAAATGGGGGTTTCTATTAAACGTGATGTAGTCAACAATCTGTTCCCGAAACAGAAAAACAGAATCAGTGAACAACATCCTCATTTTCTTTCTCCTGACATTTTCATTCACTCAGACAGCCTCATCAATTAAAAAGACATCCTTAGTCAAGGAACCCCACCTTCTCTAAACTCATTCTCTGATATACAATGATTATACACCCACTTCTCTATTCGTACCTCGAACACAACGTTTTCTTTAGTGTACTTTCATCATCTCAAATCATTTTTCGTTCTGCTGCTCTTCCTAGGCGAAACGTAAGCAGTTGTATTTAATAAAGAATTCGATACTTACTGATTAGTCTCAGGTCTTTTCATTTCCACACTTTCAACTTTCCACATCTCACACACAAACCTACATATGTGTGTGTGTGTTTGAAACATAGTCTGTTGAAATAGACATTCAGATATATTGTCATCCGTTTTCATTGAAAGAGGAAATACCATTTCCTCAATGTATCATCCCTTCGATTTTATTACCTTTCTCTTCAAGCTCTTCCTTTCAAATTGACTTTTTAGAATTTTTTCTCCGGAAATGCTCCGACAGATTTCGAATGATTTAACATTTTACGTTATTTTTTCAGCGAAGCTACATACAAGATATAGAATCATTTCGATGTCCAAGGGCTTTACGTAAAATAAAAAACAAAACATATTGTCATATAGAATTACTTGAAATAAACATTGTGATCAATAGCATTGCACAACGTTAAGTAACTTAAATTGCCGCATATTTATGATCATTATTCAATACGTTTCAAATAATTTACCAATCTACCAAAATATTGGGGTATATGGAGGGTATTTTCGTTTTCTGAACTGTAGATAACTACTGTATGCTTTGTAAGCTGATTTGATGCTCGACAAATGGTATCTTTCGGTGAATCTTGCGCATTCAAAAGTGCTCGAGTGCTACCGGCTTATTTTGCATTTACCTTGCGTTTTAAACTAGCAAGCAATCAGAGAGCGCATTTCTCTACCGACGTCAAAGACGGGCAAATATTTGCGATAATAATTGGTATGAACATATGACATTCAGAATTTAATCAGTTCTCCCGTTGTCAATTGTCCACCCTCTCACAAAATCTGAATGAAGTTAATTGTCAAAATGTGGAGATATCTTGCGGATAGGAATGAAAGTTTGGTCATATTATGACGTTTTGACATATATCTGCTATGTGAAAGAGGTAATTGTGAATCTGATGTAAACCTTATTCAGTTCTTCTGTGGCAAGTTTTCAACCTTTTTCAAGAATGCTATAGAAATTCATTGAGAACTTATAGAGATATCGTGTGGACAGACAGGAAATTTTGGCGATATTAGTTTCAGAACATATAACTGTGACACAGAGGAGTATTTGTGCATGGATCCGCACAAAAGTTCAATCAATTCTCTCGTTCCATTGAAATTAATTGGGAACTTTTGGATATATCGTGTGGACACTCATGACCGTATACATGAGTGCTCTCAAACAAAACCAAAAATATCTCTGAATAAAATCAGAATCCCTGGATCCACCTGGAAATTTCAACACCTGTTCCTTACCCCATTGCCCACTTTTCAACTAATTTCTACTGAAAAACTTTCCTGACTTTTTGAAATATCGTGTGAACACCCAAACAAACAGACAATCACACACTACCAAATAGACGTCTCTTTAAGTTCGTTGACAGAGGTAAATAACTGATTGTCGTCCACTGGAGGTGCTTTATTTTTACGGACAAGTCAACATCCTTAGAACGCTTAAACCAATTTTAGGCAGTGCAGTAAGATATTGTTTCATTTCCTTCAATTTCCCGGATTCAGTGGCTTTGAAGAATCTCATTATTTGTATCCACCATAATAACATCTGTAACAAAAGATACAGCTGATTAGTACTGATATATATATATATATATATATATATATATATATATATATATATATAATAATAATAATAATACCTATGGAAATTCCCCGGGTGCTGCATCTTTTTTTAAATTCAGTATGTTTATTCAAAAATTTGTATGTCCTTGGGTCTAAATTAAGTAACTTCATTAAGTTAAAGGACTTTTTGATTCATTGATATTTTTCTATTAAATGAAATATTATGCATCAATATTTATAATTCTTTTGCTACTATTTACGTAAATCTCAATTTGTGTTGCTTTTTTTCATTGCAACTGAACTCATAACAGATTTCCATTCGGCAGTCGGTGGATAAATCGCAAAATACGAAAGGGTTCCAGGTGAAGACTGACCGCTCTTACCACTGAGCTACAGGAATCGATTCAAATCAAACATTTATATTCATCCCGTATTCTGATCTCTCCTAATCCATGTTTATTATTTACTGGAACTTTCGTGTCGGTAAGTCAATTTATTTATTGAACAACCATAGCCATCAAAGATGGTGAAGGATTCTATTCGTTTTTATACGTGTGTGTGTTCGTTTAATTGTGTCTTTGTTTGATCTTTTGGGGTGTTATTTTGACAGCTCTATTACTTCTAGCACCATTTCGTCTATACACTTGAAAAATTGGCATCAGTGCTCCACTAAACTCCTAATTAAAAAAAAAGCTTCTTTAACCTTTTGGCCTTATTTTATTGGGGTCATTGATAACTTCTAGATTTTAGAGATTTCTCAAGAATCAAGAAGTTTTTTTTATTTAATTTCAAGATGTTTGCGGTGAATTATTTGTTTTATAAGATAAAGTATTATAAATCAACGATTTTTGGCTCCTATTTATCTTCGTATCAATTTGTCGTAACTAAACTCTTCAGGAATGAGTGAATAAATCAACAGCGCGGATAACAATGAGGAATAAGTTCCTGTCAAGAAATCACGACGTTCTATGCTGGAAAGTGGCTTTGATTAACGCCCTACTATTGTTGTCACTGAATCCAAATCAAACATATAAACACATCCCCTATCCTGATATCTTCTGTGCCATGTTTGTTATCAAATGGTAGTTCTTTGTAACAAAAAGCCTGCCGGTACGATATGCTTAAGCTTCGTCAAATCGTGGTTGTCATGGAAGGAGATTGGAAAAGCCTTTGTCAAGCAGTGAATGATGACAAGAAGTGAAAACAGTAATGCTATGTCACATGGTTTTCAGCGACAGCAATAAATAAAATTCGTGACGAATTTTGTTGGAGTAGATTGAAAGAAGTTATTTGATACAAACCCATGGAATTTTCTATTAGTACCGATCCTATTCTTGGGACATGTTTTAAAAAAATTAGTTTTTAACCGTCTTTCAAATATGTTTTTAGCAGGATTCAATTCAGAGTGTAAGTGTCTACTTACACGATAATTAATCTTGCTACTATGACCTCTTACTTTATAACGACGAAATCAATGTAATGGCGTATTAAATCAAATTAATTTTCAAAATTAAAATGTGGTGTATATTGTGTTCTTTTTATCAAGAAGCAAAAGCATTTTCAATATATTGCAATTGAAATTTCTTGTTCTTGAAGGTTGAGCTTGCTCTTCCGAAAGCTTGCCAACCTAGGATGATACTATGCTTGATTTCCTCTTCTTTTGATGATTTCATGGAGATCTGTTATCCTGGGTAGTGTTTAAGCTTCTTGCTCTCTATTCTGATCGTTGTGTCTTTGTCCTCTACAAGTTTATTGTACGTAATAATTGTTTTACTGAAGTTTAGGTGAAAACCTACTTCCTCAATTACTTCATTCAGTTTGTTTAGCATTCTTTGGAGATCATGAAGGATCTCAGCAAAAAGAACGATGTCGTCAGTATATCTGAGGTTACTGTCCATTCTGATTCCTTTGTTTTCCCAGTCTACGTTTTGGAATATTATCTTGAGGCAGGTATGAAGAGTTTAGGTGAGCTGGTATCGCTCCGTCGTGCCCCCTTTTCGAGTTGAAAGGGCTCAAACTCAGATAAAAGAAGTGCGAAGTCGTTAGATATGCTACAAGACTTTAACATATGCTGGATCTACGCCTTATTTTGTGATAGCCCAATAAACTTGGGGATTCCTACGGAGTCGATGGCTCTCTTTAAGTCTATAAATGCTACAGCAAGTGGCATTTTACATTCTTTTATTTATATGATTTCTATTTTAGTTGATTAATCGAATGGAAAAGATCAATATTAAAGTAGCTTCTTCTGGAGCCAGCCTGTACCCTTGATTGATTTTCACCTACTTTTTTAGTGATTCAGTTAGTGATCACTTTGGTGAAATGTTTAGTAGGTTTATTCGCCTATTGTTGTTAAGATATTTCGGATTTCCCGACTAATAGAATTGCATTATGATCGCAATGTATCAACTTTGTGGGAGTTTGCTCTGTTTTAAGCATAAATTGAATAGAAACGTCAATTCCCTAGTGATGACTTCATCAGCTTTTTTGAGTAGGTTACAGCCAATGCATCTTTCCGATAGTCACCTATGGAGTTGAAACATGGAACTTTACCAAAAAGATTGACCAAGCTGAGAATCATGTGACATACATAGAAGAGAATCATGCTCAACCTCACGTGGAAAGATCATAAGACAGCTCAGTATATTCGAGGAAATATAATCAGAGATATCATAAAAAGTATTAGAAAACTCCAACGATAAACGTTGAAAGGATGATGATGATATTGCAATGTTCATTGGTTGTACTTTAATAGGGCTGTTTCGATTCGTGAGATCTTTTTACATAATACAGTTAAGGTATAATATTTCAAAACCTAAAATTTATATGGCTTACATGGAAGTAACTTTAAACTTTTAGGGGTCAAAATATGGAGTACTTTTCTCTTTATACGCAAAAAGTGATTTTTTTCGATTTTAGGTGACAAAATCCTAGGGATCTTTTTTACTATAGGAGATCAAATTTTAAGGGGAAGATTATTTTTTTATTACTTTTAAGGGGTAAAATCGAGAGATAAATCTTTTTTTTTTTTCAATTTTAGGGGTCAAAATTCAATGGAATTCTTATTTTCGGGGGTCGCAATGAAGGGGAAGATTTTTTCACTTATAGGGTTGATTGTAAAAACTGGGGAAAATTTGAAAATCAAGAGAAAATTCCCTTTACCCTTTAGAGGTTTAAATCGAGGGGGATTTTTCTACTTTCGAGGCAAAAACTGCGGGGTAATTTTTTCAATTTCCAAAGGAGTCGAAATCTAAGGGAATTTTCATTTTCCAAACATAACAAAATTGAAATTTTTTATCTATTTTTAATTGCTCAAATAAATTCCAACAAAAATTCGAGATGAGATTTAATTTTAAATTACAGAATCGTATTCACCAATATACTTTGAAAAATTAGAATGGGCAAAGAAAACATTTCAAAGACTTTTTACAAAGTTTGATCATAAAAATGTTATCCATAGAATAGAAAAAAAGTAACAATTTTTTCTGCAAAAATGATGAAAATAATGGTAAAAATCAAAACAATATCTACATTTTCTTCTGTTCCTTCCTTCCTCTCTCTTTCTCTAATTTCTTTCTTTCAACGCCTACTTATCTTCATTTTCATTTCTTTCCCCTTTCTTTCTTTCTACTTCTGGGGATAGAGCATTCTGTTTCGTCCGAAAATATCTTTGAATGTAAATGATAATTCTCAAAACTATAGCCGGTAAAATTTTGATTTATAAAAGCTTGAAACAACAAGAAACAGACCAATTATGCATGGATGTAGAAGGGAGATCACACACTTTATGGAATGAATTATAAAAGATAGACAGGATAATAAGGAGGTTAAAAGGTTTTCCCAACATACTGTGCTCAGATAACTCAATCAGCACTTAGACATTAAGAACATTGGGATCCATCAATCAGAAAGGAACAAGCGATGAAGTTCGAATCGGTCGTAGAGATTGGAATACATACAAAATCCAATGAAAGGTTACGTATCCAACCCAAAGGTCATGAGGAAACAATCCAAGAACACACAGACGCAAACACTGGACATGATGTCTATAGATGGAATATGCATATCCCCAACAACAAAATTCAATAACATTCCAAAAACAAAACAGATACCCGAAGAGGACCCGAGGGTACAGGCTCGAAAGGTTGTGGAAATGATCAAATTGTAGAGACGATAATTTGGACGAGGACTATCTACATATTTGTTTGGAGAGAAAGAAAAAAAGCTGTAGCGTAACCACTCGAAAGAAAATGTCGAAACTCTGAAAGAAGTGAATACGAGTCTTCCATAAGAAACTCAGAGATCAGTCAGGAAAACAATGCTAGGAATAAGTCCTATTGATAGAAAGAAGTCAACATGGAGAGCGGGCCACACTCTGAATTATCATAGAAGTCTTAAGCGACAAAAATGGAGGTCAGCAGACACAGAGTAATGTCAGATGGTGCAAAGATTTGATCGAATTATTTTAGTCCACCAATGAATTTCTTCTTCGATTTGTAACAAGGAACAGTATTTACGCCTTGCCTTTCTCTAAGGATGATTGATTAAAAGATCAAAGAGAATATTGTTTTATTGGCAAAATCAAATCTAATCAGTTTGTATTCAAAATTATCAAACATTCTAATGCAGCAACCGGACATTATCCAGACTGGATGAATAGAAACGGATTTTGTTTTGTTTTACCCGGGGGGACGATCTCATTACTATTTCATAATTTCAAGAACTGAACGATATCCATGGCGAAGATTCTCTCAGCGCTACGACTACTATCATCCTCCGTGTCTGCATATATATACATATATATATATATATATATATATATATATATATATATATATATATACGCAGACACACACACGGACATATATATACACCAAAAAAACTAATCAATGATATAATGATAGATGTGTGAGAGGTTTATTTCATAAAGTGCTCGATACATTCAGCATTGAATATTTAGTTTAATTTGAGTTGCGCTTTGATCATCATCATCATCATCAGTCTTTTTACGTCCGTCGTAGGACTTAAACCTTCTCAAGGATTCGCCACACTTCTCTATCATGGGCGTCGCAGGGCCAGTACTTTCTGAATTTGTCTAGCTCGTCTCTCCATCTAATATCCTGCTTCTGCTCCGCATGTGATCTCGGGGGATCCATGTCGTGAGTCGCAATGTCCATAGGCTGTCCGCCATTCGTGCAACATGATCAGCCCACTGCCTTTTGAGCTTTTTAATGGATTCTATATGTCCCTGACTCTTGTCTTTTCCAAGATGTACTGTGCTGTCTAGTGGTCTCTCCATGTGAGGCCCAGCATAATTTTTGCATGTTCACGTTGCATAGTTAAAAATTTGCGGGTTTGTCCCTTGGTTAGGTTCCATGGTCAAATACGATGAAATAAAAGATTCGCTACGCAAAGGCGTTTATGTTTCCATCCTACTGATGAGTGATAAATCGGAAATTAATTCCAATGTTTAAATGTAAAATGTTTCTGAATCAGTTTTACAACCTCATATGTACTTTTGAAACAGAAATTATTGCTTCAGAATCAGACAGTGCCAGTTTGAAACTAAAATAACTTGTTGGCTTTCAGTTGTACTGTTGATCTCAATTCGATTTGTTGCAATTGGAGCCTTCTAAACTGAAACTGGGAGGCCTGTTACAACGTTTGTCGCTGCAGTATGTGGAGATTGGATAATGTTTTGTGGAGATCAAAATTGCTGTATTTACACGAGTACAAAGCAGTCCCGACTCTAATGTACCCACCACCTTCTGTGGTTGAATGTTAGTAATATATATATATATATATATATATATATATATATATATATATATATATATATATATAATGTGTACTTTAGAGAGTGAGACAGACTCGGGAGTGAAGTTTTTGGTGGTAAGGTTTATTAATCCTTATATGTCAATAGTCCATACATGTTTCGGGATTTCTCCCATCATCAGTGGTGCGTGTTGTGTGAGTGTGGATTAAAATGTACCATGTGGAACCAGAGTCCACTGCCAGGGACTATGCATTGTGGGTAAGTTTTGTTGTCAGGGCTACTAGATGTCTCCTGCTGAATGTAAGAATGACCAGCAGGTATTGGGATTTTGGTAAAGCAGCAGCAGTTTGCCTTGGGGAGGGCAGAGTGTGTCAAGGTAGGGGGTAGTGTTGTAGAGGTGGATTTTCTGGTATGTTTGGGGTAGTGTAGGGGGGGTGGGGTTATGGAGCTACATAGGTATCAACCTTAAAAGTTACTGAAAATGTTTTGGCTATGAGTTGAACAGGGGTTATAATATAATATATAATATATATATATATATATGGAAACTAAAAAAAACAAAACAAAACCGAAAATGACCAGCTTATAACATTTCAAACATTTTGTTGTTTATATGACGGATTCTATTGAGTGACTGACCAAACCTATTTATTTCTTAGTTAAATGAAAATTCAAGTTATTTTTTAACTTCTGTAATCCCCATTTCAGATCTATGTTTAACACCATCAAAATTGTTCGCTTATTTATTCACTTATACAACAATTCAATCAACTTCAATTAAATCTAAATTTAATCCCGACAAAACTTCCCTAGCATGTGTTACATTCACGTTTTATATCAATATTTGCAATTTCACATCAATTGTCTTGTGGTTACTGCTGGAGATTAAGTGACAGCAAGTCTCCTCGTGTCTCCAGCCCCCCCCCTCTTCATACTATCATAGTCCGTAGCACTACTGTGATTTGCAATTTCACACCGTTTGCTCCCTGGTTATCACTGAAGTCTCCTCAAGTCTTCAGCCCTCCTCTCATCTCATCTCTCCCTCACCTATTACAATAACTGTGGTTCTTATCTGCACTACCATTTGAGTTTTTTTCCTTCCTCCTCCTCTGATGGGCCACTGCTAACAACTGGGGTATTAGATCTCATATTCCTAGCATTTTCCTCTGTATTCGTGCAGTTCTTAGCTGTGCTGTGGTCTGTACAGTCTCAATCTTTCTTTTTATCCCCAGTTCGTCCCATCTCACCTTCAGTGTCTTCGGTCATCTTGCTTGGATGAGGTGGTCCGTTTGGATGTCAAAGTCCCAAAGGAATTTGTGGCTTTCATTCTCCAGGACTGTCTCTGGTTTGCGCTGGTACCACTAATCTGTACGGTTAATTCCCATTCGTTTACTCAGTTCCCATCACTGTTGCTACTTTATCGTGTCCTGTGTTTATACTCCTTCTGGACTAGTTGACTACATTCACTAGTTACGTGGTTCACGGTCTCATCTCTTTCCCCACATAGGTGGCACTCCCTGTTTGTGTTCTGTTGATTTTTGTTTTGATATAGTTTGTTCTGATGCATTTGTTTTAGGCTGTCATGATGAGTGATTCTGTTTCTTTCTTCAAGTTTCCTTTTCGTAGCCATGTCCATGATCTTTCGTTTGCCATATCCTGTGTCTGTCTTTTGGATTCTCCGTATTGTTTCTTCTGTTTCCAATTTTCTTTCCTTGTTTGCTCTGCTGTTCCATTGTTTTCTACTTTTCTGTTGTTCGTTGCGCTGCTTCGGGCACTCATTATGATGTCTTCACTGTTTGCTTGCGCGTACTTTCCTACACCTGCTTTTGCCCTCTGGACACAGTCCCCTATGGTGAGGAGTCCTCTGCCGCCCTCTTTCCTTTTCTATCCGTGTCATATCTGGGCTGCAAGGCTTTGTACTTTGTCATCAGCTTCCTTCTTCGCCGGTCCATTGATTAGAATTCTTCCTTTGTCCATCCAAGGAATAGTTCTATGTAGTTCCTGCTGATTATTATTATTATTATTATTATTATTATTATTATTATTATTATTATTATTATTATTATTTTTATTATTATTATTATTGCTGTTGTTGTTGTTGCCATCCTAAATCCACGTTTATCCCATTCAATTTCATGTTTTTGCTTAAGTTAGAATCTTACTAATTTTAATTGATAGTATATTTGATTTATTCTATCTATAAGTTCGTTTCCTGGTCTATCCTATGTATAAACAATCCGAATCAATCCTACTTTACCTTGACCTCAAATCTGCGTCCATTTAATTCAATATGATTTATTTACTTATTTATACAATAATTTGATTTAAAGTTATTAATCAACTTTCAATTTGATTTAGTTTCATTGTAAATCTTAATCATACTTTCATATAAACTATCCAAATCTTTTCTTTTTCACCTTATTATATTCTCACCTAAGAATAACATCCCCAGCAGAATCTCTTCCAACACTCCTTCCATCTTCCACTAGGGATAACACAAGAACATGAAACAATTATCACAATCTGTCTAACAAAAATCTTGTAGTCCCCTGCAAGCCGGAAGCCATTTCGCACTGGCTGAACCTCTGACTTCCAACCTCTAAACTCACAAACCATGAATAATCAAGAGATAATTCTCAAAATAATGGGAAAGTATACCCCATAAGAATAACCCTCTGGTTGTAAAAAAATATAAGTTGAAAGCGGGAAAAAGTTATCCGTCGATCTTTACGCGAATCTGATCAGTTTAAAATAAAATTGTGAATATCAATCAATTTATAAATCTCTCTACCTCTAATATATATATATATATATATATATATATATATATATATATATATATATATATATATCAATCAAATGGTGTGTGTATTTGACTCCAACATTCCAAGTGAAACAATCATAGGAGATTTCTTAAAAAGAAAAAGTTCAACAATACATCAATTTGTTTCCTTTGTTTTATTATATTCATTCTACAACGTCAGGGAACATTAAGGCAAAGTTCTACCAATTAAGCTTCAAATCTGTGGGAAAATATTCTTTCATCCCTCGTTTTACTCTCTTTCATTAATGTTGCCTTTCAAATAGTCTTCGTTTTGAATAAACTTCTGATCGAATTAAAACTACATATTTATTTTTTTTATAAAAATGTTTCCTAAAAAAGTTTTGACGTGGTTATCTGCAACATTTTGATAATGAAAAACTTCAGATCGAAGAATATTTTGATAGAATTATATTTTCATTTATTCAAGAAAAATTTTTTTAATACTGAGAAAAAAAATTAAACCAGAAGTTGGATTGAGATAAAATAACACAACGACTTTGTTTACATTTCTTGAGGACCTTTGACATAACCTCAAATTTGAGACTTTTCAGTGGGATTAAATCTGGGGTGTTTATTCCTCATATGATCAAATGATAACTTATTTGATGTCTATTCCCTATATGATCAAATAATAACTCTAGTACACCCTTGTCATGATAAA
This sequence comes from Thysanoteuthis rhombus, assembly GCA_963457665.1. Classification (NCBI taxonomy): domain Eukaryota; kingdom Metazoa; phylum Mollusca; class Cephalopoda; order Oegopsida; family Thysanoteuthidae; genus Thysanoteuthis; species Thysanoteuthis major. The sequence goes on along the minus strand of OY735234.1, from coordinate 31,683,078 downwards.
ACCAAGTATTTTGATAATTATGGGAAATGGTGCACCTGTTCCCACATAGAGACTGCACTTTCTATTCAAAGTAAAATAATTCCTTTAATATTGCAGTGAGCTTTGAAAAAAAAAACTGTTCCGTTCACCAAAAAACGGATTTTTATTTTTTTGCTTCCGTATTTTTTACTTTTTCAAATTTTCTTTCATTCTTTATTCATTCAGCATTTCAATCACCTCATTAGAACATGAATCATATTCTATTTTACCATGTCAGTTGCATGAATTTAATTCCTTTTTCATCGTCAGATGCACCTTTAACGTAACGGAAGATATCTGCACATCGCTAATTATTATTTGTGTTTAATTTCAGCTGGAAGAATGAAAAACATCTCTCAATTGAAAACATCCCTTGATCTGCCCTAAAATCGAACCAATTCTTCCTCAGCTCATAGTCCGCTCTTCCATAAAATTTAAATCAAATTTATTGAGAAACTATTTATATAATGTGTGTCAAACATGAATTGGTTGAGGTAAAAAAAAAGGCAATATTCAGCTTGGGATTAAAAGAGAAACAATGAATTACCTGCATTGGATGTTTATTTTGTCTTTTGTATTTGATGCAATGATCAAGTCCTTTTAAACACTGCCTCTCCACCTGTCGTCAAATATGACCAACTGATTTTGTTGATAAAAATAGCGCTCGTTCGGGCAACAAAAGCCAGTGACTTTCTGATCTGGTCATCAGATAATGTGAACGGACACTCGAGACGAAAGGAAAAGATGAAACGAAAAAGTCAAGCAGAATGAACAACGGTAGAATTCCAAGTATTTTCTCATCATTTTCCTCACGGGGACGTTCACTGACCTTTGCGTAAAATGTTATATGTCTTTTTTGGTTTGGTTTCACAACACACGTCACTTTCCTCGGATTTTGTTCAAGAGATTCCGACAAACCAGTTCACAGGGGACGTTGTTGGTGGAAAAAGATCAACGAAAAATGAAATGGTGACGTTCTATTGCATTGATATAAAAAAGATTTTCTCATACGTACAAACATCTATCTATCAGCCACACGTATACTCACACACACGAGCACACTTATCTATATGTATAAACATATAATTCCTGCAGTATCCCCATTTTGTAATTGTTTATTCTTATTGCATTGTCTGGTTCAAGTGATACATTGACCGTGTAATGACGGGATATCATTTCTAATGAGTTTTATGTAATAAAACGCAATTTATAATCATTGTGTTGGATAATGTATATCCATTTCTTGATACATATATATAATTATAAGTTGCCTTATATTATATTGGAACGCTATGTGAAATGATCTCCCATTATCAAACGGTGAATATATCATTTGGCCTTGACAACGTAAATACAATAAATAATTGGAGAAGATGGGACTGCTGCAGGAATAGCATCGTTTGACCCAGCCTGCTTCAGCAATCAAGCCAGCGAGAATTCCACTGGGGGCAAAACCTGGAATGGCATCCTTCTTTCCGATCATTTGTTTACATTCTGTTATTTAATACATTTTCCGTTGTTTAATTACTAACTGCCTTGTGTAATCGGTCTGAGAAAAACGTTGGAAAAAGCAACCGATATGATTAAGAAATAAGATAGAATATAATAGATATTTATGATACTTCATTTAGTGAATGATAAAAAACAACAACGGGAAAATGTATTAAACACTGTAACAACGAGAATGTACACAAACGATCTTGAAAATTGAATTTTGGAATAGTTTCAATCAACTTTTCAAAGAAATGAAAAAGTACTCCAATTAAACACGATTAAGATTGATTCAAATGTCAGTTGAACCTTTGGAGAAAAATATTTGTAATGGAAGATACAAAATGAAGGTAAAATAAATTTAAAACACCTAAAAATATCTATATGTTCCAGATGTAAAATCTAAGAAAGATATTACATAATGTTAATGAAAAAAATTTGACTTTAACCTTCAACATATACTTAATCTAATTACTACTTAACTGATTAAAAATATTACTCATTCATTACTGAGAATTAAACGAGAATATTTCTATCAAAAATCATCCAAATTGTAGTTCCTGACATTTAGATGCAACCAAAAACACCAAGATTTAGATGAAAAAAAAAAATTTGACAACACACGCGTGCCATTAAAAATGAGCAGACCTTGCGTACCTTATTTCATTGCTTTTGGGTTAGGATGATCATACACCTTCTCCCATATTTTTGAAATGGTAGCATAGATAGCCGTTCGTTGAAGATTGATCTCTGACAATATTTTCGCACAGGGGAGATAACAATATGTTTTTGAATTGTGTCCTTTGACAGAATAAACTAAAATTAGGAGTAACAAAATTAATAATTAAGAAGTAATGAAAAACGAAATTAATATTTATGTATTATTTGATGGCTTTGCGGCGCACGCCAAGCCCACTCTGAATATATGCACCTGAGATATACAGATATACTTATCAATACACTTATTCACATCCATGAATATTTTGTGGACATGTATGTGCATGTAAATATTATTTCAAGACTTGTTGATTACACATTCCTGTTTCGTCGCTGATATCAATTTTGTCATGAACGTCTATTCTGTGATGAGGTCAAAAGATACATTCTTGTTAAAAGGTCACCATTTCTTGAAAAGGCACTGACCAAAAATCATACTGGATTCTTTGCTTTGTTGTGAGAGAGAAGGAGATAAATAGATGGATGAACACTAACGGACTCTGGGATACATACATGAACAGAGTGACAAGGGTAGATGGGTACAAACAAATTGAGATGGTTGAATAGATGTATAAAAGAACAGAGAAAGAAAAATACTATGAGTAGGAAATCCTGAGAGGATGGGGAGATGTTTTAGAGAGATAAGGAAAGGGTGATGTATTATCATTCTAAAACAGACCGCCTAAAATAGATAGATAGATAAATAAAGAGAGGGTAGGGAAAGGAGAACGAAAGAGTAGAATGAAAGTAGTAAAGAAAGACATTTGGTGGCAGAAGAAGTTGAAAAGAGAGAGGGAGAGAAAATAAAAGTAGAAATGACTGGTGCATTATAGGTAAAGAGGAGAGGATAAAAGACAAAGGAGAGATAATGGGAGAGAGAGAGAGAGAGAAGGAAATAGAATATGAGTAAGGAGAGGGGAAAGAGGAAAATAGGAAGGTATGAGGAAAAAAAGAAAAAGAGGATCCAAAGAAATAAAGAATGAGTGAGGAATATAAAGGATGCAAATAGGTAGGAGGGAAAAGTGGGAGTGAGACAAAGAAAAACGAGAAGAGAAATTAGACAGGGTGTGCAAAAGAAAGTTCTCAGTGTTCCTTTTAAATAACCTAAGAAAGATACCACTTGAAGGAAATGGCAACGTTTAGCCAAGCAACAGAAGTAAACAAGTAAAAAAGGTCGTAACAAGTTATTCTCAGAGACGTATTCTACCTCATTGGATTTTTGTCTTTGAGCAACCTTTAATGATTAAATTCACAAATTTTCGATAACTATCTGTGAGACAAGCTTGTTAACCATTACTCCATGACGAGGCACTCATATTCATCAAGCATCGCTAAGAACGACTCAAAGTCACCCATTCGAATCAAACTTTACTACAATAGATTAATACAATTACCCCAGGGTGAGTCGCCCGAAGTTTTCAAGTTATAAATGATTCATTTTCATACCGAGGAAGAATCAACCACCTGTGGATCATCATACTATTTATTATTCTAATTCTTTTTATTTCTTCATATTTGTTACGTTTAAGTTTAAGATTCAGTTTATCAAACCAGAGTGACCTTTTTATCATATTTTTCTTACAATGAATTTAACAATTGAGAATATATAAGTGGGTAGTTTAATAGAAAGATTGAAATAATGACAAGGGGAATGAAAGTGATATGGGTAGGAATATAGAGGGAGAGAAAAGGGTAGTTATGTAGTTTCAGAGGAGGATAAGAAAAGAAAGGTGAAAATAGATTTAGTTGAGGGGATAGAAAGAGAGAGTAAGAGTGAGCGAGGGAGTGAGGGGATGGGAAAGTAGTTGGCAAGAGAATAAGGGAAAAGTTTGGTTGTTTATTTAGGGATAGGAAGAGAGGGAGAGAGGGTACAAAAGAAAGTTCGTAGGGAGTTGTCAAAAAAAAAAAAAAGATACTTGGAGGACTGTCATTGGAGTCGTCAAAACTGTTTCCTGTGAATTGTTTAGAGGTTATCTGAATGTTTTAGAAATTATCTGAATTAGCAGTCCGATCTGTAACCTGTTAAAACAAGAGTCTTCATAACTAAGTAACTCAGATTGTTGTAAGGAAAATGCTTATGAAACTTGATTCATAAATCCAAACCAAGATCTGACGATAATATCTGTGGGTGTTGAGAAATGTAAAATAGCATCAACTAATTCTTAGTAGGTATCACCCCGACAGTCGTTATCAGGAAACTCTATTTCTGCAAAGTGGAACTTGTTTGGATGAAACACAATGTCGTTTTGACTGAAGTGCTCGGTGTAATCCACAGTGAGTCAGAATGCAGATTCAATTTAGTCATTTCACAGAAGACTATCATCGATGCACCGGGTCTCACAGGCTGTATCAACTGTTATGTTCTCAAATCGACGGGTGTATCCGTCTCCAGAAGCGTGAAATCCTTGTGGAGCGCGAAGATAACAGTACTGGACCCGTTCTGTGATGAATGTAATGACATCAAGTGCCCCTAGGGTGAGGTGCACGTTATGGTACCCATTCCGTGCGCCCAGTCTTCTTTTTGTGAGCTGGCACACCTGAGTTGAATGGGGACGGTGTATGATGGGTATCCCTCAATGTGGCAGCATTCAACTTTAGCAAATCTACTGTGCATCTGAGAGCACTGTCTGTCTTAGGCATTCTCGAGCATCAGGTTGCTGGAGTATCAACTGGCATCAGTTCAATTATGTCCTGTGTAACGCCTCAATCAATGTCTTTTTTCACCCTCTTCTTCCAATGATGAGATACAAGCATCGGTGTATGAACCGCTATCGACACCATATTTGGATTAAAGGTAAAGTCCAGTGGCATTCCAGTCATGGTTTATAACAGTAGGTGTGGGCATGTATTGAAAGCAATGGACTGAAAATGCATAAGGATCCATTGTTTGAGTCGAGGTGGGATGGAATGGTATAAGAGCGAACGTTTTGAGTCGCTGAGCCAACATATATTTTTGCATCGTGTGCAGGCATCAAGGAATAGCACCCTATTGTTGTCTGTACGGTCAGGTTTTTGGCTGTAGACCTTTCTGTTCTGTTGGGGGGCGTCTGTTCTCCGAAGAACCAATATTTCCTTGCAGGAAATCCATCATCTGCTGCATTGGTTGTACTTATAGCTGCTTCGGTTCGTTGCCCCTGTTTAGTGCAGACACCGTACTATTGGCCTAGACTTCGAGCCCATAGTTATATAATATATTCTTGGGATTATAAGCCCGTGAAAACACTCGGCTAGGTTTTTTCCACCTTTAACCAGCAATAAACCACACAGTAACTTCAATCCAAGACTGTCTGCAGCACCATTTAGAGGTAGATTGTCATCGGAGTCGTTGAAGCTGTTTCCCGTGAAAGGTTTAGAAATTATCTGAATGAGCAGTCCGATCTATAGCCTGTTAAAAACAAACCCAGATGGTTATATAGATATGTTAACAAAGGACTGGGAGAGTTCACTCTGCGCGCAGTGATTGGATAAAGATCACCCTCAGTTGAGTATTAATAGTCTGCATGCACACCAGTCATATTTTTATAGCAGCCATTAGAGGACCGCTAATACACCAGGCAGACAACTGTAACCATTTCTCTCCATGCAATATAACGGAGTAGGAGGGTTTAAGCATATGAAACTCGTCCATGTTTATAGAGCATTTAGATAAAATCATGAATTGGAAACGAAAATTGAAAGGGATAAGGGAGAAAATGAGAAAATGCTGACATAAGATGGAAGCAGATCAGAAGCATGAGATAATGAATAATCTTTATTGTTCAACTTGTAAGAAATTACTTAGTTGAAGTTTTATAGTTAAACAAGTTGTATAGGTCTGGGATGCAGTGCTATTGGAGCACCGATCTGATACCTCTGTACGAAAGGCGCATATACATGAATGGGACGAAACACCTGAAACGTTGTCAGATCCGGCATAATTGCTTGTACAAAACTTCAATATAAGGCTCAGTCTTGAAACACAAGCAATACAAGAGAGAAAAGATTCTTTCTGGGCTCATTCTTTGTGTATGAATACTTGCTGCTTATGGTGCGTCAAATGTCTCTTCTTCGAAGATGTTTCGAAGATGTGTAAAACGCTTGCACATAGAAGCAAGCATACACACTCATGAATATACATGCGTGCGTGTGTACATATGTAGAAATTCAATTTTTTCACTGAATTCAGAGAATAAATTGGATTCCAAGGCAAAATTGTGCAGGTGTTAGTGAATGGTAATATCTAATTTACCAGTCACGGAAGGCTTTGGTCGTTCTCAATTGGCAAAACATTCTTTCAAAGTCCCCAACATCTGTTAATATATTGAACATTGTACAGCATTCGTGACATCATCTCACATACAATCATATCTCAGAGTTTGGCTGACATGGTTCATCTGCATAACTGGATGATTCTTCAAATAGTCATGTTAGTATTGTGTACATTATTAACGTTATGTCCAACTTGTGTTATTGTGCATTTAATCGTGACTTCGAGGCCTGTCTGGAAAATATCCATTTGATATTTATGAAATAAATGTATAGTTTGTTCTCAATGCCCTTCGGAACTTCATACTCTTGAGTCCTTTTTAAAACTGTCTGCACAATAATTTTTTTTTAACGACATCAGCTACCTTGTATAGTTCTCTGTAATCTTGTCCACGAACTGTAGAAGTAGTTGACGGACCTGAGTGATACGATTTTCTGAAAAAAAATGCACGAAACGTGAATAATGGACAGCCTCAGTTATTGTGAATGCAACGGTTGCACACTACACAGACACACTCGATGGCATCTCATACAGACTTGGTAACTTAATTGAGGAGTGTTTATGCATGCACAATAGGGTTCCTTGTGATCACTAAGTTACTACAAGGCTGTGCAACCTATTCTCAAGATAACCAAAATGGTCTGATGCTTTCCTGGTAGACCCTGTACAATTTGGTGTCAGAGATGTTCTCTTGCTCTCCTAACTTGGGAATCTTATTACTACAAATAAAGGTGATCAGATAATGAATTGTTCGGAAAAACTTCTAACAGTTATTTGATATAAGCGTGGAGCAAGGTGTTTCCAAGAAAGACAACCCGATCTTAAACATTATCATTGTCAATAAAAAGATAGAAATTAATTCCTGTAACACATAATTACATGAAGCTTTAAAATAGTTTATAAAAAGTTAAACTAGAGCCCATTTTGTTTGAAGTAAAAGGAATATCTTTCTCAAAACTACAGCCACTTTATATTCCTGATAAGATTAACTTACTGGATCAACTAAGTTTGTTCGATATCCGATTCCTTCATACTTCAGATGCATTTTTTAATGGATTCAGAGGATGGCATAGTTGTTATAACATCAGCTTTTCGGCCACAGCGTCATTATTTGATTATTCAGAGAGAACTGCAACTTGAATAAAAGAGTTAGCATTTAAAAATACATATGCTTCTCGAAATAAAACAGATTTGGTTGCATTTGCTTTTTTTCTTGCCGACAAGAAAAGCATCGTTGTGTTAGTTTGGGTGTCAAATATCAACGACAATTTGATCTTGGGGTATTGGAATCTCTCTGCATTTCTCCCGAAGATCTTGTTTTGTATATCATTTTAGCTATGTTCCAGATCAGTCAAGTTCTCTGATTTTTGCAGATTGCCCGAAAAAGAGGCCAATTCTGCCAAATGTTTGAGATGAGCGAAATAGCCACATAGAGCCCAGCATTCGGGGGATTTTCTACCAGTCCACACCAGTCGAAAAAACTTCATAACCAGTTGGAATTGAAAATTTTGATTTAGTTGGAATTGAAAATTTTGATTCATAAGTCCCTCTCAGAGTTTGATGGAAGTTAGTGGTTTGGATTAGGGGTTTGGAATAGGGTTAGGATTTTCGTTTTCGTGGTGGTAACTGACAAAAAAGATTCAGTATTTTGTGTCTTTTTCGACGAGTAAAAGAAAAAGCAACTGAATATTCTTTGCACGTTAAAATGACCTCCATCAACTTTCGCAGCATTGGCCTAATTGGGATCTAAGAGAAAAACCCTCTTCTGGCAGTCAGTTATTAGAGAGTGAGATGTGAAATAATTCGTTGAAAAGGAAAGTGAGCGTTTTTATCCATTTTATAGAAAGATTTCAATATCACACAATGATTTCCATCAAGTTCCTGTCAACTTTTACTGATGACCATTATGCTTTCCTTATCTATGTCCCCAACCCTCCATGAACAGCAACATAAATCGACTGGGTGTAACCAAAAAATTCAATTTATTCGATACGAAATGGGAATAAAACAGAATTTATTTTAAATTTTGATTAAATCGAAGTCCAATTAGGGAATTTCGGAGGAAAGGATCTTGAATGGCTAGGTTTTATTCTGACAAAAGATGGAAATTAATGACCCGAGAATTTCTCTAATCAGGTTCGATAGAGATTATAATTAGTGTCCATATGAAGAAAAAAAATTATTTTTCCTTTTAAAATTACTGGATTAATTCTTAGCGGAAATAGTCCCGTTGCATATATTCTGGTTGCATATACTGAGGGCAATTCTCTGTCAACTGATTATCTTTTATGGCTTTTAGATTGATTCTTCTTTTAAATCAGAATTATTCTAAGTTTCAGTTACAAAATATGATCTTCTCTAAATTGTAGCATTCCAGAGTAATAATGTAAATTTAAAAAAGATGTTGCATGATTGGCCAGAAAAAAGATGTGAATTTTAAAGAGAAACTCAATCGATCCAGTTGGACACTTAATAGAAACCGTCACATGACCAAAGTCTTTTGGCAGCATTCCACTGATCTTCGAAGACATTTATCTATCTACAGTGTGAACCATGAATAAAAATATTCCCGCCACTTCTTTTTTCATAGAAAGTTATTTTATTCTAAACCAGACAGAAGAGGATTTTATTATTTTTTTGTCGAATATTACACAATCAAAACGGACATTATCAGTTACTATTTATGACCAAACTCTACAGCTAAGAGACACTGTTGCCAGTGTATTTTTTCGTAGAGGTGTACTCATTATTTGACGGTGACATATTCGTATTTCTTACAACATACCGAACTGAATTCGAATTTCGATCAAGGCTGCTTACGTCCACTGTTTTAGTAGATTATACAGTTAAAGTCATAACCAATTGACAAAAAGAGATTTTGATTCAAATTCAAATTCTCCTTTCTTTTTCAGATTTGCAAGCGGAATACTCACATAGTATGATGTTGGGGTGTGGCTTGACTCTCAAGACCACGCGATCAATTCTATTCACGATGCCATTTTTCGTATTTCCTACAAATTTTGCTTGTCAGTGTGTACTTGTCTCAAATGCGGATAGTCAATTGAAATTTAACAAAGAGAAAGTCTAGCGAATAACAAGTCCATCCTTTTGGTTATCACGCTACACAATCTTCCAATGAAAGATACGTGTGAGTAAGCTGTATGAGAAATAGATTCATGACGATAACATTCCTTGTATCAAGTGTCACACTGATGAATTCTTTCTATATTTCAATTTGCTATCATTATCGGTGATCTACTTGTTGGCCTCATCTCATTGTTCAGTGAATGAAGAGTGTCACATTATAGAATTGATTTCATTTGTACTCGGATATCTAACGATGAAAGGAGCGTGTATATTACTCGTGATGGAACTAACATTTATGTTGTTTAACGATTGATTTATCAGTGAAGAAACACATCACAGGTATATATTAGATATGAAAGGGTTTTATTGTAGATTTCCTAGATATTTACGATTACAAAAGGTTCTAGAAAAAATAACAGTGGAAATGTGAGAAGAAGCAAGTTTAGAATATAAAGAGAGATTACATCTATTAAGTATATGAAAAGGTTTCCAGCATCTTTTCTCTCCAAAAACCGGTGTTTGGTGGATAACTTTTACACACATCTAGTAGTTATAGAATATTCCGATGAGCACTTAAAAACCTAAGAATTCAACAATGAGGTGACGAAGTACACTGAAAAATTTACCCATCCTAATCAAATGTTTTAGCAGTTATGAATAATAGAAAGAGATTAATGAGTCACTCGAACCCGATCTTATGAATACTTCCATGTCTAATGAAGTATAAGTTTATGAAGGATCATTAACTTGGAAAAGGAATGAGTCTACCTATTTTGTCCACGTCTTTAATCCATTCCCATAAGAAATAATGATAATCGCTTCTTTAATCTATACCATTCCGGATTAAGGGAAAACATGATGTAAACTTTTCATGAAAGTGGCGTAAAGTGAACTTTCAAAAAACGGAGGAAACCTGTATCTATTTTCATAGATGTCTTCATTTCTTGCAGAAGTAATAACAGCATTGAATAATGGCATGGCTTCTCTTCATAAAAGTGAATGATTGTTTATATGTCGATGTATTTAATGAAAGTTAATTATTTTTAAAAGTAGCTTTGGCTAATGTAAAATAATGTCACTCATTTGCTGATATTCATCAAGTGTTATCAGTTTTTGTTTTTTCAACTCAGAAGAGATCAAAGACACAGCTTGACTAACAACGTATTTGTGAATTCCTTCAACTTGCACATACGTGTAGAAAAAAACAATGTCTTCAGAACATGCTGTCTAGCTTAATGAGTAATCAATAACTGATCTTTCAAGCAATGTTCTTTGTTTTCAATATGTTTTTGCTTGGTGGTAAAATACGATAAGTAAAAACCTTCTTATATACTCTTATTTCACTCATTGCATATACTTGATATATATATACATACATATATATATATATATATATATATATATATATGTATATATATATATATAAGATCAATAAAATGATTTGAGCGATATTTTGAGACGAAAATGTATTCAACAAAAAAGGTGCAGTTTCATCCTTAAAATATATCATGACTTGATTAAAAGCAAGTATCTTGAGTTAGTCTATAGCATTTCCCGACAATTTAAATATACGAGAAAGCAAATTAAAAAATACAGTAGACAAATGAAAAAAAAACTACAGTGTTTCTTACAATTCCCTGGAAAAGGTATGGATATCATGAAATGAAGACATATAAATCCAGAGTTTAATCATTGGTGAGACTATTCTTTTTTTACAGACGTAAGGTTTCTCGTATTTTATGAACATAGGAATTAAGATTTCATAGCATATTGCAGAGAGAAACTCTTATCTCAAGAAAAAGATACGAAGTATTCTGCAGAATGTTTTTGTCAAAGGAAAAGTAATGGAACAAATGAAAACAGAAGACTTGTCAGGTTTGTCCGGAAAATATCCAACCATTTTGAATATCTCGAGAACCGATTGAATAGTCTTGATGTTACTTGACAATTAACCAAAGAGGACCATTCTGCATGTGCGTGAACAGACACTCCCTTGTTGGGTTACTAACTCTTCAGAATTAACTGATGTACTGTATGATCGAACCTGCTCATTCTCCACGTCCTGTGTAGTACTATTGGCAAAATATCGCATGACCTAAGTTTGCCATCCTTCCCCAACAGTCTAGATTTTACTCCCTACGACTTCCATTTTCCCAAAGAGATTTAAGGGCATGAACAAGATTGAGGAGAATGCAACGAAGAACACGATGTCAATCATGAAAGAGAAGTGGATAGGAAGCAGGGATATTTGTTGTGTCTCAAGGGGAGTACTCTGAAGAAGGTTGACATGGCATTGCCCCAGTTAGGCTATTTTTTCCATTAATACTAAATGACTGGATCTCTGAACAGACCTTCTCAATAGATGAGAAATGAACCAACTATTTTGTTTATCAAATTATTGCAAGTGCATGCATCATTGTGCACTAGATTGCACTCTGGTGTTTAGAGTTATTTTTGTAAGTTCAATCTTCATTTGGCATTGTTGTTACAATGCAACAGATTCTACTTTACATAGGTTACATACACAAACCCAGAAATATCGTTTGAAGTTTGTAAAAACTTTCAGATGCATGTCTGTATAATATGTATAAACATGGATACACACATACATACACACACACACACATATATATATATATATATATATATATATATATATGTATATATATATATATATATATATAGAGAGAGAGAGAGAGAGAGAGAGAGAGAGAGAGAGAGAGAGAGAGAGAGAGAGAGAGAGAGAGAGAGAGAGAGAGAGAGAGAGAGAAATTGCCGACAATCATATTATCAAGAAATGGATTTGTGATTCGACAGAAATAATTATAAATTGTGTTTTGATGTATTGAAACTTTATTTGGAAAGACCCCCCCCCGTTATTATTCGATGAATGTATGATTTGTCCTAGACAACGTAAATAGAACATACAATAGAAGAAAATGGGGCTGCTGCAGAAATCGAACCTACGGCCAATAGAGTAGCTGCGTTAACGTAATGTTGCTCTTTTTCCTTTCCGTTTGTCGCTAAAAATATTTGGATCAAATAAAATCTAGTGGTAAAACCATTAGATAAGAAATTCTGTGGTGGAAACAGGACATATTTAATACCCGAACTGATCAGCCTCTTAAAGCTTAGAATGGGAAGTATATATCGGATGTCTCCCCCATGGTTGCATCCCCCCCCCCCAGTTCGAAAGTGGGAGCTACAAGATGAATGTGTATCGTTTCCTGTTGTGGATGATATCAATAGTATCAAACAAGGCCCAAGATATGTTCAATATATACACTATTAAAGTTGCAGTAATAATCTTCAGCCGGAAAAGAAGTAGGAGTTCAACTCCGCAGCTGCCAGGTTTGTCAAGAATACATTTGTGCCTTTGGAGTAAATACTTTTATTAATGTTTTCATGAATAGATATATACTTACATGCAGACATGAAAACTTACAAACGCAGTCACATAATTATCTACTTACGTGCAATTCGATTTGTATATCACTATTCCAATAACTCCTCGGTCTCAGTTCTCATTTAAAACACAGTCGCTTACAAACTTGCCAAATGAGAGACACAATTCAATTTCTAATTAATTTGAATATAACTTGATCGAAGTAGAATCATGCTATATTCTTACAATTGATAAAATATGAATTAATAATCAAAGTGGTTCTGATGAACTTATGAAATAAAATCACCTGCAGCCAAATATCTCAATGGGTTTTAATTCTAATTTTGAGATAATTAGTTACAGACGAAGAACCAGTATTTGGGTTAGGTATGATTTATCTCTGTTCTATTGGTATTTGGTGAATACCGATAGGAGATCATCATCATCATCATCATCATCATCATCATCCATCTATCCATCCATCCATCCATCCATCCATTTCAGGTCTAATGCTGGGCAGAAGCCTTTCCTAACTCTGGTGAGCTGGTTTGAGATTCAGACTTGTTATCCTTTGGGGTGATTGCCTTTCAAGGTTATAGAACCCAGTTTTTCCTATCATTTCATCCATAGCTAGGGGAAAGAGGTTGATTCTTGACTTTCCTAGGGGAATTAATACGAAGTGAAGGTAAACAGCCGTTGTCGGACGTTTGCTGATTTTATTGTCCATGCCGTCACAGATCCCGTTTCGCCATGCGTACCACCACGTAATCAATGTGTTACTGTTTTATTGTTCATATTTCGCTTTGATTAGTGCCTATCATGGTGCAATTTTTACTGAGCCCGTCGTGAAAATCATTTCGTTTATGCAGTTCGATCCCCAAATGGTGCCCCACATTTAATGCATCATGCAAAACTATTGAGATGGTCCCTTGTACAAGTAATACAACAATTGGTAAATATTTGCTTTGGGTTCGTAAACCCCGTTATACTCAAATCGTTCATTATATCAAAGAGAGATAATCAATAACTATTTTAACAATTTACTCAACAGCCTTGTACACCAGATGAGGTTGAGTCAGGATCTATTCCATAATTTTCATAATTTTGAGAATACTTGCCTGGACTACTGAATCCATTCTCTGTATTGCTTTTGCTGTCAGGTCAACATTTCAGCTAATCCATTCGAAGTCGACCTTCTGTAAATCTTGGAAGAAAGAAATAATCATTATGAATTTTACATCACAATTACACGCATGATTCCATACTTGAAGACATCATTTCTACTGGAATTAAAACAAAATGCGTAAAGGAAAATGAATTATCACGTTATTTCGTCCATAGCGAGATCACTTGTTTGTTATTTCTCGGCTTTTTCGATCTACAGTTTACGCATATCAATGGCAATTATCTCAAGAAAGTTTTTAATGCATAAATATTCAAACGTCAGGGTTCAAATCAATCGCTTAAAATAAATGCAATGATGTAACAGGCATACTCTATATGTATCAAACTTATTTGTGTTAAATTCTGTTGCAATAAGTTGTTTGTTACAACTATACGGGTGGTGTAAAACATCGTTTTTGCGTATTGAATGTTGATTTAACTGCAAGTTGCTAATTGTTATTCCCTGGTTTAATTTTGCTCAGTTCCTAGTCTAGCAAAGTCTATGTCTGTGGAGCATAAATTCATGATCAATGTTTAATTTTCAATCAGAAACCTTATTCTTGAAATTCTATTCACGGTCTTTGAAAGGGAGGGGTGAGCAACAATATCCGAACATTCAGCCTTTGATTCTTCAAGGGTGCTTCATGAATGGTATTTCGTCAATAATTATATTTAGTTCAAATTACCAAATCCAAATGCACACAAAGTTGCTATTTACGTGTTGGTCGTTCATACATTTCTATATGGGACAACATTCGGGCGGAAACTGTGATTGTCTTATCGCCATAGGAGGTCTCAGAGCCGAAGTGAAACCCAAGACTTCGTATACTGATATTCAAATAGAGCAGTTTCTCCAAATTTGGATGATGAACAGCACACAGTCTATCTATCTATCTATCTATCTATCTATCTATCTATCTGTTCATATCTATCTCATTATGCTTATATCAATTTGTTTCATATCTCTCATTATGCTAATGTTATTCTATTGAGTAATCTACATGTCTGTTCATATCTACTACATGTTCATATCTATCTATCTCAGTCTGTTCATGTCTATCTATCTATCTATCTATCTATCACAGTATGTTCCTATCTATCCATCTCATTATGATCATATCTATCCCATTATGTTCCCATTTATCTATTATTAGAATGAACAGCTTACATACGACCGAATGTCATAATTGTAGAGACAATTTATTTAGAAACATATTTCGTCAAGAACCGGAATTAACCAAATAGCTATTCGAACAGCTGATCACATGAATGAATAGATAAAATGAACGCCGTGGCTGTTCGATTTGCTACTCGTTTGATTCCGGTTCTGGGTGAAATATGTCTCCAAATAAACCGTCTTCACAATTATCCCTATCAATCTAAATCTGTTCAAATCTATCTCTCGGTGTATGTAGTTATTGTCGTGCCTTCCAGTGTTTTACATGAAAGAAACACGGACACAAAGTCATGCTGATTAGATATATTGCTTTGAATAAAAAAAGAAAAAGACATTACGTGTATCCTTTTCATACATGTCCAAGCAGATCGATGTTTGCTGACGGTTTTAACCTTAAAAGCCTTTGTTCTCCTTCCTTTTCTCTCCTCAATTTGCCCTCACTGCTCGATTTTTTGTCTTTTTGCAATCACATTCCATAATGCACCCCACCAAAAAAGATCAAAATGTTAATCGCAAACAATCAATTCACCATTGAATGTGATCTCGCACGTATTCATCGCTTTCAGTTATCGACTTGGGAAACACGGTTGAGAAGTTCCATTGTGCTAAATGGCACCAACGTTTCGGTTTCCTAAATCCCATCAGCCTCGTTTTCGCCTTTTCATCTAATTTTTTTTTCATTTTTGTATTCAGAAATAACAAAAGGCAGTTATCAAGTGTAACACGTAATTTTGAATGAATAAATGAATTGATTACCATTAAGATACATGGTCTGAAAAGAAATCGGGATTTTCATTCATACTCAGATCAATAATGCAGTCAGTTCATCGATTACTAAACTATTGGTTATATTTGGAGGAAAGGGACATTGAATATTAGAATTTGCTAATAAATATTTGTACAGACCCTTTCAAAATTTACCTAATAAGGTGCTTAATGCTCGAATTAAAATGTTGAAGAAGACTTCTGAAAGAGATCAACGGGACATATATACCTTGGTAGTGATAGGAACCTTCGGATATAAATTTCCCAGGAGTCTTGAAAAGGTCAAATTCAAAAGTTTCTATATACATAGCAAAATAACTTGGAGCATTGAAGCAAATCGAAACATGATTAGTCGAACTTGGGAAATAGTATTAAATGGATTAGTGTCAGATTTCTGAGACGAAGCATTATTACCTGTTTACTAGTATTTCTTTAATCTTATTTCTGTTGCTTTTTATCGCAATCATCATTTTGCGATCTTTAAGCGAGCATTATAGATTGCAAATAAAGAATACCCTTTTCCTTACTTGGGAACCTACCTTTCCGTGGCAGCACTTTACTGATAAGGCGACAACAGGTTATCAGAAGGCGTAATTTCCCTAATATTGTTTTATACTGGTTCCTGTTGCAAGTCCAAGATCGCCATTCAACGATCTTTAATTAAGCAGTATGGATCGTGAAAATCTTGCAATATAAAGCAGCAGAGTTATTGTGAACATGAGTCGAAAAGGATTAAAAATTGGAAAAGTTGTTATTTACTGAGCTTAGTCAGGTACTTAAACTTCGGTGCTTACACTACCTCCTAAGTAGTCACCTATCAAAGTACTGAAGAAGCACAAAATAGATACGTAAAAACTTTGGCCTCAGGTCGCTTACATTACCTCCTAATTAGTCACCCATGAAAGTAATGAAGAGGCACAGAATGCTAATGTGGAGAAATTTCAACATTTACACCCTTATAGGGCCTAAAAGAGTTTTGTAAAAAAAAAATTCTAAATTGATCCCTTAGTTTGTATCTGACAGCATTGTCGGTTGGTTTTTGAAAATTCGAACTTATCCAGTGATCACTATCCAACAAAATGCAGATAACTCATTATTATTCCAGTTAGAGAAACTTTCTCTTAGTTGGAATGCCCTTACAGGGCTAAATGATTTTTACTGTCCTGTTATTTACCTATAGCTACGCGAGGAGAGAAGTAGATAAGAGCGACATGAAATTAAGCGGCCTCGGTTGAAACTTGAACTTTCGAACAGATTCAGTTTTCCGTGCAGGTAACCGTTACGCCTATCTGCACCTTTACAAAAATGGAAATTATTAAATGTTAACTTGGAACTGGGTTTTTCGTCTTTCGATTATTCATCATTGAAAACAGCTGAGAACCAACGCGATAGTTGTGCACAATGCAACGGGGCAATCATCAATGTATGCATTTGTATGAGGTAATTATAAACAAACTCAAGGTTAACACACACACTCACACACACGTGCACACACACACACACACACAATTGCAATAGCAAAAATTGATTAAATTTCAACTGTGCGTAGTTGTGGAATAATTTTTATACAAAGACAAGTCTGATTAAGCACTCATTAGAAACCAGCACAAGACAGGCGTCTCTTGGCAGCATGCCATGGGGATGATCAATTGAAGTAAAAAAAAAATTAAGCGTGAAGGACAAATATCAAATAGAAAATCAAATTTCGATGGTGTTGGAAGACAGACCAAGATATTTGATTGTACAAGAGTTCAAAGCATAACATTATTTAAATCAGACAGAAACATGCATGAACGCACACATACAAAACGTAACCAGAAAAAACCGAGACACAAACTAACTGATCAATTTAGCATACATTTAGATTGCAAATATAATCCTGTAATATAAATCTATTCGGTGGAAGGATAAAAAAATGTTTTTTCGAGATATAATGAGTACAATTTTCAGTCCTTTAACTCCATTGTGCCCGTGATAAATCCGTACTTAGCCAGCCAGACCAATTTGAAAACCGAAGAAACCTATGTTGACAGCTTAGGTTGACAGTTTCTAATAACACTTGTTTAGTATAAGGCGGTATACAGGGGCACAAGTTAACAACAGAAAATATATTGATGTGGAGTTACGTTTTTGAATTGAACTAAATCAAATTTGCTAAACACACCACAAGCTGCTTCCATTATTCTCGTTGATAAAACCGAATCTGGTAGAACTGATCTGAATGGAAGCCCTCCAAGACAAATATCAAATAGATAATTACATTTCGATGGTGTTGCAAGACAGACCAAGATATTTAATTATTTAAGAGTATAACGGAACTGGAATCATGCAGAAGCGTGCGTGAACATGTACACACAAACGCGCACACGCACATACACACACACACACACACACAACGTAGCTGAAAGAAAGACAAGATGTGTAATTCAGTGCAGTTGGTTACCGCGCATGCGTCCTTTGATGCCTATGAACAATATGAAATTTAATTTGTGCCTATCTTTAGATTCTCGAAAAGCGTTATCGGGGGAAATATATTCAGGGGTGATATTTGATTGAATTAAATTGACTTCACCTTTTCATTGCATCATCTTTTCATTCACATCGCTTGCAGAAAGATAAAATATCTAGTGGAGGTTTGCAGTTGGTTCCCTGGTCGCAACTTCACACTATTCTATGTGTTTTCTTCCTGTGGATAACAGTCTTAATGGGAACTGATGGAAGCATTATTAATAATTTTGACAACTTTTTACATCAGTCTTTTATCATGTTTCTTTATCATAATAAAATCAACCTCCTGCAATAAACAATGCAGATTGACACTGTTTATTTACTGTCGTAGATTGACAATCTGAGTTGTGATGAGAAAACAATTTACCAAGTCAAGATGAAAGTAAAAGAAGTCAAAATTCAATGCATTGGTTTCCAATATAGTGGCTGCGGAGGCCTGAAGGGATACAAAGGTATTACTTAGGGTCAGTGGGCAAATCTTTCAAACGCCTGGGCTTAGTGAGTTTTTGAGTAGGTAGACCTTTCAAAAGCTCAACTAAAGATCTGAGGGCTCGAGCAGATGGTGTAGCTCCTTGAGGGGCCTCTTAAACAAGGGAGATTTATAATTTGTTATTGGATAATGATAGCGAAATGCAAAATGTAAGTTGACTATTTTGATTTGAAATCGCCCAAGTCTTCCCTCAACTAAACTCAAGAGCATGCCTAGAGGGATCGTGTGCAGATAATCAGAGTGAACATTGGATAATCAGAATATAATATATAGATTCAAATAAATCCCTTATATCAGATCGATTTCACGGCAAAGTAAGAATCAAAAGTAAGTAAAGTCATCGTGCATTCGTGAATTGATAGAAAATTAATACCTCTCGAAAGCTTGTTAACGTATATCTTATATTTGTCAACTTTGAGGCAAAATCTATTACTTTTTATGCTACTTTATTCTACTTATTTCTTGCAACCCTGAAGCGAGAGAGCATTGTATCGTCAATAAAAGGGACGATATCTTCACTAGTTTTGGACATAATAAATTTCAGTTCATAGCTCTCTTGTTCCATTGGCCTAGTCGGTACGCACGATACACCCATACATAACCAGCCAGCCAAACCAATTAAAAGGTTAAAATATCAAGGTAATTGTAGCGAGGTTTGTTGTTCCAACGTACCAGGCTGGAAACTGTATATTGTGTAGATGTGATTCATGCAAGCAATGACGCCCGGTTAGAAATGTATTCATCATCATCATCATCACCAGTCTGTTAGATTCAGTCGTTAGACATTAATCTTTCCCAAGATTCGTCAGACCCCTCGATCATAGGCATCGTAGAGCCACTACTCTCTGTTGTAAAAAAAACAACATAATTACTTGGTCTTTATTCTGCAACAACCTCATACAAGTACCTTGATATTGTTTATTTGTTCAGTTTTCAAGTAGTTTTACTTGGTTGGCTATCTATCCATGTGCAACATATATAGGCTGAATAAATGAAGTTAGATAGCTGAAAATCAAAAAAAAAATTAATTGTGGAGAGATGGAACATATTTTTTTTATTTTTTACTTCAGACTTTTTAGAGTTCACCGTCAAATCTTTGATCACCTCCAACACGACAATTCTGCCAAAAGATGTTGGTCATATAACAGTTTCTATTGAGATTTTCGAAATACATTTTCAAAGTTGGAAAAAATTTATACTTCAGTCGTGTTTTCCCCACGCAAATATAATTGATTATGCGAGACATCTTCCCTTTTTTTATTTCATTTTCGACGCAGTGAAATAACGGATCATTCAACTAGGCCAACGGTACAGCCTTTGATTAAAATCATCAGAAACGACATGTAAGAAGGTTTTCTTGTATTTTAGTAAACAAATAAAAACTACGTCAGCAATCTGAAACAAAAGTATTTGTTTTTCTCCAAGTCATATTTACTTCTTATAAATCAGTTGATGATTTCAGAACATAAAACAATGCTAGGCTTAATTGTTGAATGATTGTGTGTGTAAGTTCTTAAGACTCTTTTTATTAAAGTGCAATCCTTTATTTTCAGAGATGGGGTTTTTATTTTTCGGTCAAATCGGGCAGGACACACCGGTTCTAGTAACATAAGATCATTGAGGTTAAGCAATGCCGAACCTAATCAGTAGTAGGACTGGGGACAGTTGCAACAAATATTATTCTTCCAATCAGAAACATGCTGGAGTGATGACATTCATACGGCACATGCACGAGGAGGATAAGAACATACATTTAGCACCTGCATAAATTGAAAAAAAAAAAACGTGTTTTCAGGGTATGAAAATATATTCTTACATGAGCCACATTTCATCATGCTGTCTTAACGTTTGTATGATTTATGGAAACTTACATATTTGAATCATGGTTCTAAGTGACATGATTAGTACATATCAGAGTCGGTGTGTCTAGCTACACGTGGTGCTCCGACATGGCTGATAGGGTTGGGAACAGTTGCAACACGTTGTTTATAAAAAGGTTCCAAAATTCATCAGCTGTGTCTTTCAAAAAATTTTTTTAAAAGTATTAATAAGTCTCATTAGCAGTGTCATTTTGGATTCACAATCACTGGAGTGTGGTAAAAATCAGTTCTAAAAACAGAAGTTCCATACCACAAATGCATGTTCAATAAAGATTTGTTCCGTTCTTCCTGCCTGAAACTGAAATATGGAGAGATTGAATTGCATCTGTTGATCTGCACATGGACTGAAAGTAGGCCAATGTTCTATGTAGAGACAAATTATATTAGTGTGTATAAATAAATAATAACATTATTACGAAACAATACATATTTTAAAAATATTATGCTCATTGAGAGGAAAAAGAAAGTTAATTCATGAAATCAAAATGTAGCAACTGTTCCTGATTAGTGTTGCAACCGTCCCAGGGTAGGGGTCAGTGGCAGTATCTGACTTCTTCCATTCCATGAATATTGAGGATGGGTCTGTCATACGCAATAATCTTTAGATGTTGCAGGTAATTAGCTGACAGATACAAATTTAATGTATAAAGATTTGGTTGGTCTATTCCAAATCTTCTCTGGGAAATTGAGATAAATGTAAAAGGCGTTGCCACCGCCCCAAATCTCTCTAACCTATATGGATGACTGTCTGAGAGATACCAGGTGCTGTAAACCAGGGATGTGATGTTGAGCATGATTCTCTCATGCACACATTGCATGGTTCTCAGTTTGAGGGTCAGTCTCTTGGTTAGGTTCCATAAGTGACTATTAGGGGTTATACATTGTACACTCTTCTTTTTAGGACAAATGGAATTTTCTTGTTCTTGCTCAACCGAAGGCTTATCAACCTAAACATCAACCAAACAATACAAGAGTGGCTGGATGACTATCATGATTTAGATGGAAATTTTCTTCGTCTTCACAGGCCCCTGAAATAGTTATGCTGATATTTAAGAAGGTAGGTGTGGTGGGAGGTACAGAAAACATGATTGTAGAAAGAAGGGGAGTTCGTGCATGCTGCCACTACAATGGCTTGCTGCAAGATGAAAGCTGAACGCAAGTTCAACAAATAGCACTCGCTTCAAAAAAAACAAAAAACAAAAACAAAAGAGACCTAAATGGAATACTTGTCTATATATGATGAGTACTCCAGCCAGATGCTTCACTGATTGTTGTTTCTTGCCTGGTTCCCAACTATTTTGAGCCCTGTACCAAACTAAGCTGTGTTTAATAACTATCTACATAAGATGTCTGCTGTAGAGCGATGATGAACAATTAGTATCAGGGACTATTCTTAGTAGAGTGATTTCAATTTTCACCTAATGTCCTATGATTATATCTTGGTACCTGACTAAGATAAGCTTTTGTTTATAATGTTCAGAACAGTCATTATCATTCTAAAAATTTTAGCTCTATTGAACTCATTCTTCATCTTGAGTTTATTGCTGTCATATCTTTTCGGTCAATCCATTCTATTGCCAATATACTGACCAGATCAGTTCATTCCCATAAGTCTTAGTGAATATCTACAAGCATACACATTGAGTTGAGCGTATCTGTAGGCGTTGTTATTGAATGAATCATACCGAAAAAGTAAACAGAAAATTCCCAGCAAATATCTTGAGAGAAAAACGGGGAAGTTGCTCAATAGCTTCCAATGACTCTTGTGAAAACGTCTCTCTCTACTTTCACCGACAGAAGCAGTATTTGTAACCAAAACAGAAAAGATTTCAAACGACATTTCATGAAAATCAGTGGTTTCCCATGTATGTTCCAGTGTTTTGTTATATAAACCAATTTGTTCAACCAAAAATCAACACAGCTTTGTGGTCTGCGGTCTGTCTGTTTGTTTTCCTCTGCATTTTCGGTTTTCACACTCACAATCACACACACACATTTAGTTTTAACTACTAAATTACTTCTTCCATCACTAAGGTTTTTAATATGGTGTTAACACAGGAATGAATTCTGCAATGGGCAAATGTATGAATTAGTTGCATGAAATTCAACAGAGAAAAGCCAATAAAAAGAGCATTGCTGGTGAGAGTATTTACATTGGACAATAGAATATGCATATCATTCTAAGGAGATAAAGTCAGATGACACAAAACCCAAGTATATTTGATTAACATCTCTTCACTTAAAACTCTTATTTAACAGAAAATAATGGAAAAAAGTAGTGGAAGTGATGAGCATAGTACGCAAATCATTCAAAGATGAAATCATAAGTCTGTGCGTAAGCTACAGATAGCAACAGATTCGAGGATGGGGCTGGGCTTTTGCCTACTCCATCATTTAGTGAGATGAGATGAAAAAGGAAAATTTGCAATAGATAGATATGCACTATCAATAGTAGTGAAAAACAACCCACAGGGACTGATTTGTTATGTAATTAATGCATACACGAATATATCCTTACTGTATGTCAATAGAAATACAGTAATCTATCTATCACTGCTTCTTTGACCATTTAAAAAAATAACTAATACTCAATTTGATTATTATATCTATATGATGAATGGTGAATGGGATGAGTTGAATTTATGAGGCTTTTGAGGACAACCCTCCATTGGAGACCTAGAGAAGGGGTGTTCAAATAGTCCCCTTCACTCCACTCAGTAATGCCTCCGTCATAAGCTACAGAAGTCAAAGTATAAGATGATTGTACATAAAGGCTCAAGACAAGATGACACGTAAGAAAAATCACTACTGATATTGTGCAGTATAAAAAAAAAATAAAGCTATACTTTTGATAGAATAACTTAGTTCATTATGAAATTAAGTTCAATATTATTCTATAAGAAAAAATAAGGAAAAAAGGAAGGCCAAACATGATAAATCTGAACTTTTTAGGAAGCAATTGTCCACATTCAAATTTTGAACCATTTTGACTCTTTCTATCTCTTGCATGAGTGCTAACAGTATTGTGATTTTTTTTGGTCAGAAACATCTCCAACTATCTAGCAACTTTGCATTCCCCTTCTTATCTGGTAGTGATATTTTCATAAAATTGGCTATATCTAAAGGAAAACATGAAAAGTTGAAAAAAAGAGAGACTCGATCCTTTTTTTCAACTCACTAACTCGATGACTCATTTTTCTTTTATCGCATTCATCAGTTATCACAACAATCACATTTCAAAACCCTTTGTATTTTTTGATTTACATTTCACATGGATTCATCCATTATAACTTTTATGTTTCAACGAGACTCAGACATGACAGATAATTTAATGAACATACTAATTTGCATATATGGCTTTTATACATTCATATACAGGTTTCCCCTGATTAATGCAATTCATCCAAAGATGTAACCGGATAAATCAAAACCACATTAACTAAATGCAATGATCAATGGTGAAAATTAGAATTGATACATGATCAATTATAAGTGATTCAAAATATTCCAGGATAAGGTTAGGACCAAAAATAAGAACTCAAATGGAGATATTGTAACTCAAATGCATTGTTGATTTCCTTGTAGGATGAAATGGATTACTGCTGTTCATTGTATGTCATTTTCAATGAAAACAAATCAAGCAAATTGAAGTCAGGGACTATTGGTATCTAAATATTGCCACTCTATAAAGTACATAATATACTTTTGAAGGGAAAATAATAAATGTGAATGTATGTTTATCAAGTTTTTCAAGTAGTTTTCACTTTTTCAGATGAAAAATTATCACAGGTCATTTGAACAGTTTTGTCTGTATAGTCATAATGTTACTTTGACCATATCTAAATCTATTTTGTCAGGGATGTAATTACTTTCCTTTTCTTCTTTCACTCCAAATTGTGGCAGAACTCTTATTTTTGGCAATGCTTAAATTGGCAAATATTTTTCAAGTATCTGTTTAAAGGAAACGATTGCACTTATAAACTTTGGAGAAATAAGTTAACAACGTTTGTTTTTAACAATCCTTGTGTGGCAAGAGAAGCAGATGAATCCACTTACTGACAGTGGGTAGGAGTATGATTTTCATGGAAGACAAAAAAAATCCTACACAAAACATGAACAAGTCTTTTTTACTTTAAATCTCTAAGTTTTCTATCAACTTTCAGTCAATTAGTTCTCATGTGTGATTTTTGATTATTTCTGTCAACTAAGTTTTTCTTTTTAAATCACAGATAGGTTACGGAGTTCATTGCATATTTTCCTTCATCTAAATTGTTTTTGTTACAATTTCAAAACAGCATAAATTAAGATTTTTACAGTAAACATGAAAGGATGGCTGCAATCAATTTAACCATGTAAATCAAAACTGCGTTAAATAAGGGATACCTGTGAATATGGATATGTTAGTTGGTTTCTCAGATAAAATATTTTGCTCCCAAGATTTGACAAGTAATAACATACAATTCACCATTGGATAATGATGGCTTTTTAATATCAATAACATAAAATTCTATTGTTGGTACATCATTATAGAAGAGTAATCATCTGGTGATGTAGATTTTTCAACTAGCACTCTAGGAAAATGTCAACATACATACTTCACAACGCTTCCTCTCCAGTTAATGTTTGCACATGCATTTTTAAATCATGACTGGCCAAAAATGCTGATCCACACACTTGTGAAGATTGAGGTTTCTCTCCTGTGTGTATTATCATGTGTCTTTTCAAATTGGAACTCTGTGAAAATGCTGACCCACACACTGGACAAGTAAATGGTTTCTCTCCAGTGTGCATTCGCATGTGCTTTTTCAAACTGGAGCTCTCTGAAAATGCAGATCCACACACTTGACAAGAGTGGGGTTTCTCTCCTGTGTGTATTCGCATGTGTTTCTTCAAATTTGAACTTTGTGAAAACGCTGATCCACAAACTTGACAAGAAAATGGTTTCTCCCCAGTGTGTTTTCGCATATGTTTTTCTAAATTGTGACTCACTGAAAATGCTGATCCACACACTTGACAAGAAAATGGTTTCTCTCCAGTGTGTATTCGCATGTGTTTCACTAAATTATGACTCACTGAAAATGCTGATCCACACACTTGACAAGAAAATGGTTTCTCTCCAGTGTGTATTCGCATGTGTGTTTGTAAACTAGAACTCATTGAAAATGCTAATTTGCACACTTGACAAGAAAATGGTTTCTCTCCTGTGTGTATTCGCATGTGGTTTTTCAAACTAGACCTCACCGAAAATGCTGATCCACACACTTGACAAGAAAATGGTTTCTCTCCCGTGTGTATTCGCATGTGTACTTTTAAACCAGAACTTTGCAGAAATGCTGATCCACATATTTGACAAGAATATGGCTTCTCTCCCGTGTGCATTTGTATGTGCTTTTGTAAACTGGAACTCACTGAAAATGCTGATCCACACATTTGGCAAGAATATGGTCTCTCTCCCGTGTGTATTCTCATATGGTCCTGTAGACTGGAACTTTGGGAGAATGCTGATCCACACACTTCACAAGAATATGGTTTCTCTCCGGTGTGTATTCTTATGTGTTTTTTCAAATGAGAACTCTGTGAAAATGATGCTCCACACACTTGACAAGAATATGGTTTCTCTCCAGTATGTATTCGTATATGGTTTTTCAACTTTGACTTCTCTGAAAATGATGATTTACATACTTGACAAGAAAATGGTTTCTCTCCTGTATGTATAAGCATATGTCTTTTCAACTGAAAACTTTGTGAAAATGCTGATCCACAAACTTGACAAGAAAATGGTTTCTCTCCTGTGTGTATTCTCATGTGTCTTTTCAATTGACAACTCTTTGAAAATGCTGATCCGCACACTTGACAAGAAAATGGTTTCTCTCCTGTGTGCATTTGCATGTGGTATTTCAATTGTGTACTAATTGGAAATGCAGATTCACATACTTGACAAGAAAATGGTTTCTCTCCAGTATGTATACGCATATGAACTTTTAAACTGAAACGTTTTGAAAAAGCCGATCCACACACTTCACAAGAATATGATTTTTCCTGAGTGTGTGTCCGCATGTGTATTTTCAATTTTGAACTTTGTGAAAATTCGGATTCACACACTTGACAAGTGTAGGAATTTTCTTGAGTGTGTGTTTCCATATGTACTTTCAAATGTGTATTTAGTAAAAATGCTGATGTACAAACTTTGCAAACATAATGTTTTTCTCCTTTATGTACTTGTGTTTAATTTTAATTTGAACTCTGTCAAAATCTAGATCCAGACAGTTGGCAAGAATAGCTTTTTCTCTTCAGAAATTGTTTGCATGTATCTTTTCAAATAAGAAAATGTTTGTTCTCCACTGTAATTGGTACCTGTGAATGAAGAAAAAGAATTATTTAAGAAAACACAAGACTCACGCATTCATTGCAATAAAATTATAATTTTGTTTGTATTTCAATGAATTGTAACATATTGCAAAATTCATGTTCTTTCTGAAAATATTTTTCACATTCTAGGGCAACAAATATAATTACCATAATTACTTGTGCAAAATACGCACTTTTCCCCCAGATTTTTTAACCTAAAAATAAGCAGTGCGTTATACACAAAACTACACATTACCTTTTTTTCCAAAGCTGAACAAGTGGCCATATTCAGGACGGGAAGATTGAAAATGAGTTCATCTATTGTCCGAGTGAGCATGTAACAAAGAGTTCAAATCACTCAGTGAACACTGGACACGTGAAAAATGTTTTATTCACATTGATACCAAGCACATTTTGGTCTGATTTACTACTGTCCATGTCAAAGTTAGACACCACTATATTTACGTTGAAAGCATAGTACAGCTGAGCATCTCAAACTTGTTTACATCTGAAACCTGGCTATTATTAAGAATTTTAGAATTGATTTTTTATATCTATACTATTCATAATGGTCAATACCATTCAAAAATCTATGTTAAATGTAGATATACTCAAATATAAAGTTTTAAAAAAATCAAAAAAACAATATCCTACATCTAAATGCAATATCATCTGAATTTGGATGTAGGATATAGTTGTTTACATTGAAATTGAAAGACTGTAGACACCCAATGAGAACAAGTCTTATCTTCAATATATCTAAAGATTTTCTTCTAAATCCAGCCAATCCTCAAATTAATTTCTGGAGACTAACTCTATTTTTTTAAATATTTCAAATAAAACATTTGAAACAGTTCAATTATTTTTCAGTTTGGATTTGTTGACAAAAATAAAAAAATTTGAAACACCAAAAAAACTGCTTCACAAATAAGTTTAATACATCTGTGCTTATATAATTAGTAGAAACTATAATAAATATTTAGCAGAAAAACCATACATGATGGAAAGAAAATCTTATTTGCTACCTATTCAAATAACTGTCAATGATCAACTATAATGTACTGATGTCCTGTCTATAATGAAAGTAAACAAAAAAAACTTGACTTTGAAACAGCCCTATTTTATTCAATAATGAAAATTTGTTTTTAGTTTCATTAGACAAGAATTTGGAAATCATTCTTCCTTGTAGAAAAAAAACCTTGAGAATAGAATTTTTTTCAATCTTAATTACTTACATTTCTAAGATAAAAGACATCTATGTTTCAAAACATAACATAAGATATATAATTTAGATTAAGTTGATATAAACCAAGTGAAAAAGTTGAACAAAGGTTAAATTCAGCTGCTTCAAATTTACACACAAGACGTGTTGTTTTCCAGGGTTTCATAACAAATAATTAGGGGTGTGCACAATGCAAAAGTACATATTACACATAAATAATTATGGTAAATGGAATATAATTCAAATAAAAGGGATGTACACTTTTATTTTATTTATCAGAAAAATAAGATCACTGATGAAAAAAAATATGAGAAAATTGTTTACCCTTTAACAAACCAAACAAAATTAATTGCATCAAACTTTCAACAATGATCTTAAAGAACAAAATCAATGAAACAGGGTAGGAATAACTCTTCATCTTTACATTTTATATACAGCAAAAGACTAAGAGGTCCATTAAAAATTTTTTTATTCAAGATTTCTTTGATTGTAGGATGTGTAGAACATGAAAAAAATGGAGTCTGTTCATAGCAAGAGCCAAAACATTTCTGAACAGAATACGAGGGACAAATTCTAGACAGGTTTTTCCATTGTTCTACAATCTTGATAAACCATTTTCTGAGAGATAACATTAGGATGAAATAGAAAAACAATCAAACTCTTATTAATGCTAATTTTTTCAATTTTGATATATTTGTTTTATCAAAACAACAAAGAATTATGCAATCCAGAGAAGGTTAAGTAAAAGGTTAAATAATAAAGACCCCACATTTAACAGCTCACTTCTATTGAAATCAACACTTAGTTGTTTGTAACACAAAAAGATACCTTTCCATTGCATAATCTCTTTCTGTTTTGTCAAGACAAAATATTTTCTGTTTTGGTAATGTGACCTTTGCATCATGTTTCTCTGTCGTTCAGTGCTGCTCTCTTTGTCCCTTTCTTTGTAAGAATATGAAAGACTTATTTGACATTTAATTCCACTTGAATTGCAAATTAACCAACATAGCAGTTTTCAGTACACACACGTATATAAGGGTATGTTGATTTTTCATTTGAAAAAAAAAAAATCCACCAATCTAGATTGTTGGGGTAAGACAGTTTTGTCCAGTTTTCACCTAGAAGAAAATAAAGCCAAGCTGATCTTAGCACCATTGACAAGGTTGGTAGCCTACAATAACACACTCCAAAATCCACTCATATCCCATCTTGGGGGGAAAAGGTTATCGATATGTGAAAAATAACTATGGTTACCAATTATATCATTCAGGTTTGGAGCTGTTTTTTCAGTTACAAGGGAATTACTTTGAGAGAATCTCACTAACATCCCAGTCTCTGGTGCTTTCAACCTCCCCAAACCTCTGACGACTTTGCCTAACATGCTATTATCATGATTTTGGGATCTGGGATTGCTCCAGGATTTTCCCATATAAATTAATGGTAATTGCTATTTCACATTATGCCATTTCGATTTATGAAAAGTTTTTTCTATAGAAACACTCTCCTTTTCAATAGCAGAGGACAACTGTACTTACCAATATGTTGGCATATTGAAATTGCGGATGAATACGAATCAACAGGATATGAATGAAAACCTTTCTAGCAACATGTTGATTTTAGCTAGGACATAAGGGAGATGATGGAGCATAGATATGCTCCAGAATGTCCTTGCCTCTTTAGTAACCTATGGGTTACTAAAGAGGCAAGGACATTCTGGAGCACAATAACCTCTCCTATGTTATAACAATCAATCAACATAGGTGTTTCAAAGATGGCTCCAAATCTGATGGTGAATCATTTTTCATATGCTCATAACTTTTTTCCCAGGATTGTATTTGATGGGATTTGGGATGTATCATTATAGGCTACCAATCCTATCAATGGTATAAAATTCTGGTTGGCCTTAGATTTCTCAGGGAATGTAGCAGTCAACCTGTTCTTGTATGAGCATATATATATATATATATATATATATAAACTAATATATATATACACACACACACAGAGTTAAAATATACAAACTAATATACACACATATACAAGCTAATATACACACATGATTATATGCACAAACTAACTTCACACACATATATATATACAAACTAAGAGACACACAAATAGACACAAGATCTAAGATACACATATATATATATATACACATACTGAGATATGCACATAAGCACACATATAGTAATACAAATATACAAAAACATGTATAAGTACAAACTAATATACAAAGACATGTAAATGTATAAAATAATATACAAACACATATATATATATACATATATATATATATAACTATGTACAAACTAATAAACATATATACATAAATATGAGTACAAACTGATAAACATGTATACATATGTGAACAAACTAATATGCGAACACACACATGCATACATATGTACGAGCTGATATAAAAACATATATATGTACAAACTAATATGCAGACACATATATATGAACAAACTGGTATACGCACACACACACACGTATGTATGTATATATATATATATATATAAATAAACTAATATCGAACACACACACACACACATATATATTTAAGAAATGGACATATTTGGTCTGAAAACACGAGTCATAAATTGTGTTATATTTTATAAAAATGTCTCAATAGTTTATTATCAGCCTTTTTGATCTCTGAAAGCATTTGTTAGGCCTTGTCATCACTGGCAACTGTTTAGTACATATACATACAAATAAATATATATACATACACATACACTCATATATACACATACATATATACATACACATATGTATACACATATACACACATACAAATATATATATATATATATTTTTTTTTTTTGCTAAAACCCCTACTACTTCATACACCAAAGAAAAGCATCCTACCTTAAAGAAAAGGAACATAGTTCACTTTACAGCATCTTCAGTCCTATTGATGAGAAAAAAACACACAGGGGTCTATGTGGGACTTGGCTCCTTGAGCAGCCCCTTCGACATCTAGCAAGTTTTTTTTATTCATACAGTAGGTGAAGTACTATTCATAAAGCTTTTGGGAGCCACCTCCTTTGGGGGCCAGGGCAATTTAAAATCACTCTCTTCCTTCTGTTACAACCATGAAACCACAGCAAGAGGAACAATCGAAAGAAAAAAAAACAAAAACATGCTAAACATCACAATTACTAAAGTAGTCCTCTTGTGAGTATGCCTACAAATTCCTAATCTGAGTAATATACAGAGTTGCTGATATGGAACTCAAAATTGGCAATAATTTCACCATCTATTGGTTGATTGTTACTTCACTTTGAACCATGTAATGGTAGAATTGGTCTGATGATAAAATTTAACCAAAGCACTAGCATTGTCCATCAATTTCAGTGAGCATTCCTTATGGCCTCACTAGATCTTTGCAGGGAGTCTTATGGTGGCAATAATGTGTTGAATGCACTCCTTCAGTTGATCCAAAGTTTAAACTTTGATGTGGAACTCGTTTTTTGCACACCCCGACTGGATGACAGTCATGAAATTAGAGCAATATTTGTAAAAGTTACATATGATTTCTAATAGGGAGTTTCTTCCCACGCACTCTGAAATTTGATAAATATAGGTAGTTTTCACATGCACACAACTTTTTTCCAGAAAGTAACATTTGAGTAGATATGTTATTGTATGTAGGATATCAATCTTAGCAAAAGTGCATGATCCAACTTGGCCTTATTTTTCTTCCTGGATGTCAAAATTTACTTCTTTCATGCACATCCAACTGAGTTTGAACATACAAGTGATACATCGATTTCTAACAATAGTCTATACTCAAGGATTGAGGAAGAAGGGACCATATTTACAAAGGGCTCATCAGATTGGATTGAACTGAAAATGATGCATCTAGATGTTTCTAGGTGTTTCGAGATGGGTTTTTTCTTCCAGATTTCATGCTTGGTGTGTATCTTTTGCTGAAAATTTTTTTCTTTAAAGGTGTAACTTAAATCTGAATAAGCTATATTTGTGTTTAAATTCAAGTACTTATTCATTTTTTTTCTTTCAGTTATCTCAATTTCCAATTTCTCCAATTGTTTGTTTACATTTTGGTAGTTACAGTATTTTATACATTTTTCCAATTTTTTTATTACATGATGTATTACAAATCATTACTATTTTGAAAATTTTCAAGACAACTTTTTACCTACATATATTAGATGCTTTATATTGCAACTTTTTGCACAGACTGATCACTGTCTACAAGTGAGCAAATAAAAAATGAGAAAATAAGATTAAATACTGTAACTACTACAATGTAAACAATCGGAAAGAAGGATAGGTTTAAGGGTGCTATTCCAGGTTTTGCTCCCAGTTTGAAGTCATGGGGGCTTAATTGGTCAAGCAGGCTGTGCTAAACAATGCTTCTCCTTGGCTAGGGGATGGGGGTTTGGATCCAACCTGACCTTTTTTCCAATCAAGGCTATTAGCTCACGGACAGAGAGTAATGCGTCTGAGCAAAAAGTTGCGATGAAAAGCAACTGATAAGATTGAGATGAAGATAGCAAGTATGTAATTGTTTGGAATAAGTAAGATTAAACATTATGCTGCCGTCATTTTGGATTGCATCGGTTTGGAATAGCTAAAAGTACCTAGATTTAAAAGAAAAATGGATATCAGGTATGTTCAGATGTACCTATAACAACACCGATAGATAATTGAGAATTTAGAAACACTAATCCAAAACCTACCTACTAACCCTAACTCAAGACTTCCGTAACCCTAATATAAGAAGTATTGCCTCTAGAGTAAACCATAATTTTTGATCGATTAAATGTCATTTAATCGATGGTAAAAATCTAGCAACTTTCAATCATAACAAATGGCTAAAAGAATCCATCTCAATTACCTCCCTTACAAAATGTTGACATGTTTAATCTTACCTATTTCATACAATTACCAAAAAGTAGTCATACATTTTCAAAAAAAAAAAAATTATCTATTTAAATTTATACAACTTATAAAATATAAGAAAATCAAACTATTTATGCATGAAAATTCGATAAAATAACCTGAAGTCTCTATGCTTACCTAAGAGTAATACTTAAGCGAGACAAATAGTAGAAAAAGGTAAATAGTACAGTAGGCAGATATCCTTCTGTGACAACAACCACCGTACAACGTCACTGATAGAAATCTGCTCCTTCGTTCGAATCAGTCATTCTTCATTCTTATCATTAGTTTGTTGTTTTCTATGCAGTTTTTTTCAAACTTTGCTTCATCTAAATTATGAAAATTTATCCAAATGGCCAGAGTTACTTCAAAAAGGTCAGAATGAAAGAGACGGGGTAAATGAAATAAAATACTCCAGCAGCTGTCCAGGCGCTACATTAGCACATTACACACACACACACACACACATACATATATATATACATATATATATATTATATCGGACGTAACAACTACCACGGGACAAGACAGAACAGATGTAGTAAAATGCAAGTGATCCATTTTTATTAACAGAAAAAAAAGAAAGAATTATGAGAAAAAATAAAATAAAAGATGACATAAAATTAAAATATTTAAAATAATGATTAAATCGGTTTGTCCAAAAAAAAAAGATTCCTTTAATCGCAGATCATTTTCAGATTCAATAAAATGTTTTCGCATATTTACATTATTTCCTCGTGAGTTAGAGTAAAAAAAACAAACTTTTTCTAAACAACGAAATTAAAGTGAACGTTACTTACTTCTTTCAGTTTCTTTTTCGTCGGATTTGATCTACTCTGGGAAATGCAACATAAGAGAAAAACGAGAGAGTGCACAATTTTAAATAGAGTAAATTTTGAATATACAAAAAAATAGACAGTTAGATTTAATTTAAAACAGTCGTCGTTTGCGATCGATGCAAAATGTTTACTGAAGAGTAGGAGAAAAGGGAGATAATTACTATAAACTATATGTGTATATATATATGAATATTTTCGTGTTCATTATTATTCAACAAAATCCACCCAATATTACAAGAATAATGCACTACTCATTTGTTTTGTTCAAGAAATGCACGAAATGACAATTTGAAAAAAATTGAAACATACGAATGCTGAATTGATGAAATAATATAATTTTGCTTTTTCACCTTTTCTAACTTTGTTGACAGATACATATTCAAACCCATGTCCGTCTATCTATCTGTCTATCCGTCTACTCAATGAAATTCTGTTGAAGGGTGAGTAATGGGCAATGGGCCACAAGAGAAACGATTGAATTTTGGGTGAATCTGTGAATTTTTCCTTCCCTAGCTATTGTGAATGAATATCAACCAAATTTATTGGAAGGTAAGATGATGGGCTACCGAAGTCATAAATATACTACTTATTGGGGCAGAGCCATGGATCTTGACAGTTATGTACCCAACATTGCTGCAAGACTTCCATACAGTATCTCCAAACATTATCAATAAATTTTACCGATATATTCTTGAAGCCTGAATTTAAAAATACATGCCAAAAGTGACCTGACCTTGAATTGACCCTCAAAGGCCAGTAAAGAAGAATTGGTTTGGAGGCGAATTTAGGATTAATTTCCTATCGAGAGATATTTCATTTTTTTGTCATGTATTTAAACATCTATTTACATTTCGAACAGGTTAGAAGTGTTGACCAATTAAATGCTTTAACGCAAGTGAGAGAATGTGAAGAAACTGCTCGAACCCCACAGGAACATGAGTACATATTTTCAACAAATGTCTCCAGCATACACACACGCCCGCGCAGAGAGAGAGAGAGAGAGAGAGAGAGAGAGAGAGAGAGAGAGAGAGAGAGAGAGGGGGGGTTACAATTTTGTTGTTACTAATCAGTTTTGTGCAGCCATTGCGATCACGAAACAACTATTTTTCCTGTTTTCAACTTGCCCTTATGTATATCCTAGTTGAGATACCAGGCGTTCCCCTGGGAAAAGTAATCTTTACCGAAATGC
Organism: Thysanoteuthis rhombus; assembly: GCA_963457665.1. Taxonomy (NCBI): domain Eukaryota; kingdom Metazoa; phylum Mollusca; class Cephalopoda; order Oegopsida; family Thysanoteuthidae; genus Thysanoteuthis; species Thysanoteuthis major. The sequence continues at coordinate 31,647,635 of OY735234.1, read as the reverse complement.
CATGTGGTAAAATCAAACATAGAGTTTCTCAAAGTACAGATCTTAACCCTCCAAATGTTTTGAAATAACCAATGACCTTTATGGGTCACCAGAGGTCATTGTCATCTTTACTATGTTCATCCTGGAGTCAAGTTATACTCGTACACGGATTGGCAGGCTCTAGGGTGCAGCTGTGTCCGTTGGATTCGAAAATGCTTGCCGAAATTGACATAACCCTCAAGTGATTTTTAGAAGTCAGCACCACCTATCCCGTGTTCACTCAGTGGTGAAATTACCCTAGTTCACACATTTGCAGCTTTTAGGCTGCAGCGTCTCCGTTGAATTTGAGAATGCAAAAAATGTCTGAATGTCCAACCTAACTCGGGAACCACGGTCAATGTGCTGTCCAAGGCTCACTTCGGTTGCCTATTCCCAGTGCCATGACTGGAAAAGACAAAAAACAGCCATAGCCAACAAACAGTCGGTACTAGCACTTGGAAAGTTCCTGACCATCTTTCTCCATGTCGGGCTACATTCTGGTGTTGTAGCGAAACCCATCATGAGTTGGGTCACATCAAATAAATTAAAACTGCCATACTTTGCCAGCTAAACTAAAAAAAAAAAAAATGGCTTGATTCAATACCAGTCGAAGATGTGTGGGTGTTTTTTAGTTTTATTGTAACTGATTCCATTAAGATAGGATTTATAAAATAGAACTTTCTGCAACACTCCAGATCCATCAACGGTGAGGGAATCATTATTCGGCGCCGATCTTAGCTTGTTTCAACCACTTGGACATGAGTATTCCCTCAACTGCCACCATCATGAGTGTTTTTAACAACTGTAACTTCCAATCTTAATATAGGACATTTCAAAAGTATTACCCTACTGAATCTTCACTAAAATCACTTGAAAAAAAGATACACATATTGTATTCAACCAAGTGTTGGCGCACCTGCCTGTCCGTGTGTGTCAGCCTTCTGAAAAACCTCTCAATATAATCCTCAATGTCTTCGGGAGGCGTTGATCGATTCACCGAAAAAAAAAAAAAATCCCTATAGGAACGAAGGCACAAAAATTCGACAGACCGACAGCTTTTCCGACCAGAGTCAAAGAGAGGAAAGGTACTTTGTTCACTTTTCGAGAGGATGAGAGACTAGGAAGGAGACAATAAGTTAATTTAGAGAGATTTTCACTCTTTATCCCTTTTTCTATCTGTCTGTCTCTCGCTCAAACCACTAGGAAAAATAAATGCAGGTAACATTCTTTCTCTTACTGTCCCCTCTTTAAGAACCCTGGTTCACTATGTAAGAGTCAGAGTTAAGTAACTTTTTTTTAACAGCGACTTCTCCTTTAAATATTTCTCTTTATTTAAGAAAAGATGTATTTACATTGAAACACACGAAAGTATTAGAAACGGGGAGAGTTAACAAGAATATTTCTTCAGAAATTTTTTCTCTGAGAATGAAAAAAAAATGAATACATGAGAACTTATAAATAAAAAGAGAGAAAGTGTAGTGTCGTGACCTCTTAATGACGATATTTGCATTTACAAGAACGAGACTTCAATGAGACGACACTGTTAACGCAGATAGTACCATCTGAGATAGTGACTGTCCATACGCATGTAAATATTCTGTCAAAAAACCCCATTTTTCCAACTTGAACCAAATCTTGTCCTTCCTTACAGCGAGAAATGGACAATATCAGGAGGCATTGCAACTGGGCTTTGTTTGATGTAGACTTACAATCATTTTCTCACCTCAGTCCTCGCCAGAATGAAGAAGTAAAAAGTATTTTCTTTTGTAAATTGTCGACTTTCTTCACATTATCTTGTCAGATCTATATCCATTTTCCTTTCTTTCATGCATAATACAAAAGTAAAAAATGGAACATAAAAATGAAAACAAAATTTATCATCATTTCTTGGGCTGCTAATTATATTAGCCCCCTAAAATATAAATTACAAGAATTGATCTCTGGAGACAAATCCTGGTAAGTGACGCGTTCACTGCTTAGGCACAAAAACAAGGTTAGTGCACAGTTAGTTGGATCGTTAACAAAACGCGGAAATAAGAACAAACGAATTGGTTAACAACAGTGCCAAGTTTTAATCCGTGAGGGAATTGAGAAAACGAGAACTGGAGTTTCTGCCGACACGGATATGTGTAGGGATCTACCAGGATAAAGATGCAGAGATAGGAAGGATGAAGGGAAAGGTATGTCATTGAGTGAATGCGAGATAAAGTCTATAGAATGTCCGTCAGTTGGGTCATCCTAGTGGTAATCACTGTGGAGTTATCTTAAGAGGTCCAACCTAACTAGGTGTTTTCCGAGCTTTTCACTATCTTTCGTATTTACCCTCTGGTCTGCTGGCACAGCCACGTCTATTATTTGATAGGTTCTCCTCTTCTTATCCACGATTACTAGGTCTGGTTTTGTCGCTTGTATGGGGTGGTCAGTTCGGATGTTGAAGTCCCAAACTAATTTGTGACTTCCATTTTCCAGGGCTGTTTCCGGTACCACTCTTCTGCATGGTTAAATCCCATTTGTTTGCTCAGTTCCCTGTGTATCACTGTTGCTACTCTATTCGTGTCTAAGTTTATATTCCTTCTGGGCTAGTTGACTACATTCATTAGTTATGTGGTTTACAGTCTCATCCTTTTACCCACATAGACGGCATTTGCTGTTTGTCGATTTTCGTTTCGAAATAGTTTGTCCTGATGCATTTGTTTTGGGCTGCCATAATGAGCAATTCTCTTTCTCTCTTTAGGTTTCCTTTTCGTAGCCATGTCCATAATCTCTCGTCTGCCACATCCTGTATCTGTCTTGTGAATTTTCTTGTGAATTTCTCTTCTTATATTCCTTTTTTCTTTCCTTATCTGCTATGTTTTCCCAGTTAAAATCAAGTGCAAAAATAAATAGGAATAAGAATATACCTTTAAATACGAAAATTTAAATCTCAGCACATATTCAATGACGTCACTCCCTTCTCACTTGGTTACAAAAGCCAAAATTTCCGTTTATCATTCTTCATTTATCGGCTATTTCTAGCCAAATGTAGCTCCAGTTCGGAAGAGCCGCCTATTTGTCCCAACTACTCGGCTGTTAGCTATGATATTCTCGGACATATTTCTATCATTTGTATTTATCGACAGACTGAGAGTGGATTGTCAAACGTGCCCAAGAATTCTACCAAGAACTCTGCTCCTCCAAACAAGGACTGAAAAACAACGAGCATCCAGTTTGACGATCTACAATAAGTTTCAATATGGGAGGTGAAACAAGCCATCAAACAAACAAACAAACAAAGGAAAGGCCTCACAGATCAGATAACATCACCATTGACCTACTAAAAAAATCGATAAGATAATCACTACGAAACTAGCTATTCTAATCAACTTATGCAAGGAGCAAAATAATGGAACCCTGCAGTCATATTGCTGTTGTATAAAAAAAAGAAACCTGATAGACCTCAACAACTACAAACCAATAAGTCTACTCAAATGCATCTACAGACTTTTCACCAAAGTTATCACCAACCGAATCATGAAAAGGATAGATAAAAAAACACAGAAAGAAACTGGCTTTTGGAAACGCTACTCGACTATGAACCATCTCCAATTGATGAACCAACTAAAAAAAAAAAGTGTAGTGTTTTAGTGTAGTATTTCTGTTGTCATATTGTAATTGCTTGATCTTCTTCAACCTTTTTTCTCCTGAAGGTCAGTACTGCACCCTCTGAGGTTTGTACCTGATTGGTAGTGCCGGTTCAAGCCGTTGATTTTTACTGTGTCTGTGAGCATCTGCCTCATATCTCAATTTATCCCTTACATCCATTTGGAAAATTTGACTTAAGGCACCAGTAGAGCCTAACAGACTTCGCAAGGGTTTTATTCTCAATAGGAAACTGGCAGACATAGACGGAAGTTATTTGGGGTTCAGAAACGTTCAAATTATCCCATATGAATCATTGGTAGTAACTTTGGGTCTATGAAATTTCGGTCTTCAGAATGCTTCATACGGTTACTCTTTAAGATACTGGGGTATCTCTACAGCATTAGTTTGGACTTGAAAAGATTTTTTGTCCATCCATATTTTATTGGCTTCTTATAGATATATGATAGCAGTAACCATCTTTAAATTCACGTAAAAATGATCACTCAGAATCAATTATACACAAGATAGTCTAATTCTTCCAGCATTGATTTCATTTATTCCTATCTATTTTCTTCCTGATTTTAAATGTAGAATATCAAGTTTGAATGCCAAAATTTGGTCAAATAAATGAAATGCCTTAAATTGCATACTTCCTAATGACTTAAGATTTGCTGGGAAGAGCTAAAGTAGGGGTAAAGTCAGTGGGTAGCAATAAAGGAAATAAGAAAACTTGCCCATGTATACAGGATCCAAATGTAATCTAAAATGCAATGGTAATTATAGTTTATTTTTCCCTCAGCGGACAAAATTTGTTTTGTCACTAAACATGTGATCATTAGAATTATAATGACACAGTGCACCGAGGACATCATCAAAGCCATGTTCCTCCAACAATTATAATTAATGAACATTCTGACATTAGATAAATCCTTCACGCAATATCATGGGTTACGTAAACTGCTTGTTGTAGAAGAAAACACTTTGTTGAGAAAAACTGTCAGGTTCTTGCAGTGCAAATCAGAGCAGCATTTTTGTAAACTCTGCAATAGCCATAGGGAACGAACACTTGACTGGCATTGTAATCAGGAAGTGTGACATCACAGACTGATGAGGGAGGGAAAGATCAATGGGAAATTAACTTTTTGTTTTGTTGAATTCAATTATGCATTTGCTGTTTACAGGCATTGCATTCCTACACCAATATTTCAAATCTCTTGATGATAGGCCCAGAGCACTCAATTCCGCATGACCTTTGTCAAGGAGGTAACGTCTTTATCATCATTTGAGTTTCTAACGACTTGTTTGGATTGTTATGTTTTCACCCTTTCAAGTGTCGATGGATTTATGGGAAGACCAAGTTAAGTTTCGGAAGAGATCATGTGACCCTACATAGGAAATGAAATGATTTTCAAAAGTTTTTCAGTCGAATCATTATAAACTCCGAGTTTGAAGTCATCGGACTGTTGTTGTACGCTTGCTAATACCCTCCTCCCTTAGGGGTCGGGGTCGGATGAGATTGAGTTGAGCGAGAGGTACGACTCTCCGTCACTTTGATTTTTCAAACACGTTGCAGAGTTAAGCGAAGTCAATCTAACATGACGTTAAGTAAGGGTGGAAGTCTCTCTCGTCCTCTCTCTTTCTCTCTCAATGTGAGTCAGCACCCTTTTTCCTTCTTCAACGCGGACAACTACAATGTTTTGACGGCCTGTTGTACGACCACTAATGCCCTTTCGAGAGAAAGAGGTGCAATCCTCATTTTCAAAACAAGCATGCGCCTTTTTGAATGCACGCATCTATTACAAAACGCAGTGCATATCGACACAGATGGACAGAGACAATGAGGGAAACCAAATCGTCACATTTGCTGATGAAATTTGCAGTCGTTAAAAGTCTTATTTCCTATCTACTGCATTCACAATGCAATGCGTAATAACTGCACAGCCGATCACAGACTATTTGTACGCTTACATATGTTTGACTGATTACACTGGGAGTAACAGCATTCAGCAACTACTACTTGGGCAGTTAAAGTCATCAGTGCTGTGGTTTGCCCAAGTAAGTTTCTATGTGCGAACACTATTAGATTGTTACTACAAATACCTATTCCCATTCTATTTACATTTAGTCTCACCAATTAATGAAAGACGTTGAATCATTACGAATGTCTACCTGTCAAGTGTTCTTTATTTGAAAATGACACGTGATTTTGCTACCCAATGATCCTTGCAAGTTGTTAGTGCGCTACAAAATCTATCACTCATAGTTTTGGCCCCAGTCAAATACGGAAAACACTATTAGCAAACTCTGTTGAAGAAGTTAAACCTGAGGTCAAATGCACCATTTAGTGTAAAGTATTTTCTTTATCTTGTCATTTTTCGCATAGAATAAATCGAAACATTACACAGAAATGCCTGATTTTCAAGTTTCAGTTCCATTTCAACCCATGGTGAAGTAGATCGTCGGGTTTCCATGTTGACTACTTCTCCTTCATAGCATTTCTCAGGGTGAAGGGAATTATTTCGTGATAATCGTCTCCTCTCCAAATGACATGTAACAGGCTGTACACTGTTACATGGTACCAGTAGCAAGGACCTGGCCTATTGGACAAAGTGGAACTATTTGGCCTTTGGGGCCAAACTTTTGGTTTAAAATCAGAGTTGTCTGTCTTCTTGATTAGCTGCCAACCAAGATTAGAGAGCCCCCTCCACTATTTACTCACAGCTGTAGAGGGAGAGACCTAACCGTAAAGCCCAGCATGTATGCTTATTTGTCCGTAGCTGTGAGAAGAGTTTATTCATGTCTTTCCAAAGGGCATTCGTACAAACTGAACATCAACTGTCTCAGCCGGGATCTGATTTCGGTACCCACACCGCTTGCCTCTACATACACATGAATGTACACGTGGACCCACGTATATCGATCGACAGAGACTAGAACAAGGGCTGAATATCTGTATATTCAGAAGGATAGCTATATAAATACAGACAATGGGATATATTCATGAATTCACGTGTTCACATGAATATATATCTATATGCCATCCGAATATTTGCCGCCTGCAAACCTTCCTGGAGGCAAGTTTCTGATTATTGTACGAACGGCGATCCAAGTTAAATCTTCAATTAGAGAACTAATTGAATTTCTCTTGGTTCAGATAATTTGTTTTTTACATGACAACATTTCTTTTCTCTTCTTTTTTAAAATTCTACATAAGAATTAAAAGTACTCACGTAACACATATTGCTTTGTAGTCAAATACAACAACTACAGCATATATTTTGTTCTTTAGATTGTCAGATTTTACCGTGGAGAAATAAGTGTGTAGGATGATTGAATGTTCTAAAAGTATTAACGTTACCAGTATAAGGCTGGTTGAATGTTCTGTATTAGAACAGGGTAGTAAATTTATCATAAAGTCTCGTATGTAAAGGGGGCACTATGTGAAAGACGCAAAGGATCGAATTGAGTTTATGTGGCCAATAAGCCCCCTAGATCTGTGATGTCTTGGCTGAAGGAACTGAAAGAGATGCGGTTGCCATTTCTACTTTCGTGATGAGCAGATAGCATATTTCAACCACGTGAGCGGCCATTTTGAATCATGACACACGTGTCATAAAAAAACAAAATATGGAAAGTTCGATTATATAAAAAAATGGAAGGCAGAAAGTTCACACGACAAGAAAATAATCAATCTCAACGTTTTTATACAAAGATAGAAACGTTTAATAAAAAAACAACAAAAATAACAATTCATTACAGACGCTTTTTGATCCTGAAATAAAGCAGGGAACATTTAGTACTATCGTATTAGTTGGCATTATTACAAGTAATCGCTTTCAAAGAGAACGGTGCGAAGTATTTATCGGGATATGTACGAATGAGGGAATTAGTTATTAGTCACTGACATGGATTGAAAAGGAATGTGTCACAGCGTTGCATGGAGGCATTGCTATATTTTTGCAGCGGAGGGAAGAAGAGTGTTTTGGTTCCCAGAATACCAAGATGTTATCGAGAATGAGGATTCATTCAGTAAAGACATCAAGAAAGTGAATAGAGCTCTCTAGGCTAAATATCATCATCATCATCATCACCACCACCACCACCACCACCAACACCACCACCACCACCACCACCATATCATCATCAACAGCAGCATTTTAGCGTCTGTCGTTGAAAATAGACCCTTCCCAAGATTCGCCAGACCTCTCTATGTCGCGGAGCCAATACTTTCTGAACTTAGTCAAGCCATCTTATATTTTGTCGGTCACGGTTCTGCATAGTATCTGCAGGTGAGATGTGATGTTTAGTGGTGGTCAACTACTCTTGCAACATAACCAGCCCATTACCATTACCAATTGAATTTTCTAATTGATTCTGTGATATCTTGGATTGTTTTTCCTCTCCTTGTGATCTCTCCATGTAAGGTCGAGCATGATTTTCTCATGTACCCATTGCATGGTTATCAGTTTGAGGGTCAATCTTTCGGCTACCCTCTATGTTTCAGCTCCATAAGCGAATATTGGGAGAACGCATTGATTATATACCCATTTTTTAGGACTTGTGGGATTTTCTTGTTATTGTTCCAGCATCACAGAAAGCTTGTCATTCTAGAATGATTCTCTGTTTGATTCCTTCATCTTTTGAGGATTCAATAGATTTTTGTTCTTCTTGATGGACGTAGTTTTCCTACTTTCACAAGATTTCGATTTTGATTGTTTTCAATGTTTCTCTCCATGTTCGTTGTATATAGCATTTGGAGACCAACATTCTTCATTCGGTTCGTCTAGCATTATTTAGAGGTAATGAAAGGTTCTCTGAAAAAAAAAATGATGTCGTCTGCAAACATGAAGTTGCTTTGGCATTCGCTGTCTTTTCTGGATCCTCCATTTCTCCAGTCAAGCTTTCGGAAGATCACATCGAGGCGAAAGAGTAAAGAGTTTGGGTGAGCTGCTATCATCTCGTCTTACCCCTTTCCCAAGCTGGAGGGGGACCGAGTCTTTATGTAGTCTGATGAAGGAACTGTTGTATCGGCAATATTCTGACGTATACGGGTCCAAGCCTTGTTGGATGATGGTAACAAAGAAGTCAACACGTTATAGCAAGTGGAATTTTATATTCTGTCGCTTTCACCTTCAGTTGATTTAACGAATGGAGATGGTCAATGGTAATTATATTCTTCTGAAGCCAGCTTGTTCCCATAGTTGGTTTTCATGTAGTATTTTGGTGATTTGGTTGGTGATTACTTTGGTAGAAATTTTGCAGACGTAGTGAGTAGGTATGTTGGCCTGTCATTGTTGTGTTCTCTCGGGTTCCCCTTTTTAAAATAAATATAACAGCATTACGATTGCGGTGTTCAAATCCTCCGGGAACTTCGTTTGTTTGAGACAATAGAATTGCTAATTCTCTAGTGATGGTTTTACCAACTTTTATTTAATGGTAGGTCGATGTTGATGTCATCTGTTCTAGCGGCCTTTCCTTTGTTTGTTTGTCTGATGGCTTGCTCTACCTCCCACGGAGTAACTTCTGGGAAATCTTCGAACTGGTTGCTCATGACTTGAGTATTTTGTTAATTTTTCTGTGTTCCTTGTTTGGAGGAATAGAGGACTTTGTAGTATTTTCTGGGGCGTTTGGCAAACCTATTCCTGTTTATTGTCTCCATTGTGTTCCAGCAGACAAGTTATTTGTTTTCTTCACGTATTTTCGTTAATAGCATTGGAATCTCTACCTTCAGAAATTGTTTCGATGATTGCAGTTTTCATTCTTCTTTTGTCTTTTTTTCGTTTCTTTTGGCAGGTTTTTATTCACTTCATTTCCTTGGCCTTCCTAAGCGTTGAAGTCTTCCAATAACGATGCTGGAATATTTTCTGTTTTTTTTTTAGATTTTAGAATGGACTTCAAGCCCTCGTAGGAATAGTCTATCTCCTCCTCGGTTGACTGTGAAGTGGGAGCGTAGACTTGAATTATGTTAAGTGTATAACTCTTTGTGAGTTGTACAGTAACACTGGCTACGTGATTTGAGATAGCTTCGAATCCTACAATTGTGTTTGAGTTCTTTATGAATAAGAGATCTAACTCCCCTTCGTTTTCTTTTCTCTTTTCCGTTGCTTTTCAATTCCATTATAAGTGCCGTCTGCTATGGAAGGCAGAATTAAAGGGATTAGCCCACTTGAACATCAAAAAGAATAATAGCGTAGCTAAACACGGTATGTCGCAGTAAATAAAGAGCCTGTACAGCCCCCAATTCCATGCGCACAATAAGATGATAGGAAACTCACAAAATAGAAAATATACGTCGGATGCAATTAGGGATTCCCTTCTAGCTTACGCAAGTCTGGCCACCAGCAAATGAGCACTGATTGAACGGTTGTTCTTTTTATAGTTCGAGCTGAAATGAAGTGACGTCAGAAGATGTGGAGCAGCTTTGGTATTTTCGTATTCAGGTCTTTGGATATATCTAGCTTCGTATTTAGTTTCGTAATAATTTTAGCTAAATGAGGCACTACAAATGCTGGCCTCTACGCACATGCATACATACAGGAACCAACACATTGCATGTGGTTGCAAGCATATACAATAATGAAGCTTGCCAAATGGAATTACTCGCATGATAAATCCTGAATGAGATGATGAGCAGGTGGTGTATATAATTTAATTAGCAAATGATATCAATTAGGCAACCAATGGTAATTGGCAATAATTATAGACGTACTAATTGTTGAGTGATAATAGAAAATGTGTGAAGAAAAATGAGCAGAATGTCATTAGAGATTTGATTGACGAAGCAAGTACTCATCAAGTGATTACTAAATAAGTGCCTACTTTATCATTATCGTTACATTGTAAATAAATACCCTTCATAAGACCTTCAATTTTTTCTCCAAAAACTAACGAATTTTTGGATGTTTCTTAGGCCTAATGGATTAATTGCACCTAAAATTGAAAGAAAATATCTTCTAGGAGGACTACATACTACTTATAATCTTAAGCTGTAATCAACCGATTTTTCTGTGTTGGTTCTTTTCGTATAGACTTCAACTTTGATCTATTCTGATTGTTTCTACCTGCTTTCGGATGTTGCTCTGTTAGTCGTAACACAAGGAAAGGTTTAGGTAGTTTAATAAGAGGATGGGACGAGAGAAGACTTGAAAAATTTGAGTACTTCTATATGAAGGTTGGGAGAGAGGAGATAGAAAAGGGTAGTTCTATAAGTTTGGAAGGTAGGGGAGATAAAAGTAGTTAAATAAGAACGTAGAAAGGGAGAGGGAATAAAAAGAAAATTCAGATAGATTAATATGGGAGTAACATCAAGTATGATAGTGATATTTTAAAGATGCTCAAATCTTGTCTCCGTACTATTTATGACATAATCTAAGGACATCAGCAGGGTCCAAAGATAAATTTCTATCAAGCATCACCCTCTGCAATTTCACCATGGAATCTTTTTCTTTTAACTTCTCTGCGCTACTTGTATATCCCATTTTCGAGTTAACTCCGTTGATTCATCCAATATCCCTTTGATTTGAGATTCATGCTCGTTTTATATGTTTTTCAAATGTTTTTGTTTCCAAAAGATGAATCAAATGATAAGTCGTAATCACATCTTAAATACTTTTCTGAAAATATACGGATAAATTGAAAGGTCTAGCACTTGACTCCAGAATATAAGAGCAAATAAGAATTCGTAAGTACCGAGTGTTCTTAATACAACCCTTGTCTCAGGGAGATTTTTTTTTCATCTCACTATCCAGAATTCTCTGCAGAGCAACTACTTGTGCTGATAAATACTGAAAAGGATTCCCATCTCGTACCACGATATTTCTTTAGAGTCAGTGGGAAAGATGTGTAATGAATGTGTTTTCTTTGAGTACTGATAGACAGCAAAATAATAAATATTTTTCTAGGGTCCTGAAAATAAACTTGGTTTGAATGTCGGTCGATCTTCCAGCATCAATTATGATCAAATTGTGATCAATTGTAAAGTTGTTCGTAAAGGGTGCATTAGGAGGAACTCTCCTATTCTGAAGATTACATATTTCAATCGCCATGCTGCTCGCTCCACCGTAAGTCTGACGGTAACACATAGTTATTGACTGTCCTAAGTTTTTGATTTCGGGAAAAAAATGTTCAGAAGAACTTTCAGCCTTCGAATCTGCTATGATTAGGACGCCATGAGAAAAATTAAACCCTGTTTTGGTTAATCTCCTCAAAATAAAAACGTCATAGAAATGTGATTAGAAGATTATTGTTAATTTAAGTAATAATTGACTAAGTTTTAGAGAAATATTGCTCACATTTTAATGAAAATGTAGAGATAAATACACTTCTTTACTGTGGGCGTCTGTTGAAATTATCGATACATTTTAAAGCTCCAGTAGTGAATAAGTAAGTATCAAAAGATCTATTGAAATCCAATGATCAGTTTATTTTTGGTATAGTTTATATTGTGCACACAAATATTTTCATTCGGATGTGCTTTCAATCAAGAAGACTTTCGTTACCTTTAGAAATTTAGAAATTTGAAATAAGATTATTTTTCAATGTTTGAGGCGTGTTCTATTTACAATGTAACTATGAAACTGAACTGAATCCTCACTTTCCGTCCGCCGTGCAAAACAACGGCTTTGATATTTTAGGGAAGATCTACTTCAATATTGTAGTTACATTGTAAATAGAAGCCCCACTTATATACATTTTCAAAACTTTCAAAGAAACGGTCTTATTGGTTGAAAACACTTGCAATCGCGCATGAAAAATATTTTATATGAATTTCGCCGTTAAAGGACTACCCGAATCGTAACAGTTTTCAAAGATTTTTCTATAATCTATCTTCTTCTTAATGAGACAAAGAAAATTACAAAAGAATGAACATATTACAAGTTTCTGGCGTCTTTTTTCGACACATGTTGCCTTGTTGTCAAGAGTGTGTAGTAATATAACATCATAATGAAACGAACTGGGACGAGGACAATGCAATTCCTTTCCTTTTGCAAGATATTCTCTGTGGTTTTTTGGTTAGTGAGTGAGACAATACGTCCCGACTCTTCGGAAGTTCTATTTAATAACTGGCATCTCTGTTGTTTAAAAATGTTCAGACAAATAGGTGCCACTCTGCCAAGCAGGTCATTTCTTATTGGTCACCTCTCCGATGACACAGCCAGGTTCTGAAATTTTCTTCCCAATTAATTTTTCCAATTTTCCATGTCTTATTTCCGAAAGTCAGGCATGTTAAAATATTTTATCGTAAACATTATCTTGTCACTAAATCTACTCCTACTACTGGGAGGGAACTGAACAATGAAAGATCATTGAAAAGGCACCACTTCTGAAGAATGTTTTTGGGGGTAGGGTGCCCCTCTTATTTCTCCACTAGTTACGCATCTGATTTGAAGTAGTTAGGTAGACACGAAATATTGATAGATAAATACAAAGAGAATGAGATCAATATAAATATGAAGAGATAAATAAGTAAGTTGATAGATATGGAGAGAATGATATAAATCGATATAAAGGGACTAAATGCGTTATATTACTTTGAAACTCTTTTTGAAATGATCTCCTGTTACTACACAATGAATGTATCATTAGGCCGAGACAGAAGAAAATGGGGCTACTGCAGGAATCGAGCCTGAGACGAATAGGTTGGTAGCATCGCTCTTACTTTCTTTTTATATAATCCAACAGATTAATTATATAAATATGAATATGTAAATATGAATCTGAATCTATTCAAAGTGATATAACGCATTCATACATTTGTTTCTGTCGGATTATATATTTATTTTCTAAAAATATAATAGTTCACGTTGAGAAAAAAATCGAGCAGATATGGACAGTGAATCAATAGAACAAAGATTTGGGGATAAAGCAATTATTTGGGCCTTCATGTTATCGGCGCCTGTAAAGCTCAATGGTAACAACGACGCTACATTGAAGCGGCTACCCATCAATCGCAGGTTCGATTCCTGCAGCAGCCGTATTTTATCTATATAATTATTTCTATTGGATTGTATATCCATTTCATATATATATATATATATATGTATTGTTTTTTCCTTTCATTGATTGTAAATATTCTAAATGCAGAGTGAAGATGGTTTGTTTGTTTTTTTAAAATTTATGTGTGTGTATGTACCGAGGGGAACCATCGAATTTTTATATTTTTCCAAAATAGGAAAATGTTTTTAAAAATTGTCTAATCTACAACCTTGGAGCATCGCTCCTATTCGTGTTACGTAGGTGGATGCAAACCCTCGGTTAAAATGGTGGAGTCAGCTGTATGTATATTGCATTTCACCTTAAAACTTTATTACGCAGGCTGGAGGGCTATTTTAGATACATTTAACCGTCCTAGGATCCCATAATCATGGTACATCCTCTTCCTCTCTCTCTCTCTCTCTCTCTCTCTCTACATAATTTGAAATTATGTGGTGAGTACAAATTATCAAAAGAATTGTAAATACTTTATTCAGAATTCCAGAGCAAGGATTATGTTACTATTATACATTGACGCATTCGTACAAGTTTCCTCATATTTTTCTCGACAAAATTTCGGCTGCTGTAGTTTCTGGTTTCGTTAATTGTCTGTTGCATTCGATAACTTTTAGATAATATTGAATGGAACCCGTCATTTCATCCTCGTTTCTCACCTGTGACGGTTGGTGTTCTTCCTAATTGGATTTCAGAACTAATAACCGTCAATAATCCTTTATGAAGCCAATCTGTTCCTCTGTTGAACCGAAAGATGTGCACAGGGATCTAACACACAAATCCCACGGCCCCAAAGAACCATAACCCCTGAAGAACAACTTCCTTTCGAGGACGATTTACTCTTACATTCTCCCTCTGTCGATTGAAAAGGGTGAAATAAATAAGAATTTGTTTCACTGCTTTGCCTCAATATATTCAACATTTGAAATGGATTTTCCATGAAACCTAAATCGTAACGTTTTTTGTCTCTGGTGACAAATGTCCTCGGGGAAAATTGTGTAAGACTCCTTTTGAAAATCGTTCTGATGTCGTATGAAAAATTAATCAGGTAAATATTAGGTTGTATCAAAAGTATTTTCGTTTTTACAGACCTTTACTCCTGAGCGTTTTTCATGTACACATCTAAAGACCATCTATGACTCCACTATTATTATTATTATTATTATTATTATTATTATTATTATTATTAATAATACTAATCAGCTGTACCTTTTAATCAGAAGTCAAGATGACGGGTAGAAGTATTGAACTTTTTGAAATTTGTTTTGAACAAGGATTATATCTTGCCGTACTGTCCAAAACTGGGGTGAAAGTGGTGACATGTCCCTTGAAATAAAGCCCAAAGTGGACGACCATCAGTTTAAAACACGAGAGAGAGAGAGAGAGAGAGAGAGAGAGAGAGAGAGAGAGAGAGAGAGAGAGAGAGAGAGAGAGAGAGAGAGAGAGAGAGAGAGACTATACAAAAGGCACTCATAATTTTCCCTTTAATATAAGTAAATGCAAATGGATGAAGTTTACACAAAATTAATAAGATGATATCACAGTTCATTTGGTACCATGATATTACGTCTCTGGCTTGTTTGTTTACCTTCACTCGAGTGAAATTGACAAACAAAAACAATGGGATTATTTCGACGAAAGACAACAGAAAATCGGCTTTCCATCTTCTATTATAGTTTATTACATTAGATTATATTACATTATGTAATAACTGAGAAATCCGTTTGATCAGCTTCATTGAATTGCATCTGATTTTCCAAATGTTTATCTTGATGAGGTGTGCGTAGAAAGAAACAAACATTATTGATTAATATCGATTGGTAAATAGACGAAATTGTATGATGGCACGGCGCCAGAAGGGTGCTTCATTTCTGTTTCTTGTGTCTAAGTCTATCAGTGATTGCAGTCATTTGTTGACTAACAAAAACTATTACAGATGACAAATCCCTGGAAGACAAAATGAAAAAGAACGAACAAAAGACTAAGTGTAAGAAGTGAACCAACTGTGCAAGAAAGAATGAACAAGCTTGGCTGCACTAGGGTCAAACTTGCTCCATTGAAATCTAAAAAGTTAACAAGACAGAATTCATTTCTCCATACAATACTATGCAAAAAAAAAATATGTTCCATTTCAACTCCTGGACTTTAGGCGTCAGATTGAATTCGTCATCAGTTTTTTGCGTATGCCACTATGTCATCGTTATTTCTGTTTTGCGTGATTGTTTTTTGGTCTGGTCAGTGTCATCCGTCGTGATTGTTACATACGAAAATGAAGTCAAAACTCAATAGTAGAGTTTGTCAAAAAGGAAAAAATAAGAAAAGATGAGTAACCATTGGAGAAGAAAAACGAAGAAAAGAAAGGAATTAATCGAAAGGTGGTATTAGTGTATGTAATCAAAAAAGGAAATACATATAACAAAAGCAAATGAAAGAGAGTAATAAAGGGAATTAGGTTAGAGAAAGAAGAAGGAAATAAGCAAGAAGAGAAGGAATTGAGGCAGCGAAAAATGCAAAAGGAAAGAAAGAAAGAAAGAAAGAAAGAAAGAAAGAATTGTTGGAAAAAAAAAGAAAACGGGTAGGAAGAAAAGCGGAGAAAAGTTGGAAAACAGATCAGGCCACTTGGCTGTGTACCCTCCTGCTCACGGAAGTTCACAACACCACTTTGCTTCACCCAAAATCACAAGACGACATAGTTTAAAAAATGTCAGTGGTTTAACTCAATTTATTTTATGCATCCGTTTTTAAGACATGTCCTCAGGAACCAGCAAAACCCGAGAGGACTTGTAACGCTGTTAAGCTTAGTATAAAAGAAATATATCTTGAGGAACCAGGAGGCCAAACAGAGCTTGTAATGTGCTACAGTTAGCGTAAAAAAGATACATCATAAGGAACCAGGAAAGCCCAAGAGAGCTTGTAAGGGTGCTACACTCAGCGTAAAAGGGAAGCTGGGGTGAGAATGTGAGGTCACGATGCAAGTCACTTGAACGGGACCCACGTGCCATTGTTGTAGGTAGGCCAATTCTCCGTTAATATTAAACAGACGATTACTTTTTGGACAGACTTTGTATCATGTTCCCAATCTGACCATGCATGCAGATTCAAGTTTGCCCCTATAACCTTTATAGTCATAGAAACATTCAAATAGATCCTGATGTCAAGTAGTTTAGACAAATAACTGGCAACTTCTCACTGGATATTCAAGTGTAGTAAACTGTTTGAATGTTGTTAGGTATTAGGTGTTAGGTTCAATTTTGGGGAAATGGATTTTAATCAGTGATGAGAAATCTGAATAAATCCGCCGAAAGCTGAAAACCATTTAGTCAAAGTGTCAGATCAGTAATCAAACACTTGCATTCCATTGGCTGCTTCCATTGAATTATTGCGCGACTTTTCTGACTTGGAAAGATTGATTGGAATGATTGGTTTGCCTTTCTTATCTCTGGAGTCCAAATCAGGAAAAATCTTTTGTGATGACTTTCAAAGAATTCCATTTGATTGAGATTGGAAATAGGAAGAGGTGCACAATATAAGAGAGATTTCGTTGAAGATCATTTTGAAATAGATGAATTGGAAAAATAAGCTATAAGTTAGTTCTGAAAAATAATCGGAAAAACAAAAAAGCGATTAAAGAAGACTATTAGAGTATTTGTTCCTTATCCAACTACGTATTTATTTGAATCAGGGGTTTCTGCGTGCATTACATAAAAGAGAATCCAGCTGTCTACTATTAACCCAGACTCCAAAGAGATTTGTTATAGAGTCATTCATCATATTGACCTTCTCATTTTCTTCCCATTTAGGTGTTCAGAATAAATGTAGTTTCTGAAAAGTTAAGGTGGGTTTTTACTATACTCCCTTAATTGACACCTTTCAATGAAAAATTTTCCTTTCGCCGGTCCTTACATGGATGAAGAAAAAAATAAGTTAAGTTTTGAAGTTGTCTTACACTCTTACATCAATTATTTTGAAAACATTGAGGATCCACAGGTAAAAAAGTTCAAGAACTACTTCTCTAGAAGAACAGAATGGATAATACGCAAGCAAAATATCAATTTGATTAACGTGACTTCATAATGAAACGAAAGTGAGGCAATGCCAGTGACTGAAGAGAAACAGAGGAACTCGGAGCAACGTTCAATTCATATGTTGAAAACGTTCCACCTTCTCAAATTAAACAGAAATATCAAATTCATCAGAATTGCAGTCATTTAAATTTGGTAAAAGCGAGGTTAATTAAATAAATGTTGGAGGAATTGTATTGTTGCTTCTTTTTTTTAATGGTTTATCAGAGAACGAGAAACATGACTCAAACGTGAATTCCGTTTTATAATGAGACTGGAACACTAATCAGACTACTGATTTTAGCTGCAATGGTCTCAAATTATTCGCTAGGAATAAAAGTAACTAAAGTATTGAGTGAAATAAGACTTTCAGACAAGAATTGGATTCGATATAGGGAAATGTGCTAACAATACATAACTTACTGAACGAGTACAATAATCTCTACATATGAATATTAGTGTCAACAAATTAATTTGTATACATGCTTGTACGTCATCAGAGAGTCACAGTGGAGATATTTTATTCCCTTCCTCTCTTGAAGCTAGTTAAAGAGAGAAAGTAAAACCTGTCTTACTGACAGTTGATACTTTGTGTCAGTGTGCACTCGTTCTCTAGCAGGGTCTTAATTCATTATAATTATGGTTTTGAAAGCAATAACTAAGAGGAAAGAAAGAGAAGCAAAAATGAAATATTCATATTATTCCTGCTTTCCGACCTTCTCCATTCATTAGCAAACTGTTTGTGTTTTTATATCTCCCCCCACTCTAGGCTGTCACTTGCAAAATGTTCAGCGGACATTTTCTTTAGAAAAATGAATAAAGATATATAAAGAAATAAACTAAAAAGTACAAATACATTTCTCCCGATGACCAAAATTCACAGATTTTCTGTTTCAAGTTTAGTACCCTTTTTTTTTATTATAGATTACATCAAAAGAAGTACAGTCCTCATTTTATTTGGAATGAATATAATCATACTAAAATATATACTTATATAATTCATCAAAGGTTTTCAGAAATTGCATTTATGTTAAAATGGTTTTCCGTTTGCAGACCCCTTACATGGGTCTCGTGGGCAACTAGTTGTCTGTAGTTTACATTTCAAGGACTATTGTCATCGATGAAGAAAATTGATAATTCACAAGCAAACTATACATTTGTTTAACATGACTTTATGACAGAACGGAAAATAGATGGAGAGCATGACTTGGGGCAACATTCCATTCATTGGTAGATCCGTGAAAAGTCCCATCTTCTCCAATTAAACGAAAGCATTCCATTCATCAGAATTGTTGTCATTTAACTTGGGTGAAAACGAGGTTAATTCAATAAATATTTGGTGAAATCGGTTGTCGCTTGCAGCTTTTCATAGTTTATCAGAGAACGGGAAAAGTCCCTCAGAAGTAAATCATGTTTCGTAATGATATTCACGTTGTAACATCAACGAGACGACTGACTTGATCTTGGTCTATTGACTAATTCGATTCTTCTAACTCCCAATAATAGTACAAATTAGCAAGAAAAAGAAGGAAAAGCATGTGTGTGAGAGAAAAAAAGAGCGAGAGAGAAGGGGGAGACAGACAGACAGACTGAGATATATCTCTATAGAGAGAAGGGACAAAAAAAAGCGAATGGAGAGAACGAGACATAAAGAGAAAGAAACGTGAGAGAAAAAAAGAGCAGGAGATAAAGAAAGGAAGAGGGAATACATAGAGATGAGATAGAGAGAAAAGGAAAGAGACTGTGAAAAAGAAAAGTAGAAAGAGACAGAGGCATAGAGAAAGAGAGTGAGATAAAAAAAAAGCGAAAAGAGAAGAAATAGATAGATAAAGGGCTATATATTTTAGTATTAACTTTATGTGCAGAATTTCAATTCCAGAGTACATCATATATATATCACAGTACAAATCAAGGTTGAAATATGATATAATATTATGCAATATCTGATGTATGATGGGTTTATTTCATAGAAAGCTTGATACATTCAACTTTAAATATTAAGTAGGTTTAGAGAAGAGCTAGAAATATAGTAAAATGAGGATTTGCTACACAAACACGTTTATATTTCTGCCCTGTTTCAACTTCTTCAGGTGCCTGAAGAAGCCGAAAGAGGATAGAAACATAAATGTGTTTGCGTAGCGAATCCTCATTCTACTGTATATATATATGTGTGTATGTTTATGCGCGTGCATGTGTACGTATGTGCGTATGAGTGTGTGTTACAGATAATTAACCGCTTCAACAATATTATTGCAACAATTAAACGAATGTACATATAATCATGTTTTTGACGATTAAGATATACAATTTCCGCCGGCACTGCACTTTCCAATTACTCGAAAACGTAGAAGAGGACTAAACAGTCACAGTTTTGTGAATATTTAGAAATTTTGATGCATAATTGAGTTCCTGAGAATCTTAAGAAGGGCATGATTATGAATAAAATTACCTAATAAAGTCGTTATCGCAATATCAATCTGATATTTGATATTGATAGATATCAATATTAATGTAAACAATGAAAAAAGTGTAAAAGATTTGCAGTGATTTTGAAAGCCATTTTTTCTCTCAAGTAACGGGTAGCCTTACCCATAACACCAACGTATCTTGGATAACAGATTATGTATGCTGCATAATAAGACTATTGGTTTACAGGATATTTTGAAGACTCACTGATCACTGCAACTCATCCAAGACCCATAACTGTCCATATCGAATTGCCATAGACGCCACCGAGTAACAATTCTAGAAGAGGCAGTAAAATCTTTGCGAAGTTTTTTTTTTTTTTTTTAAATTCCGTCTCAAATCATAGCGTATAAGATACATTGCTGATGTGTGTTTGTTTTCTTACCGGTAAACAAGATCTCAGCAGATTTATTTTGTGAGTTTTCCCAACACATAAAAAAAGACAAAATAGGATTTAGATGTTTGAATGGGTCACTTTATACGGTAAGTGAGTTTGGCGAATGCCGGAGGAATGGGACATTTATCCGTGGTAAGGGGAAAGCACTCGGAAGAGTCGTTTGGTTTAGAAATACACGCTTTACTATTAACGAAATGCGTGGGCACATAAACGCATGGACACCCAGAAACGGACAGGTTAAAAACTATATTTATATAATTTAAGGAGATCTTGCGATATTTTGGTTGTGTGACCATAGAATCAGTTCGTTCGTGCGTGTCCCTAGGGAAGATTATTGGTTGAAAGACAATGAGAGAGAGAGAGAGAGAGAGAGAGAGAGAGAGAGAGAGAGAGAGAGAGAGAGAGAGAGAGAGAGAGGGGGGTCAGACATGTGAGATGGAAATAGAGAGTAGACAGATCGAGAAAAAAGATAGATAAAATAAAAGAGGAATAGAGAGAAAAAGATGAAAGAGAAAGAAAAAGACAGAGCAAGAGAAAAAGAAAAGTATGAGAGAGAGAGAGAGAGAGAGAGAGAGAGAGAGAGAGAGAGAGAGAGAGAGTATCGATGAAGGAGAAGCAACGTGAAAGTTGAGGAATCACGACATTGACAATTTTCACTTGAAATATAGCAGAAAAAGCATTGGACATTCACGGTCACATACATCGGAGCTTCGTGCCGATGAGATGGGTAGCTGCATATCCCTAGAGAAGTATTTATACTATTTTTCTTTCTAGGGGAGAGGGCAGCTGAATAAGTTTGTAACACACAGATAGACAGGCAGACACACTCACAAACAAAAACATACATACATAGTAGAGTATGGATTCGTTACACAAGCTAGCTCATGTTCATATCAATATATCATATTATGCTATACGGCTAGCCTGATCTGTACCATATATATATACACACATATATCGGTTAGAGATAGCGGAAACGGAATCAGAGAACTGAGTTCTGAATTCTGAATTGTTTTATCACCATCATCATCAATATTTGCCTTTTAACGCCTGTCGTTGGACATGG
Source organism: Thysanoteuthis rhombus (assembly GCA_963457665.1). Lineage (NCBI taxonomy): Eukaryota > Metazoa > Mollusca > Cephalopoda > Oegopsida > Thysanoteuthidae > Thysanoteuthis > Thysanoteuthis major. The sequence continues at coordinate 31,626,019 of OY735234.1, read as the reverse complement.
ACTTTGCCAAATATATACCATACCTCACTACCATGGGCGTTACGGAGCCAGTACTGTCTTAATTTGTTTAGTTCGTCATACCATCTTTTTTCTTGCTTGCCGTGATTTTACATGTGATCTCTGTGATAGCACGTTGTGAGTCGTGATGTTCTGTGATTGTTTGACATTCTTGCAGCATGGCCTGTCCATAGCCATTTTAGTTCTGTAATGGTATCTAACTGCCGTTTTTTTTGTCTAATATACTGTGATGTCTAATGATCTCTCCATTTGATGTTCAGCATTATTCTCTCATGTGAACGTTTCATGCTTCTCAGATTATTTTTTGGTTAAGTACCGTGTGATTATCGGGAGGATGCATTGGTTGTATACCCTAATTTCTAGGACGAATGCGATTTTCATTTCCTTGAAGGTTGGGGTTGCTGTAATGAAAGCTTGCCAACCCAGAGTGTTTATTAGCCTAATTCCTTCTTCTTTTGTGGATTTAATGGAGATTCGTTGTCCTTGGTAGATACAGTTGTCTACTTTCTACAATGTAGATATAATATCAAGATTATTGACGTTGTCCATAAAATATTAAATTCGGCACGACTCGTGCGTCTGCTATCAAAATTGCCTTTTGATGGAATCTTTGTTTTTTTTCTTATCCCTGAAGTTTGGGACTCAATATTCATTGCATATGTTCTCAATTGATTTTGAATTCGACTTTTCCGATTTTGAAAACAAATTAGTTTCACAATTCATGTCCAAGAAAGCAATGAAGAAAAATGACAGAAAGCAAATGCACTCAACAGTTGTATTTATTCGTTTACATAAAAATTGGGTTATTTGAAATTATTACATCTCCATGGAACAGAAATTCATAATCGATATATTTTATCGATTCTGCTTAATATGTGTACGTTATTTAGCATCTGTATGCGAACATAAAGTACAGTGTATATGTGTATGTATGTGTTTGCTTACGTATATTTTTATGTTTGTAGTTGTATTCATATTTCTACGTATTTACCTATATCTATCTATTTATGGTATCTGAATGAAATTCTCATCTATTAATATATACGCCCGTTATTTATGTGCATGTGTTCATACACATAAAAACATGGGTGTAATGTTGTTGGCAAATTTGTATTTATGGATGAATACATTTGCTGAATGTGCGTTGATTGCATTGAAACATTGGAGGGAATAATATAATTATACATTTTTGAGTTTTCAGTTTTATTTTAATGTCAAAAGAAGAAATAGGAAGAAAAATGGCCGCAGCATTTTGCCGAAAAAAGGAGCAAAAACAATAAAACGACATTTTGTATGTAGTTAGTCATTCAAAAGTAACGTCTCTGTTTGAATTACATTTGCTGTTGTACAAAATAGATACATACTGTTATCCATTCCATTTTAGTAGAATTAGTACAAGAGACTATATTTAGTGACTGCATCTCGAGGGAAAGGATCTTCTGCAGAGAAGTTGCATATATATATATATATATATATATATATATATATATATATATATATATATATTTATATATACACACACACACAGACACACACACGTACACACACACACACACACACACACACACACACACACACACACACATATATATATATATATATATATATATATATATATATATATATATATAAGTGAAAAATAGGGAATGAAGCAGACTCAGGAGTGAAAGTATACGGGGATTTTATTTGTTAATTAACTCATAAATATATTAAATAGTGTGTCATACATGTTTCGGGAGGGGTTCCTATCTTCAGCAGTATGTGTGTACCTTTAGAAGTTAAAAGGTTTCTGCACACACACACACACACACACACACATATATATAATTATCAGCAGCAACAGCCATCGCAAGTTCACTGATGGAAAAAGGCATATCCCAACTCCTTCTTTAACGACCTTGATTGTACTGACCTTTCCATGTATGCTGTATCCTAATGACTTTTTAATTAGTTGATCTATCGTGTGTAGGTGATCTATTTGAATAATTTGTCGTCTCCAAGGACACTATGTTGCTGATGTCATCTTCAAACTATTGTATATATTTGATGGATTCCTATACAGATCTATAAGGCGCCTATGATCAACGCTGTCTCTAGACTGTATCTCATATAACTATGAAGCCACCAGGGGTCGTACTAGAAAGCAGTGATATTCTACATCATCATAATTTGTGAAAATGTTATCCTTTTTAAATGGCACCATCTTATTCGATATTATTGGTAGCCCTAAATATATATCTATAAGGGTTTTCCATGGTCGGCACTATCTTCAGATGAAACCTTTACTTTTTCACTTTCGGGTGTAAAGTTTTCAACTTTTAGTGCAACTGCCAAAGGAGAAAAAAGTGATCTACCCTTCCTTGTGATAGGAAAAATAAAACCTGTCCCAAATGAAAGGTATGGGTGTTCATTATTGGGATATTGAGATTGTACTTATCTCGAAGGGATACAGATTTGCATTTTAACCCCTTTTCCCTGATGAGTCGTAGATTAAAGTTTTGTCCTGTTCTGTCCCACGTTATTAGTATGTTCGTGTCATTCTTACAGAAATGCCCCTATTTTCTTCCTTAAGATACTACTTCCAGCAAAACAATTTATGATAATGATACCCTGAAGGGTAGTAAGCAATATTTTCTTTACATAAGGCGTCAGGTAACAGAGAGGAACAACCATAAAATCTTCTATTTGGATAATTGAGGGTGATTATCATCTATCTATCCACATCGTTTTCGATCAAAGGGATAATGAACTACGTATCATGGAATCATCACAAGTAGTAGTTTTAAATGAAACATATTTTAAACTAAATTTACCGTGATAAAAATAAAATTTTCAATAAACGATAATTATATTTAATGCACAGCTATTACTGACATGGTTGTTTCCCCCAGCCCTCAATATTGTATATGTATGTAGTCTAATTATGGCAGTGCCATTTTCTCATATATTCTGAATGGCTAGTATATAATTCTCGTTGGCACCTTCTTCTTGCTTTGAGTTATTGAGTATCGTGTGTTCTACCGGGTCGAATGTTTTTTGTAATCTACAAAAGCCAAACAACGTACTTTGTTGTACGCTAATGACTTTTCGATCACTTCATTTATTGTGTGTAGGTGGTCTATTGTTGAATCCCGCATGTTCATGTGATTGTAAGTATTTTCGTGAATAGGTCATATGTTCCAATGAACAATATGGCACACTTGGATGTTTTCACAGTTGCAAAGGTGAATGCATCTCGATTCTGTTAGAATACATGCAAAGCAGGAGCTTTGTCTAAGGTCGCCGTCTTTACAGTTCAAATAAGTTATGCATGGCTTCGATGAACGCTGATTCTAAATGTCTCTGGGTGTAGTTCTGAAGTGTCACGGAGCCATCTGCAATTAGTTGAACCATCCAATACTGGCTTATTGACATGGCTGTGGCATCAGATTAATAACTGGTACCTGGGTCTGTGAGCATGCAGCATCAAGATATCCTCAATGGGAAGCGACTGCGTGGTGGAGTTATTTGTTATGGTTGCATACAAATGCCGTAGTTTGTCCATTGTGTTACTATTCCTGTTGAGCCCGTGTACAAAAGTCCTGGCTGATTCTGATCAATCACCCACTGAGTCAAATTAGCCTAATTCAAGGAGAAAACATCCAGATTCAGTTATGTTGCAGAGTACTGATAATGCAGTTCTCTTTCCGATTCCAAATAAAGTTGGCAGTGTCACAACCAATTTCAAACACTGACAAACACCTTTGTCAAATTCTGATACTATTGTATAAACGGGTATTGCTCTATAGTCAGAAACCTTCCAGTATGACCTGCATACATTTGACATTTCTCAGTCATCATTCCAAGGCTATTGTAGTATAGAGAGATGACAAGGACATCCATGTTGTCAATCTGGATGACTGGGGCAAGATGTATTGTATGCAGGACTATCCTCGTGTCTGTATCTCCTCCCCACTGATATCATGAGGACCATCACAAAGGACATTAATCAGTCTCTAACCATCTTTGAACACTCTGCAAGTATGAGCAATTTCCTGCTTGGGATGCAATCCTGGGGATTGTTCACCACCTATGTGCTCATTCTGCAAAATTTGGTTTGTTTCCAGCTCCTTTAAAAAAAAATTGCATGAAGTGCGTCTTAGTCCAGATGTTGTAGAGCCTTACTTACAAGGTAATAATGCATCAATGCTATGTTATTTGATAGTGCTGTTACAACGAGGTTTCTTGTATTTCATAATTGAAGCAACATCAGAGTTTTCCTCTTTGTGTAAGTCACCCTCTATTGCAATGCTAATCAATAACTGCTTTGTTATTGTAGGCTTTGTCAATTTTCTAGTTAGGAAATTTCTGTTGGCTTCCAGCTTCTAACACTACTTTTACGTTGAGTGTAAAGAACTGTCGTGTATGGTGTGAGAATGCTTAGTGTTTTTCGTTAGAATTACACACAGCTTTACTGCCAACTAGAATCCTTCTGACTATGCCAAAGATAAATTCTTATAATTGCTTTGAAAACATCGTGATTAGGCACTTATGAATGAATAATACAAATACTTATTTTAGTATGAATATATTTATAGAGCCACCCTAAAAACAAACAAACGAAAAACAAAAAAGACAAAACAAAATCTATTCCCTTATCGATTTTCCCAAATTCTTCCTATTCTCCGTTTTCAATAATCTTAAAACCGATTTGTGTAAAATCGCAATCGTTGATTTAGATATGAAAAAACAAAATAAAAGATCAGTTCGACCATTAGAGAGGTCTAGATTCAGAGAATTTGTTTGCTACAACTAAGATATCATCATCATCATCATGCAACAACAACTGGAGCTATAATCGTGGTGATATGCACGTGGACAAACATAGAGAATAGAACCTCACTTTACCCCCCCTTTCATATATATATAATTTCATATACATATATTATAAAATAATTTAATTCTATAGTTTACCATTATACTTTGAATATCTGAAGCCTTACTTTACCCCTCTTTTTATTCTGCTTGCTTCCATATATATATATATATATATATATATATATATATATATATATATATATATATATATATATATATATATAGAGAGAGAGAGAGAGAGAGAGAGAGAGAGAGAGAGATATGAGATGATTTAATACTATCGTTTACCATCATACTTAGAATATCAGAAGTCGGTGACATTAACTTGAAATTATTAGAATGATAATCTGACAGGTTGTAAAAAGAAATAAAAAATATTCGTCAAAGAATTAATAATAGTCAATGTTGACAAAGGTGTTTGATATATTTGATTTCATTGAAGACACTGAACAATTGAAAAATGCAATTTTCTCTGAAACACGAGTTTAGAGTACATTGTGTCAAATAAATATCACCAAAGAGAATTTCATCGGTGTGCGCTGGAATACCTAACTTCACGTTTTCATATGAAAACTCTTTTGCACGATACATACAAACCTACAGAATTGCCTTTCGAATGAAATACTATGTAATCTGTACAAACATTAAGTTTCTGGCCCCAAACAACTCAGGGAGAGTATATTGGCGGCCATCTTGGATTTTCCAGTAGGATTTCCTGGAACTTTTCCTATGGTATTCTGGAAACTCCAAAAATGCATACTGGAGAAATAAGTGTCATTGTGTTGTGGTTGTATTCTATGCCATGAATTGCTTTCATATGTTTGTGAATTTCGATTGGCGTGCAACATTCTAGTGCCTCAAATTCTATCACTAATCCTTGCTTCAACGTAAATCGAACTTAATACTTATGAACAGGGAACCCTCTTCCTCAATGCTGTTGAACTATAACTAAGAGCATTTGAATAGAACTTGACTAGCTTTTACCTTCATTCTAACTTTACAGTAGTTGGTAATGATGGTTGAAGATGACATTTCCTCATTTCATAGTATGGCTGTCCAAAGAGACTTAAATTACAATTATCCGTGACGTGACTTCATACATGTTAAATTCATTCCATCTCGTAGATGAAGACTTACAGGTGAATTAATCATGAATTCTTTTCTTCCACGTTATTAGAACGCTGCTTTTATTCAATAACATTTTCGGTGCAATCAAGGGTAGCAGCTGATACATGTCTTTTTATATGCAGTTTAGACAGAGAATCCATTATAACCTTCGGCCATACCCTGAACAAACCATGCAAATATCAAAGACCTAGAGCACTTCACTCGACCTTTTACCTACAGTATATTTTAGATCCATTGAAGAACGCTCATCTTAAACTCCTCTAAAATACCCTTGACTCCTTGGATTCTATTCACGAATATTCAGAATGTGTCGGAGCGCCTGCAAGCCATAGCCTCTTCCAAATTCCCACGGAGAAATATTGGTGACAAAAATCGATGATCCTTAGTTCCAAAGTTGAGCGGCCACGATCTTTTGCGAAACCCAAAAATGCCTTCAGGAAATGTAGACAATTCTACGGCACTTGGAGATTTGGTTTTTGTAACACAAAAGATGAATGAAGGCAGGGAAAGAAAAAAGTTCCGTTGCAAGTTTCAGGTTAGTATATTAGTTGACTGAAGGCTGCCGATTAGGAGGTTCCAATTATTTCGTTATTCATGTTTAGTAGATGAGGTATTCCAACACATTATTATAATTTTACGACTACTTTTTACCTTAAACTTTATCTAAAATAAAGATGAATTTAGATCGTTGTCGAAAAAAAAAATGATAGAAATTTGCAAAGATTGCTTCCAGTGCAGAAGTATGGTAGTGGAGAGATTCAGATGCGGAGAGGGTCAAAAGCTTGAACTTCAGTTTCTTCAAACTATCAAAGCTACTGTAACCAAGTTGGAATTTCAGATAGCACGTTTGATAAAGCTTCACTGTGGCAGAGGGGACGTAACTTCAAGTCTCACTGGAAGCTTATTATCTATTTTCGAACTGCATAGTTTAACCACTACCGTTGATTGACGACCCAAGTTAAGTTGTGACAAAAATAAAATTGAAGTGAATAGTACTTAAAAAAAACAACAAACATTTATATGCAAGATGTTCCAGGTGGAGAGTTAGTTTAGCTATTAGATGCAGATTGCGATTTGTAAGAGTAGGGACAAACAATATGTAAAAGAATCAAAAGGGGTAAGTTTTTTCCTTGTGCAAGGATCTTGAAAATAATAACCCAAAATCCATGCTGCAACTAAGAGTGACACTAATGTTTGAGTTTAGGACCAGAAGGAAGAAAATGTGTGAGGTTCTTTTTAATGTTCATCAGCTTCTCTAATAAACAAGGAGATAACCGTGGAATAATGTTGATCTTATCGATTTCAGTTTTACTCCATGATGAAAAGTAACAATATTTAGATGGGATAAAACTGAATATATTTTAATAATAATAATAATAATAATAATAATAATAATAATAATAATAATAATAATAATAATAATAATAATAATAATAATAATAATAATAATGATAATAATAATAATAATAATGATAAAACGGAAGAGATGAAGGAGAAAATAAAGAGAGAATACCTCAGAAGGATAAGGAAAATATTAGAAACCAAATTAAACAGCAGAAATCTAATAAAAGGAATGAACACCTGGGCTGTGTCAGTAGTTAAGTATACAGGACCATTCCTAGGATGGACAAAGGAAGAGCTCCAATCAATGGATAGGTGAACAAGGAAACTTATGACGATGCATAAAGCATTACACCCTAGAGATGATACAGATAGACTATACGTTAAGAGAAAAGAAGGTGGCAGGGGGCTCATCAGCATAGAAGATTGTGTCGAAAGAGCTAAAATAGTCATAGAAAGATATGTGCAAACAAATAGAGAAGAAATCATAAAGAGTGTGAGAGATAGTGCAACAAGCAATAAAGTAGAAAACAATGGAACAGTACAGCAAACAAGAAAAGAAAGATGGGAAGGGAAAAAATTGTACGGCGAGTTTAAAAGACGGATACAAGATGTAGCAGACGAGAAATCATGGACGTGGTTACGAAAAGGGAAGCTTGAGAGAGAAACAGAATCGCTCATCATGGCAGCCCAAAACAAAAGCATAAGGACAAACTACATAAAAACAAAAATTGACAGAACACAGACAAACAGCAAATGCCACATGTGCGGTGAAAGAGATGAGACAGTAAACCACATAACTAGTGAATGTAGTCAACTCGCCCAGAAGGAGTATAAGTATAGACACGATAGAGTAGCAACGATGATACACTGGGAACTAAGCAAACAAATGGGATTCCACCATGTGGAAAAGTGGTATCAGCACAAGCCAGAGGCAGTTTTGGAGAATGACAACCACAAACTACTCTGGGACTTTGACATCCAAACTGACCACCTCATCCAGGCTAGAAAACAGGACAGTAATAGTAGACAAAAAAAGGAAGGCCTGCCAAATAGTAGACGTTGCTGTGCCTGCAGACCATACAGTAAAAAAGAAGGAGGGTGAAAAAAGGGAAAAATACCAGGACCTAGCAAGAGAGTTAAGGAAGATGTGGAACATGAAAACCAGGGTAGTACCGGTCATAGTGGGCGCACTAAGAACTGTCCCCAAAACGCTGAGGGTGAGACTGGAGGAGATTGGGATTAGGGGAAGGATAGAGACCGTACAGACCACAGCACTACTGGGAACTGCATGGATACTGAGGAAGGTGCTAGAGATATAAGTACTGCAACGAATCGTTGCTCTGTCATGATATGCGAAAGAGAGAGGAAACGTAAGCTGAAGACCTGAGGAGACTTATTGTCACTCAGCCTTCAGCTATAACCACCGGTCAACCGGTGTTAAACTGTAAATCGCAGAATTACTGCGACATGTGAGTACTAGGAGAGGAGGGCTGGAGACTTGAGGAGACTTGCTGTCACTCAAACTCCACCGGTTACCACCAGGCAACTGATGTGAGATTCCAAATAATAATAATAATAATAATAATAATAATAATAATAATAATAATGATAATAATAATAATAATAATAAAATTAATAATAATACTAATAATAATAATAATAATAATAATAAAGAGTTAATCGATCAAAAGAGCTATGATTGAAGCAGCAGAGTAAACTGGCTAAAATAAATTGTGATGTCGAAGTGGGTATCAACCCAGGGTATTTTAATTGATAAGACTAGTAACAAAATTATAGTTATTATGAAAGTTGTTGGGCTAAAAAGCAACATTAATAAGATGTAGTGAAGTTAGTAATAAAATAATAGTGGTGAACTTGATGATTCCATTCACTCTTGATGCAAATAAACATTCGTAACTGAAAAGCAATGAGTTTCTCAATCAATATGCGAAGCCTTTTACTATCAAAACGCTTCCTTGTCTTAAAATCCTCAAATAAAGTTACCGATCGGAACCTTTTGAGATTTTTTTCTCACTCAAGAACGCATTTGATAAAAGTCCAAGAAGTATCCATCGAGATTCTATATAAATGGCAAAAGTGTTTTCCAGCACCCCACTCTTCACAACCTTCGATTTTGATGCAATAATAAAATAAGAGTCTTAATGTAGAGGTACTTTCCATACACAGAGTGTAGCAAAAGTGAAGCCTTTTTTTTCTTTAGAATAAGGAAGACTTTTAGGAATTGTACCGCCGAACCTACTCGACATAAATCCTCAAGATTTTCTATGGGTATAGTTGTATATGAATACCTTTAATAAGGCTGTTTTGATCAATGCATGTTTTGGTGTGATACAGTTAAGGAATATTTTTCCAAAATCAAAATTTTCGGATCAAGAGTTATGTAGATTATATGGAGGAAACTTTACACTTTAAGGGGTCAAAATCAATAAGGAACTTTAATTTTTCACTTTTACAATTCAAAATCAGGGTGAAATTTGTTTTTCACTTTTAGAGGTCAAAATATTTTTTCTATTGTTAGGTGTTAAAATAAATGGAGGATTTTTTTTTTCACTTTTAATGGTCAAAATCGAAGGGTTATCTTCTTTCATTTTTTGAGCGCAAAATGTAATGGAAATGTAATTTACTTTTGGGGGTTAAAATCGGGATGGGAGATATTTCTTTCCACTTTTGTGGTCAGAATCAGGGGGTAACTTTCATTTTTCACTTCGAGTGTCAAAATTGCAGGTTTTTCCTCAGAATAGAAGGTATTTTTTCGTTCTTTAGGCTTTGAATTCGTGGATGGAGATTTTTTCCTCTTTTAAGGGTCAGAATCGAGTGAATGCTCATATTCATTTTTAGGGCCCCAAATCAAGTGGAAATTCTTTTTGTCAGTTTTTAGGGAATTTTTCTCATTTAGTGGTCAAAATCAGAGAGGAAAGTTTTTTTCAGGTGCTGTTAAATGCGATTTTTTTAGGTGCTGTGAAATGCGATTCTATAAAAATGTGTTGGATCTGACACATAAAATAATTTTCTGAGCGTCATTCGAGATTACGGCTTTGAGGTATTTTGGTTACTTCACTTAAATGTTGCTAATTTACGTATCTTATAACTAAATTCAGATAATATATTCTGATTCGAGTGAAAGTCAGTGGAGATAATCTACAGAGATTACGAGTCTTTAATCTGTAATTTCTTATTTATTCTAATTGGAAAAAGTTCAAACTGGACACTGTGTTGCCTTGTGTGCAGAATTATATATCTGGTGAATGTCAATTTCAACAATGGCCAATTGTTGAGTAATCGCAGTGCGTACATAGACAAACAGATTTCTTCAATTGTTAAATTGCAATTAGATGCTGCCATCTGATTTTTTCCTTCCTTCCTCAAACCAGGAATCCTCCAAGGTCCAAGGTCTCACGCCTCCTGTTTCGATTCCATGTTTCCTCAATTGCTCCTCCATTTTGAATTGTCAATCAGTAAAATTTTTTCACCATTATTCTTTACATTTTACTTTTTTATCAACTAAACTTTCTCAATCACTCCTCCCGGACTTAAATTTCTCCTCAATCACTCCCCTGAATGAAGTCCTCCCCAATACTTCTCCTGACTGAAACTTTTCAATTCCTCCCTAATTCCGCCCCCCTGACTGAAATTCTTCCCGAAATTACTCCCCTGACTGAAATTCCTCCCCTGACTGAAATTCCCCTAGTTCCTTCTCTGAGTAAGATACTTCCCTGATTGAAATCCCTCCCCGGATAAAAATTCCTCCTTACGAATTTCTTACCATGGGAGCCACGTGCCTCCAATTTGAGAATCACTGCCTCAAGCTGTAAAATAAATACATCGTTATTTTTTCCTGTTTCGTTTCCTCTGACTCTAAAAATGATAATCAGATTTTTGCGCATGTGTCATTGCTTGTTAATTGGTTTCATTTCACTCGCTTGAATTCAACTTTAATCTTTTGGTGGAGGGTAAGAGAAGATAGAAGCGAACAACTCTCTGTAATGCTCAGCTGCATTTGTACGAAGAAAAAACAACAGCAAATCCGGTTCTAATGAGTCAAACATGGTTGAACAAATGATTTCGAGTGTGCATTTAAATATAATTAAGAAAATAGCGAGAAGTCACTGGACAAAAAACATGAAGTCGATAATTTGAGAGACTAACATTAAACCTTGGAATCGAGCATATACACATACATATACACATACATAGACAAACACACAGACGCAAACACACACACATACACACACACACACACACACAAATGCACACATAACCACGTACAGTTATGCTCACATAACCACGTACATTTATCAGAATCTCGTTTATTTATTGATGTAGCTTTCATCCAGTGTTAGAGAAGTACTGCGTTTTAAACTAGTGTTGTAAGGAAGAATGTAAGTTATTTATTGTACGTAGCAATGGGCCAGAAACGTGCCAATCACTGATCTTTTTAATTAAAAACCCAGAGTTACACAATTTTAGGAAGAGAGAGAAAAAGATCCAAGAGCAGACAAGAATGAAATATTCCATAGAAATTATTAAACAACAAAAATGAAGAAAATCAGGACTGATAATAAGATGGTGCAAAAAGTTTGTCAATTGGTGCCCAGGAGATAGCAAACGTAGTTGGAGAAGGCCAGAGTTAAAATGGGTCTACCGATATGACATGGCTGCACAATAATGGTTGGTATGAAAGGAGCTGGAGGAGGCCTTCATCCTGTATAATATCTGTTATATATACTGCTTCTGCTGCTGCTGATAATGATCTTTCTGTCTACTTATTCATATTTATCTTAGTCCCTCCTTATTTATCCATATCTCAGCATTTTCAAATGTACCAAAATTTCTTGGTCTATGCTTATTAGTGAAGTCGAAAAAGTACGTTCTTTTCTCTATTCAGGAGAGAAACAGCAAAAAGCGAAAGAATGTAGAGGAATGGATTTTCAGATATATAAACTACATATCAACTGTTTTTGACTAATTTTTCATGTTCCAAAGATGAAAATAAACGAGATACATGGCTAAGAATCCTGAAGAATCCTCTAGAATTTTCTTGTAAGATGCTAAATACTTCATATATTGTAAGTAACATTTAAATTGATAAGATACATCGTAAGAAAGCTGATAAAATTTTTTTCCAATGATATATTTATGCATTCTACAATTCAATGTCTTGATCTGCACATTTTATCCAAAATCAAATCTGGACTATCCGATTTTCGCACATCATCATAAAACAAAACTTCAAGGAATGAAAAAACAAAACAAAACAAAACAAAAGACAAAAAAACAAAACAAAATAGATTATAGGTCAAACGGTTGATATCTAGTTTATATATGAAAACTTTTCAAATAAATTTCTCGACATTCCTTCGTTTTTTACTGTTTTTGCCAGAATCATATGGACAAATGTGGTCATTTGTCTCTGTATATACTCCACAATTTATGCAATTTTCCAACTTTTCAGTGTCCAGATTCAGAACAAGACCAAGTGTCATATATGGTCGAAAATAAACCCCATAGGACATTATGTCAGATTGGGAACAGGCAAAATCATTAATTAAACTTCAAGGATTTTGAAAAAATGGATAGCGAAAACAAATCTATCTCCTCACTTAAGAAAAACTTATATTATTTACCTTTCAAAATGGTCTAACGTTTCTTTCCCCCTTTCACGTCATTATGCATTCCTGGAGGCTGAAAATGTTTCCTCTTATCATTCTTGTTTGTATTTTTGAGTTACAGGCCACAAACAAGAGAGAAAGAAAATAATTCTATCTTGACTCGAACTTCTGAATTCATTCTGCCTCCGGGTTGAAAAGCAAATCGATATCAAGTCAAGTGAAATCGATGACACTCTCTTGCATTTGAATTAAAAAAAAAACAAAACAAGAAAAATAAATAAATGAATAAGAAGAAAAACCCGAAGTGCATGTGTGTGTGTAGGGAGAAAACGGATAAAATCGAAGAAAGGGAGAAAGACAAAAAAGAGAAAAATAGTTTTGTTTCATCATTAACAATGTCTCAGGCGTCGAGTATATAGATATGAACTGACATATTAGATAGATAGATAAAAATATTGATCAAAAGATTTCAGGCTGTCTGAAAACGACCAAGTCTGCTTAGTCAATATAGTAACAGGATTCACGGAATCATTTTTATTTTTGCATGTAATTTGAAATCAAAAGTTTTTGTTATTACAAGCTAGAAATAATATTTTCAGTCGGTTCAGAAATCTCGAATGATACATCACTTAATTCTATTTGATATACTTTGTAGATTTTGTCGTTATGAAACACTTTTTGAGTGCATTTCTGTGGGCCAGGTTTCACCTGTCGTAAACGGACGCTGATATTGCGACGACCTAGATGTTTACGTCATCATTCTTGATTGCATGTTTATTGTTTATACATTTACATTTGCCATTTTTTAAAAACACAAATGTATAAATTTAATCTAAGGATATGGTCATATATTATGCATAGAATTATCCCTTGTTTAACAAACTTACATATGTAATGCAGAGCATTGCATATAAATATATTTGTATTGCTAAGAATATTACGTACCTGTGCCGGTGTACATACACGAAGGCACACGCACATACACACAGAAACACACACACACACACACACACACACACACACACACATATATATATATATATATATATATATATATATATATATATATATATATATATATATATATATATATATATATATATTGCACTTGAATAAGAATACCCCTACCATATTTAGAACAATAAAAAGTGAATTTTTGAAATCAAATATACCAGGATTTTATCACTTTTAGTGGAGCAAAAACTGTTCTTTTGTAACGGAGTGTTTGGGATCATTTCCACGCTGAAATACGACTCTTCTTTTTCGGGATTTGAGTGAATGCTACATTTTTTTTTCTTCATTGATGTAAGCTTCAACATTCATAATTCCTCTGGAATGCAGTTCTCTAGTATCATTAGAGATTATACAAGGCAAGACCATGAGGTTTCCCCCACCATGCTTGACAATTGTCACCAAACACGTTTTCTTTATACGCCTTGCCATGGCGATGCTGAAGTCGGTAGATGCCATCAGACCCAAATAAGTTGAGTGAATCACCGGGATCATAAATTCTGAAAGTTACATCAATATATTGAAAGAAAATGGGTACTTGACTCAAATGCCGAGGAAGAAGAGCTGTGTTTCAGCATGGAAATGATTAAAAAAACACCACTAAAAACAAGAGAGTTGCTGAAGAAGTGAAAAGGAATGTGTTCGATTGTCTTAGCATATCTTAGCATTTAAATCCAATTGAAGACTCTTGGAATATACTCAAATGGAAAGTAGAAAAACGATGATCACCCAGTAAGACAGAATTGGAAGACTTGCATACTGTCAAAATGGAAAACATTCCAGGGACTGTGCAAATCTAGTGACGGTAAGTACACGTGCAGTTAAAGGAAAAAAAGGGCGGCAACACCAATTCATGGGTGATTCTATATATGTATGTATATATATGTGTGTGTGTGTGTGTGTGTATATATATATATGTGTGTGTGTGTATATATGTGTGTATGTATATATATATGTGTGTGTATATATATATATATATATATATACATATATATATATACATATACTTTATATGTATTTTCAATTTTTACAAGTTTACAAAGAAAGAAATAAAAAACAGATTTTATCTGTTGTTGATGATATTTAACCAGTGCTTGATATTCAACACAGTATGTTACATAAAAGAATTACATACCCAGTGAATTGCATTCGCTCTATTATCGTACTATACCTCTCCAATGTTAGTATTATTTATGTTCTTCATTTCACAATGATACGAACATTTTTTTGAAATTCAATCTAATGTAATATGATATAATAATAAATTAGATTCCCTTCATACACAAGTGTTTGTTCGTGCATGTGTATGTAATCAAGTACATCCTATCATATAATTTGGAGAAGATATCGGCTCTTGAAGAGTCCAACAGAGTACCTCGGCAATCTTTTAGATCATGGAATATATTGATTCAAATTCAACGAATATTATTTTTCTTTTCTGCATACATTCATCTATCTGCTTGTAACATCTTGAGTTTGGCGTGGTTATCTCACGAAAGCATTTATCATAATCCTGCTAGGTCAATCGAAGCTTCACCAGACGCCTGTCAATCATTCTTTTCTTTAATATGTTTCTCACTCTGTCAATTTCTAGGCCTTAATGTCGATAGACGGGTTGCTTTTCGCTATTTTACTCTGCGTGTGTGTGTGTGTGAATTCATGCCTTTACTAATAGTGTGAAGTGAACTCAGATTGTCCTCGTCAGAGTTTGTAATCGGATCTCTGATTCCATCCTCCCGTATGCACTTGGCTGTCCTCAGCACCTCGTTCATTTCTGCATTCAAATTCCTAAAGATTGAAATAGATTGAATAATGTGTATCCCAAGCAGTATAATATTAGGTCAGTAAGGTCAACCTAGAGAGTCCTATGGTGGTTTTGATTTCCTCTTTTGGTTGCTGTTTATTATGTAGTTCGAATATTCATATTCAAACATTGGTTTCTGTGATCTCTTTCAAGGTCTGTCTGAGAAGTGTTTTCTAATGTAGATAACAATTTCCTTCTTTTCTGTTGTCCACTTTTCCAGATCAAATATTTGCTTGCAAACTTTTCTTCATGCAAAACACCAAAAAGTAAGCTTATATTTTTAACTTGGTTTCAATAAGTTTTTGAACAATTCAATTACATTATATTGCGGACATAATTCGACGAATATTGTCAGGTTTTATCGCATCAATTTATCTCATGAAATGTTCTGATAAGATGGAAATGAATTGAATTAATTGTAAATTAAGATAGAAATAGCTGACTTGTCGTCTATGAGACGCCAAAATTCTCTGATAGGATTCTTTTTGGGTTTTGTTTTTTGAAATGTCCGTTTAATTAGAAGCTGGCAATATGTGAGTGACTCCAATCATAATTTATTCTTTAATTCAAGTTCTGTTTTACAAGGGCTCTCAAAACTGAGCTTTTAATCATAATTGGCTAATGTCTTGACTCTCTCCAACGAAAACATTGAAAATGCAGGCTTAAGGAGAGACCCCCAATACCAGTAGTTATATATACATATATATTTCAGACAATATAGATGATGCATAGCGAATGTTATCAGTTTCTCTCTTGGTTTAAGCAATGTTACTTTATGAAGCAAAGAGAAAGAAGGGTTATCGTTTACCCTGACTGGAAGTTTAGATATGTATGGTTACCTCAATATCGTACTATACCTATTCAATTTTATCATTATTGCGAAATATTTTACAATAATACTAACACTAACATGAATGTTAAAGCTGTGCGATTTCTTTTTATATGATATAATATGATATGACGTAATGATCAAGTTAAACAATTAAGTTTACTCTCTACCGTAGACGTAGTTGCGATGAAAGGCATCTGACATTAAGATGGAAGAAAGTACTTTACAAAAATGAAGTAAGGTTGACAATGCTTAATCTAGCAAAAAATAGATGAAGATATTACAAAGTTAAAGATACTTTATTTACGATTTGATTCTTGCCATCCAAAAATTTGCTCAATTAAAGATGGTTTACTCACAGCATTTGTCTTGTTTTAGTGACCTTCGTAAAGGTGTAAACTTGGGGAGTTTTCAGGTATTTTGGTATTTAAAAGGAAGAATTGGTGAATGATATGAACTGCGAAACTCATAGCAGAGACTATCACCGTGGAGTCCGATCATTATTAGGAGCCTCATACACGTGACCTCCTATTTACTTGAGCCCCCACAAGAGCAAGATGTGGAACAAGGTCATTTTCAATATAGGATTGAGCATACCCCTGAATTGCCCTAGTCACTGCAACAAGGGTCATGAAGGCGTCATGAACAGCCCAACCTACCCCTTTTTTTTGGTGCAATGGGACAGCACCAACTTGAGGCAAACTAGTTTCCTGTGTCTGGGCCGAGAAAGTGTTTGAGGTCCGAGGATGAATTAATTGACCTCAATGCGCTTAGTAATGCCGAGCCTAGATACCTTTCTTCGGCTACAACATTGCACCAGCACATCCAGACTAACGCACACAATAACCACTTCAGGCCCATTTGTCGTCCAAGTGCAGATTCTACACTTTGGTCAATGTCAGGGTGTAGATCTTACGCTTAGATCAGAACCAAAAAGCTGAAAAAAGGGAAACCAGAGTTACACATGTAACCTCGTGCTAGACTAATCTAAGCTTTATAGATATCTGGGTGCCACATCATTAAATTACTCTTGCAGACCATATCAATGGTGATGAGTTCAATCCTCACCAGATTCCTTACCTTTGTGGGGTTGGAGAACAGTGCTTAGCAAGTTACTCCAGCAGATAATCATTACTTTTGCCAGTTCAGTTCTCAGAACTGAGACTTTCTGTCAAACTCTACACTGAGAAAATATACAAGAAAAATATACTAAGAAAATATACAAGAAATCAATGAAACAATGAACATCAACAGACCTCCCGATCCCCCAGGAGTCCCGCTGAATTTTGACCATTACATTTAACGAAATATTTATTAATCATTTTATTTGTATAAAAAGGGGCATTCGTAGAGAATCTAGGAAAAGATTGAAATTATTTTTAATTGTGCTGGATAACTGCTCTTCAACAATAAGAGCACGATAGAACAGCAAGGGAGGTAGTAAATATTGTGAAATACCCCTACAATATATATATATATATATATATATATATATATATATATATATATATATATATATATATATATATATATATGTGTGTGTGTGTGTGTGTGTGTGTGTGTATGTGTGTGTGTGTGTATGTGTGTGTGTTTGAGAGAGAGAGAGAGAGAGAGAGAGAGAGAGAGAGGGAGAGAGAGAGAGAGAACCAAACCTTGAGAAAGATCAACAAAAATAAAAAAATTAGATTCTTCATCTCTTTCTTATTCATTCCTATTTAATTAACGCAAGATCAGATATGAATTCGACGATATCATTTGACCAAGGGGCTTGTTTTATTTTTAGATTAAAAGAACAGAAAAAATCGAAGTTATAGAAATTAAATTGTCCATTGATGCATTCTTCATTATTTCTTCAGAAATTAATTGAAAAATACGGAATGTAGATAAACAGTACTGGTGAGGAATCTACAAAGCAATATACTTGCTTGAAGGTGAAAAAATTAAAACGAAAGAAACTGTATTTATAAAAGATTCATATCTAATAGCCCCGAACATGAGGTTCTAATTACGTTAGATCATGTGTGAAAACCACTGTAGGCAAATATGATCGACATCAGGAAGAAGGAAATTTAGTTTTATACATAAAACTTTACACGTTTAGAAAAACCTTTTTAACGTATGTAATACTTGATTACCTATTTTTGAGAAGCTACATTTAAATTGTAAATAGTCTCTGTAATTTACTAATACCATCTTTACTTCTATTAGAATATTGTCAACCATTCTTCCTAAATACTTTCTTTGTTTTAAATGCTTTTCATGCAATCATGTCTACGGTAGTGAATAAACCTGATAACTTAACTTGATTATCATAGTATATAAAAATCATGAACCTTGTACACTTATTACATGATCATATGTAATAGTTTACTACAGTGTTTAAGGTAGTTACAGACATGAATCAAAAATAGCTTATCTTTCAATATACTAGGTTAAGCATCTGATGTTTATGCAGATTTTCTACCAGTGGTGAACAGGGTCCGGTTGATCCACAAAATAAATGTTTTCATCAGCAGACGTCACTCATCTAAGCCATGCTGCTATATTCCCTATTCCTCTGATTGCTACTATTTATCCATGTTCGTTTTTTATATTATACTAGTAGTATAAGTATGAGTCTTTTTGTCCTTATTATTGATTTCTAACTCATTTTCCCTTCATATTGCCTTTTTTTAAAATCAAAACTGTCAGGTCGTTATTCTACGAACGTTCAGTGAGCAGCTCGAAACAGGATTAAAGCAAAAGCCTCCGAAACACAACCTTAGAATTGCAATAAAAACAGATGAAATAAGATGAAAGAAAGATTATTAAAAAAAATCTGGTAAATCACTAAATGGAAACCATCACGTGGCCAACATCCTTTTCTAGCATATATATATATATATATATATATATATATATATTGTCATCCACAGACAACTGTTTCGTTGTATTACAACTCTTCAGTGTGGCTATAGACTATCCATAATCCCATCCAGGCGTCACGGTGCAAATATCTTCTAAACTTTCTCTCAATTTGGCCGTTGTTTCTCTGGCGACGGATATCAGCGCGATCGGAAAGGTAAATTCTTCATTACCAATCGCATATTGTACACCCTTACTTTTCAAGGTGAGTGGATTTTTTGTCCTTGAAAATCGGTGTTATTACAAGAATGGACAGCGAATACCAAAGTGACCTCAGATTTATTGACAACATCGTCCTCCTTGTTGAAGACCTTCATGATCTCCAAATAATGCTAGACGAACTAAATGAAGAAAGTTGGTCTATATAAAAACTTCTGCAAAACAAATGTCTTGTACAACTAATTTTTCAACGACAAGGACATTAAGATCAAAATCGAAAACAAATAGCTGGAGAAAGTAGACCACTACATCTATTTTGGACAACGAATCTCCTTGAAATCCTCAGAAGAACAGAGACAATGTATTGCTTAAATTCTGTTTCAACTCCATAGGTGACTATCGGGACAACGCCTTGGTTATAGACCCTTCTTTTTGAAGCCAATGGGATTTTCCAGTTCTTGAAAGTCGAACTTGTTCAGCTTATAGTAATTAGCCTGAAACATGGCATTGGCATTGAATAGTGAGAAAAATCAGATAAGCTGAAGGGCATCGTTGCTGCTCTAGTCTCATATTGCCTTTCAATACAGTATTGATTTCACGTATCGATTACACTGGAGTACAAGACGTGACTTTTATTTTTTTGAAATGTATAAAATTCAATTTAGTGCAATGCATCAGACACGTCCATTAGGCTATTCTTAAACAAAACAAGTAAAGTTTATTCCGAAAAACATCAGCGTTTAGTTAAATGCATTCCATGAAGTGAAAAAGAGTTGGGAAGTGTGGTTGGGTAATTGAACATCTGCGTCGGAAGTTAAGTAAGGAAGACGAATGAAAACGTATTTTTAAAAGGACTTACAAAATCGATTTTAATCACGTTGTAATTTATCGATTATAAGCTAGAAAAAGTTCTGAGTGAATCCTAAGATCTTCATAGAAATTTACTCAGCATCACTCGAAGACTGAATCAAAGACAAAGGGATCTGGAAAATGGAATGAACTAATACATGATGTTCAAGTATATTTCTGGACAATTGAACTCGTTCTTCTTAATTGTGTTGTTCTCTCAACGTTTTGACCGATTCATTCTACAACTTTCTTCAGGTGAATTATCCAAATGTAAGGATGGTATTATCTTTTCATGTAGTGCCAAGTAACGGTAATAGACGGGAAGCGTCCCCTTCTTGCATGGTGATAGTACACATGAAGGAGGTTGTAGAATGGAGCGGCCAGAAACTATGGGAATAACGATATCATTTCGCTACATACATAAATGGTGGATCGACACGTGGGATCAATCAAAATGGCCATAATCTAAATATGCCTGCACGTGGTAATGGTACATATACAGGCATCTCCATATTTCTCAGTGACTACTTGAATTGATATTTTTCTTCTATACGTGACATATATTAATTTTGATACTCTATTCTAATCCAGAACCTGTCACCAGATTTCTTGTTTCCAGGTTGGTCAAGCTAGCCGGCTGACAATGTATGCATTTTAAAAAATCCCTTCTTAATAGGTATTAGTAGGGGGATTAAATTGCAATGTAAGTTTATGCTAAATTAGTCCTCTAGTTTATGCCCTGTAATATTCAAACTTGCTTTGTTTATGCACCTGATATTTTCTCTTCAGATTATCATCTTTTCAAACTTTTTGAACTTCATATCGGTAAGAGAAAATTCAATGATGAGGAAACCATAATTCGTGCTGTCACTGAATTTGTGACCAATAAAGCTGAATGATTCAATAGAGATGGCTTATCATGATTAGAAGATATTCTGGAAAAGATTATTGCTTCAAATGAGTTATATTTTGGTCAACTATTTACCATTATTATTGTTCATAAGATCCCTCATCAAACTATTTTAAAAAGCGCTATTCCATATGTGACAACACAAGAACTTAAATACTAGCATACTGTTTCTATTGGAGTCTCTTTCTACCTATATAGAAACGCTTTATCAATAGGTTATAAAAGCCACGACATGAGGTGGAGTTATTACGATTGTCTTTGTTTCGCTTTGGAAAGAGATATGAAACCTTAAAGATTATAGAGGAGTAGGGTTGCGATATTTGTAACAGTATTTCACCCTCTCTCTATCCTCTCTCTCTCCATATGAATATATATATATAAATCAAAATCACAAGGACGTAAACCCAGTGAATGTCAACATATTCCGCTTACCCCACACATCAGCAACCGGCATTATAATCTTTGTTAGTCTAAAAAGCTTTGCAGTCTGTAAAGGTTACTTGATCCAATTTAGTCTGTATAGAATGATAGAATTCAAGGTGTGAAATGTGCCAGCGCCCAGCATTATTATCTCGAAACATTATCGCATTGTAAAGTATTTGCATTAAAAGAATATAAACATGTATGGATATTCAAGTTATTATCACAGGAAGAACAAGAAAAATGTCAGAGGGTGGTAAGGGGAGGTTTACTATTTACTTTAAATTCTTTATTGTTATTTCACCATGGTTAAGAATATAGCATTTGAAAGGCTCAGAATGTCTTTTCATTGTCATATCATTATATGTAAATATCTTGTGAGGGTCACTTCACGGATTAATCACTCACACCAGCAAGACTATTTTAGAAGGAAGTCGTTGAATCTGTCATAGAATTCGTTCTGAAAACCTTTTTAGGGATATATTGCAAGTCCCCTTAGCCTATTCCCTTCTATCATTGGAAATTATCGACTTTTCAGGGTGGATTTCAGTTTTGGGAACAAGACAAGTCGGAAAGGGCCGAATCCACAGAGTGGGGTAGCTGATAGATGAGAGTTGCTCTGCCATAAGATTTGTTTATCAATCAGCAGATGCGATATTTTGCAGTAACACGGTGTCTTATCAGTTTCATTTCGAAATTATGTAGTACAAACTGTCACAGAAGTCTATCTCCTCGGAAACTTACAGACAGTCAGGTAAAATTTCCACAGATCACAGTACAGACCTTTTCAAACTAGATCACAGCACGAACCTCTTCAAACTAAATCATAGCACAAACCTTTTCAAACCAGATCAAAGCACAAACCTTTTCAAACCAGATTACAGTACAAACCTTTTCAAACCAGATCAAAGCACAAACCTTTTCAAACCAGATCAAAGCACAAACCTCTCCAAACCAGATCACAGCACAAACCTTTTCAAACCAGAGTACAGTACAAACCTTTTCAAACCAGATAAAAGCACAAACCTTTTCAAACCAGATTACAGTACAAACCTTTTCAAACCAGATCACAGCACAAACCTTTCCAAACCAGATCACAGAACAAACCTTTTCAAACCAGATTACAGTACAAACCTTTCCAAACCAGATCACAGCACAAACCTTTTCAAACCAGATCACAGTACAAACCTTTTCAAAGCAGATCACAGCACAAACCTTTTCAAACCAGATCACAGCACAAACCTTTCCAAACAAGATCACAGTACAAACCTTTTCAAACCAAATTACAGTACAAACCTTTCCAAAAAAGATCAAAGCACGAACCTTTTCAAACTAAATCATAGCACAAACCTTTTCAAACCAGATTACAGTACAAACCTTTTCAAACTAGATCACAGCACAAAACTTTTCGAATCAGACTGCAGTACAAACCTTTTCAAACAGATTACAGTACAAACCTTTCCAAAACAGATCAAAGCACAAACCTTTTCAAAGTAAATCATAGCACAAACCTTTTCAAACCAGATTACAGTACAAACCTTTTCAAACCAGATCACAGCACAAACCTTTCCAAACCAGATCAAAGCATAAACCTTTTCGAACCAGATTACAGTACAAAACTTTTCAAACCAGATCACAGCACGAACCTTTCCAAACCAGATCAAAGTACAAACCTTTTCAAACCAGATTACAGTACAAAACTTTCCGAAACAGATCAAAGCACGAACCTTTTCAAACCAGATCAAAGCACAAATCTTTTTAAACCAGATTACAGTACGAACCTTTCCGAAACAGATCAAAGCACAAACCTTTTCAAACTAAATCATAGCACAAACCTTTTCAAACCAGATTACAGTACAAACCTTTTCAAACCAGATCACAGCACAAACCTTTCCAAACCAGATCAAAGCATAAACCTTTTTAAACCAGATTACAGTACAAACCTTTTCAAACACGATCACAGCACGAACCTTTCCAAACCAGATCAAAGCACAAACCTTTTCAAACCAAATTACTGTACAAAACTTTTCAAACCAGATCACAGTACAAACCTTTTCAAACCAGATCAAAGCACAAACCTTTTCAAACCAGATTACAGTACAAACCTTTTCAAACACGATCAAAGCACGAACTTTTTCAAACCAGATCACAGTACAAACCTTTCCAAACCAGATCAAAGCACAAACCTTTTCAAACCAGATTACAGTACAAAACTTTTCAAACCAGATCACAGCACAAACCTTTCCAAAACAGATCAAAGCACAAACCTTTTCAAAGTAAATCATAGCACAAACCTTTTCAAACCAGATTACAGTACAAACCTTTTCAAACCAGATCACAGCACAAACCTTTCCAAACCAGATCAAAGCATAAACCTTTTCAAACCAGATTACAGTACAAACCTTTTCAAACACGATCACAGCACGAACCTTTCCAAACCAGATCAAAGCACAAACCTTTTCAAACCAAATTACTGTACAAAACTTTTCAAACCAGATCACAGTACAAACCTTTTCAAACCAGATCAAAGCACAAACCTTTTCAAACCAGATTACAGTACAAAACTTTTCAAACCAGATCACAGTACAAACCTTTCCAAACCAGATCAAAGCACAAACCTTTTCAAACTAGATCACAGTACAAACCTTTCCGAAACAGATCAAAGCACAAACCTTTTCAAATTAAATCATAGCACAAACCTTTTCAAACCAGATTTCAGTACAAACCTTTTCAAACCAGATCACAGCACAAACCTTTTCAAACCAGATCACAGCGCAAAACTTTTCAAACTAGATCACGGCACAACCCATTTCAAACTAGATCAAAGAACGAACCTTTTCAAACAAGATCACAGTTCAAACCTTCCCGTCGATATGTTCATACAGCGTTGACATAGTATACAGCTCAGACAATGTTACCCATAGGCCCATTGCAACATCAGAAGAATCTGTAAAGTTGTTTTTTCAATTTATAGATAATTCCATTCAAACATTTTGCTCTACAAGATTCTTCACTGCTCAACTAGAACAAAAACACCAAGTGCAGCACATTCACATTTACCCTGGAACGTGTAGCTAAAAACCTACCAACTCAGCTGAATGCTGTTTTGTTATTCAAAAGGTCACTGCTACATAACATTCGAGTCACGAACATGCTAAAACGTTAAAGCTGTTTTAAAAGATCAGTCCCACCACGGACAATGTGGATATATATATATATATATATATATGTGTGTGTGTGTGTGTGTGTGTGTGTCTGTGCGTGTTTGGGGGTTGTTTGAAAGTTCACCAATTGTATTGAATAGATTTCTGAAAGAAAATCAATGTATTAAACTATTTCTTCGATTCCGATGCAATTCCAATTTAATATAACACTCTATTCATCATTGGCATTTGATCGTTGTGTAAATGGTATCGCTGTTGAAATGGTAGCTCATTAAAGCTTTGGTTTATGAGTTCTGGCCTTATTCAAAATGTTTGTGTAAGTGAGAATGGTAGGTTGAACGAGGAATGATATTTCTCCATCAGTAAAATCGTCCGATCCTATCCGACAGCACGGACGGGAGATACGCCCTGACCCGAATGAAATCTGACGCTAACATTTTTGTTGACCCTGACACTGACCTTGTATTGCTGTTGCACTGCCCCTTGCTGTCTCCTCTGACAATGGCCCCTTTTTGCAGTGCCCCCTGGCATACTGACGAACGCAGGTCTTTTATATGCATTTGAGGGCAAAGCCATATCGTTATATGTATGTATGAATTGAATGACTGGAGTACGTTTCTTTTGTTTTCACTAGGCAACGTTCCACATTAATATGTACTGCCATGAACTTTAGATGCCGAGGGCATAGGTTTGATTCTCTTATGCTTTTGCGGAAACTCTATCAATACAAGACCACCTTTGCAACAGAGAATATACAGAATATATTCCAACAAATGAAAAAAAAATGAATTGTTAGAAGTTGGGGAATATCAATGTAAAAAGGGGATCAGCAATGGAGATAATCAGCGATAAAAATAAAATAATTTGCTTAAATCAAAAGAAAAATGTTTTAAAATTCAGAAATTCGAATTGAATTTTCCTCGATAAAAACAATCCGAAATGCAAGAAGACTAGAAAACAAACAAAAACAAATAAAGATAACCAGAAATAAATATAAACAATCCGTATGGCGCCCGTAAAGAAAAGATGGCACCCCAAAATTCAAAATCAAACAAAGACGAGACACTGTTTACTCTCTGTTTCCATCGATGCCTTTCTTCTTTTGATGTTTGCAACGAATTAAAATGGAGTTTTCTTCAAATTTGATTCCGCTCTTGAAAAGAAAATCATCTGCTTTGATTTCCTCTGATTTCGATTGTTATTCGAACATTTTTTTGCACTGAGCAGAATTCTTTTTATTTGAGACTAAATGGACTGTTATCGTTTGGGGGGTTCGAAGAAAGTCTTTGCTTTCTTTAATCTCATATTGAATGTTTTATAAATTTTTTTTTTTAAACAAAAAGCTCGATTCAATTGAAAAGAAAAGAAAAATTCTTTGAGGTATGAAAACTTGAAACATATTCTCTATTAATAGCAAAATAACAAACATCTTTCCCAATAGTCTCAGCATGTAATATTCAGTGTTTGTCATTTCACAACGTTCATATCTTCATTGCTGACTTGGATAACGCAACATACAGGGCAACAAATCAGTATGCTCTCTGCAGATTTCTGCAAGGCCGGGAGTGGATTTAGCTTATTTCAATAGATATTTATATAGCTTTGAATCATACTGTGGAATGGAGGCAAAGGTGAATCAGGGCAATATGCCATAGACTATAAGACATGGTAGACGAAGTGCAGTTTCATGGTTTGTTTGATGAAAATTTGAATTTCTTTTTGTAAACACCATCCAACAAGAGTTGAGAGTAGTAATATATTCATTGATCATCTCTTTCCCTTATTTTTCTCTGATTGATCATCCCCAACAAGACAAGATGCCAAATGACGTTGATTGATGGTTCCTATTGAATGACTAATTAGACGTTGTTTTATCGATTACATATGCAGAAACAGCAGCTAGATACTCGCTTACGAAAAAGAGAGATATCAATTCGCTTATTTTCATCTTCTTTCTCTGTACTTTGAATTGGCTTATTTGCTCGGCGCTCATAAAGGGAAGTCGGAGGATGTGCGTCCTGTGGGAAGGAGCATTAGCCTAATCTGGTTGAAAATGGCATTGGGTGCATTTTTTCTTTTCAAGTCATGCCCACAAAGAGATTATATATCATTCAAATATCATCATCTTCATCATCACATGATGTTTTCAGTGCTAAAAAATGGCAGTACATTATCATCATCATCATTCTTTTCATCTTTTGTTGAACATGAAATTTCCCTAAGATTCAACGGCTCTCTCGTTCCTGGGCGTTACGATGCCCAAACCACCTAAACATATTTAAATTACCACGCCATCACATTTTTGCCGGCCAGAATCTTTGCATGTATTCTACAAGGATCCACTTTGTGAGTGTGAAGTTCAATAGTTGTCTAACATTTTTGAAACATGGCCTGCCCCTTGCCATTTGAGTTTTCTAATTGGCTTTGATCATAAATAAACTATGCTGTCTTGTGCTCTCTCCAATTGATGTCACCGTATTTTCTAAGGTTGAAGACGCAATCCAGTTTTGACTTGCAAAATTTTGAATGAAAGAGAAAAAAAGAATTGACATAAAATTATGGTCTCAGTACTTTCACCAACCTGATGTTTTGTTGGTGGCTTAGAGCCATGTAGATCTCAATGACCACTTCTACTAACGATTTTTGAAAAATCTACAATGAAGATTACGTTTACCCAGATACTGGGTGAGTGTTTGATTTTTATGGCTTTTTTCTGATCTGATATACACACCACTCCTTAAATTTACACACACACACCAAGATGATACTTGATTCAACCTAGAGACCTATACACATAGGTCAGTTGATGATCCAGATTAAATCACAACACGTAGGAAAGTCAATCCCGTCCACAGTAACAGAAGGGTGTGCAGTGTGAAGCAGCCTTTTCTATTTTTCAACTTGCAAGTCCTCACAAAGCCGTTCTTACATTGGCAGGGGACGAAACTAGTCGAGCCAGCAGTTAGTAAATCTTGTTGAAAATATTAAGTGTTCACCATTTCCATCAAGGCCATCATAAAAGACCACCACCTCCACGTATATCATCACCACCGTCACCAATAACATCACTACCACCACTATCATCAATATCATGAGTATCACCTTCGCAACACATATCATCATCATTATCAGAAATATCATCTCTGCCATCACTATCATGAATATAATAATCACCACTTTCACAACAAACTTCATCACCACCATCACCATCATCAATATCACCGCCACCATCAACATCAGCACCATCACCAAGATCATTGCAACCACCATCCTCAATATCCTCACCATCAGCATTATCACCTCCAATGCCATCATCACTATCATCAATAAAACTACCATCAGCATCACCTCATCATAAATATCATCATTGATAATAACTGATTAATCTTCATCACTAAAAATGATGTCACCTAAATAATGTTCGGATGCCTATCTTCTAGACTATTAAACTTACAATTGAGGTTGAAGGATGAACCTGAAACCAATATCAAATCCAATGTAAATGGTTGCAGGGAATATATTTATCCATGAATTAAGTATACGAAAGTAAACAGTATTTTGCTTAAATAAAAAATGGCTGCTATGGGCGATGAACTGAAAACATTCACGTGGGCTCAATATCCAAATTTTGAATTCCTCTAGCTGCAAGTGAACCTAATTATATGCTTTTATCACACACACACACACATATATATATATATATATAATTGGGCATATATATATAATGTACTTCCAACTCTGGAATAGAGCGCACTGCACTCTGTTGGATAGGTAATTGAGCGTAAGTAAATATATCGCTTGAATTCAGTCTTACTGACCGTCCATTTCTGCTTAGGGTAGGGTTAAAAAATGCCAGCCTTTTACATAAAATAGACGAAAGAATATTTATGCCATGGCAAAACCCCTTGAACCTTAACACAGGGATGGGGGCAATAAAAAGTAAGAAGTTGTGTCTCCTCGAACCAAAACCATCACATAAAAGCTGATATATTAACAAGATACTGATTAAGAAAGTGTCAGAAACATCCCAAGTGACTCATAGCAACTAGCCATGAATTCACTTCCCCAATGGGAGATAAAAGAATGACCAACAAACATGAAGAAGTAAGCAAAAAAAAAAGAAAGAAGTATAAATTGAATAAGACAGAGTTTTACACCCAGAAAATAGACACCACCTCCAGATAACGTTCTAAATAGGGATCCAAATAAATCGAATCATTTGCCGGAAGAAGCCCGGAAACATGAACATGTTTGTGTAGCAAATCCATTATTATACTATATATATATATATATATATATATATATATATATATATATATATATATATATAGAGAGAGAGAGAGAGAGAGAGAGAGAGAGAGAGAGAAAGGGGGGAGAGATGTATATAAATATATATATATCGTTATATTATATACAAACTTATTTGAAATGATCTCTCATCGTTACATGGTTGATACATCTCTTAATTCAGATAACAAATACATGAAAAATGAAATAAAATCGGGCTGCTGCAGGAAACGAACTCCTTACCATTAGAGTAGCTGCTTCAACGTAATGATGCACATACCATTGTGCTAAACAGCCCACCAGTAATGTGATCAATACGTATCTTTCAACGCAGCAGCAATGTATTAAGAAATGGACATATTTTATCCGACAACGAATTATACTTACCATTATATGTCCATTCCTTGAACATAGGATAAATCCTCAATTTCATATGATCAGATTAAATATGTATGCCTATAAATGGGGCTATGCTATCTCAACCTACGATTTTAGAACTCTTTATACAAATATTATTCATTGATATCTAATCAAAAATTAGATAGAATAATATACTTGGCATCAGCAGGAGAGAATAGTAAATTTATGTGGTTTACCTATTCAAAAGCTTTCTGGTGTAAAGCAAAAAAAGGCAAGATTTACGTGCTGTACCCTTGAGGCGATTGGTAGTCATCTTATTGTGCAGTGTTACTTTGAAATAGGTAATAAAATATTTTATCAGATTATATGAAATCGAGGTTTGATCCTATGCCCTACTGAGCAAATTTCATTTTACATAGACATGAATATATATTAATGTCATATCCAATTAAAACTAATATAAAACAAGCTCGTTCATTTTAGATTGTATCCGTTTTATTGTTGACTTTTTTTTTCTCCATGATGGTGGAGTATTCTGAAAACCGTATAGTTATATGTAGCCAAAAGATCTTGAATTAAAGTGAGAACATAACGAAATGCAAGCAACGTTCCAAGATTTGCATATTAAAATCAAAGATGGAACGTTTGTCTCTAAATTATTTGATGACCGAGACTCCCTTCTGTATTGTACGAATGCCATTAAGGATAAGCAGCATCCCATATCAAATATTTCATGGAACTATATTATCAAAATATTTGAAAATAGCTAAATCTATTCTCAGATTTATTGACTTTATACCTAAAAATTGTTTTTTTTTGTTGTAAAAATAGTCAATGGAAGCGGCAAAATTATTGAGTGATTTTATAAATCCATGAGCAGACATTCTGATCCTTTCAAAACTCATCAACTTGACCATA
Source organism: Thysanoteuthis rhombus (assembly GCA_963457665.1). Lineage (NCBI taxonomy): Eukaryota > Metazoa > Mollusca > Cephalopoda > Oegopsida > Thysanoteuthidae > Thysanoteuthis > Thysanoteuthis major. The sequence goes on along the minus strand of OY735234.1, from coordinate 31,595,427 downwards.
ATGAAATAATAACGAAAATCAAAGACCGTAATAACGAGAGTAAAAATAAATGAATAATGTATACCAAAATAAATACAATTGTAATAATGTTAAGGGAATTATATACCCAAAAGAGATAAATCCAGTCTTTGTCAGTGTGAAAGAACTTTGTATTGACTGGAACCAGGGAAAGGGGAAAACATTCTCTATTTGTATGACTGATATGTAGTTGGTGTTATTTTTTGTTAAAAAGTGGTTTGGTTTAGTTCCAAGTATGTATATTAGGATAACTTATTTAATGATTCAAAGGGAAATTGATAGAAGTAAGTTATACGGCGAAGTAGAATTAAGTTTGAGGTTAGTGGAAAAAAAAGTTGTTAAATTCTTCAGTGGAATATGTTGGTAGAGAATCAACATGAAGTTTTTCTGTGCAAATAATATTCTTGAAGATGATATCATAAGTTGGTTTGCATGCAGTCTAAGATTTAACTCGACACGACAATTTTAATATCAGGTGAACACTTAATAGAAGTGACGCAAATAGCAAGTCAGGTCTTCGGTTATACTTACTGATAACTAATTTTTAAATCCGTGTTTGGTAACCTACATAGGTAAACCCTCTTTCGAAAATAGGAAATAACAATTTACATGTCTGACACACACACACACACACACACACACACACACATATATATATATATATATATATATATATATATATATATATATATATATATATATATATAAATCAGAGCTGTAAAGGGGGTGGTCTTTGATCAACACTGCTAGGATGCCATGTTATTATAACCCTTTTGTTTTTAAAATTCCTGAGATTGGTAAACAACCAATGATCCCAACAAGTGAAAATTCACACATTGGACCATAGCAACAATGTATAAGAAGAATAGAAAAACAAAACAAAAAACACCTAAGAAAATCACATAAAATATATAAACAGACATTTGGAAATAATAATATATACGCACAAACATTCAAACACTCATATACATACTTACATATCTAAATTGTGCACTTTGGGTTCCCAATCTTCTTTCAGTGTTGCTTTTGTGTTTGCATTTTCCAGATGAATGAAACTTTCTATGGGATTTCGCTTGCGATTTTCCTTTGACAGGTTTGCTTCCCGTAACTTCAACTGATCAAATTTATTCCTTTCAAGCTATCCATTTCTTTGAGCAGAGAGTCAAATCCTCAGATTCTTGGAGGGGAGAAGTTTCCTCTCCTAAAAGTGTTACATTGTATACTTAAGAGTAGCTCTTCAATTTATACCTATATATCTATTATCAATATTCATAGTTGGTGAAATTAATTTAGCTTCCTATTGTTATACCTCAAAAATTCCTCAAGACACAAGTATTGACAGACCCAAGCCGGAGAAAAACTCAAATTAAACAGGAACCAATGATTTTTAAGTAACAAAAACAGTCGTGCATCGTTGAGTAAAAAATAATTTCAATAGATTTTCCAGAATAAAAATACCAATTATGAGTCCCGACGTGGCAGATTCATTATACAACGATTGCAAGGTATAAGTATCTTTTGCAATTCTAAGAAGAGTCATTATCGTTCGAAGAGTTGTTTAAACAACTGAACTCATCCTTTTTCATAAGATGCCTGTTGAAATTTTGAGAAATGTCATTATTATTCAATCAGTTGTCCTGAATATTGATCTCACAGCAATTTTGAGAAATGTCATCGCCATTCTATCAGTTGTCGGCTATTGAACTTATTTTTTTGCATAAGATCCCGACTGAGATTTTGAGATGTATCGATCTCTTTTGACAGTGTTTTACAATTAATTGAACTCTTTTTGTAATCAGGAACTTCAATTTCCTAATTTTCAGGTGTGTAATCTATTAGAAAAGAGACTTCTTATTCTGGTAGTTTATACAAATCTGAAAAAAATGAACTTCTGTAAGCCAAAATAGCGTGAAGCAGGAGATGCCTGAATTCCAAACCTCGTAAGATATTTTATTATAGAGGCGATTCCAAATATTATACGCATTTTTGCTTTCCATTCTCCTGATTGTTTGGGAATTCACATGAAATTGAAGTTCCTAAAAACAAAAGCAGTTCAATTATTTATACAACACTGGCAAAATAGATATCCTTGTCAAGGAATGAGTCCGTCTAACTCCATTGCAATTTTGCTCATCATCATCATCATCATCATCATCATCATCATCATCATCATCAGTCAGGTACTGGGTAAAGATGTTTCCCAATTCCTTCCATGACGACTGCGCTAACCTCTGCCATGTCTAACACAAACTTTTCTATCTCATCCCTCCATCTTTTGTCTGGTCTTTTCCTACTGCGTTTACTAACCCATGGGTACCTATCGATTAATGTTAGCTTCATCAATCATTTTTTCTTCCTGCCAAGTGCCCAGCCCACCTCTATTTTTTCGCTCAATTACTTGGACGATAATCCTCACCTTATTCCTCTATCAGATCTATGTTGATCTTTTTCTTTCACTAATTCTAAGGATCACGGTAGGCCACAACAAATACAATCATGTTGAGATCGTAATTGCATTATATTGTCTTGCAGTGTTTTACACTAAAACATCCACTGAAACGCAGTCACATTGATCAAATATTTTCTTTTCACGAAAGGTTAAGAAATTACCTGACCCATTTTCAAAAATATCCAAATATATTGACGTTTATTATATATAATACTGTACTGCAGTTATCTCCCGTTGTGTCATTTTTTTCAAATATAGAAACATGTATTTCAAGCTTAAAACAAGTCTTTTACTCAATTTTTATCCATCTCAATCCCACCAAAGTTTTGCCAATCTAATTGTTTTGTCACTAGATTTTGCTTGATCTCAATCTTTTTAGCCTCTGATGAAAGGGAGGGGGAATTATGGGTTCGTACATCGGTGATGCTGATGAAAAAATTCATCTTTCTCCATGAAACCTAATAGGCCCCAAAAGAAGTTTAATTGAGGTGTTTTACCTGCAAAAAAACAGAGAAAGAAGACATCAGATCACTTTAAAGACACACTAATTTTGAGGGGAGGAGAGCAGCTGCACTGTATGCTCTGCCTCAAATACAGTCCAGGTTACTGGGGTAACTAATGCACTCTTCGTTGGTTGTAGGTGACTCAAGTAATTGTATATGGGAACTGTATAATCAAATTAATGGTGTCCTTCCCCCAATGACCCGTAGGTAAGAGTCAATAAAGGCTTAACCTAGAGAAAACATAATGGTACAAGTTAACTAGTTTATAGTGATAAACTTATGTTCATTTCACAAAAAAAAAATTATAGGAGAAAATTCCAGGATAAAAATGATTTCTTTTCCATCTTTCAAACTGGGGATTTTTGTCTTTAAAAAGTTGTTCAGTAAACAATGCGAAGTGATAATATTTGATATAAAAAAATCTAGTCGAAACAGACCCAGATCGTAAAATTATGTCAAACTCGACTAATTATCTGATATGAATGAAACTTCCGGTTCCGAATTGTTTATGAAAAGTGTACTTTGCAAGAACAAAAAATGTGAAATTATTTTTCAAATCAACCATTCCCTCTTTATTCAACTATATACACCTGTACGTAATACTGAGTTACAATAGATATTTATAACATTACTATGATAAGTTCTGGCACGAATTGAAACAGTTAAATAATATTTGAAACTTCAATCAAAGATGTAGACAATATGTCAGAAAATAAAAATAATTAAAAAAAATACTATTGATTGTGGGTAGGGGTCGTGAAAAAAATTCATTCAAACATAAATTTTTAAAGACATTTTGTGACAATAACCTAATTTATGGATAAATGTTCTTTTTTTAAAAATTAAAATTCTTCAATCTCCATGATTACTTACTGAATATTGTTATCAAATAAAAATGTGTTTCGATAATCGAGAAATGTGACGATTAACAAAATCAAATGTACTGAAAATTTTCAATAGAATTTATTTAATTTTCTTATTTCAAGTTCAGATGGTCAGAACTTGAAATGCATCGTTGAGTTTTTATATCATCAGAGCCACCCATTTGAAATGAGAAGACGTTGATTTGTCTATTTTGAAGAGAATAAAAGATTTCTAAATCATTTTTGCTTATTTATTGCTGTCATAGCTCAATTGATAAAAAATAAATCTTTCCGTTGATATCATCCATGAAATCGGTTGCAGGCGATGCTCAAAATATTTCTTCACCGTTGCATAAATGAAACAATAGACAACACACACTTTGACCTTTAAATACTGTTGACAGGACGGACATCTGGTGGAAATAAATTCATTTTCAGTACAAAAAAATCATTTAATATTTCTGAAGTCTCCATGGATACCATTGTAGATTTTGATGTGATTTTAATGTGACAAGGCGACGCTTTTTCTTAAGCTTGTTCGAGCAAACTTGTTGGATTCTCTAACAAATTGAAATTTGCTTAAACGTACATGCTGTCATCTGCAAACATGATTTTGCCGACTTTTTAATGTCAATACACAACAAAATGTCGTCTGGATCTTAGTAGCTTTCCTGGATCCTGAGACATATGATCTCAAAAATGGATGAAACTTGAAGAAAGCAATAAAGCTTAGAATATATTCTAAAACCTATTTCATATGACCTCGAAATGTCCCTGTAATTCGTCGAATTTCCGAATGACAGCACCTCGAACAAATCTGCTCTGTATAGGCTTGCTACTCTCGCCAGAATCATAGCCTGCATTAATGGTCTCTCACTTCTTCATTACCAAGGACCCCTTTCATTCAAATGTGTTTTCCTGCAGACGCCAGGCTTTTGAAACATCTGCTTACTCAACAAGCTCAAGAAGCGCCTGTAATAATTATGGACCCCAAGTTGGGAATCGTTGGCCTACATTATTGGACCGATATTAGATGTATACCCGGGCCATTTTGGGGATCCAAATGATTTTTCTGCCTTTTTTTTTTTTCATTTTTGGTTTATTCTCATTTTAGGACTTCCTGTGATGAGCTGGGTCTTCAATGTAAAGATTATTATCAAGAAGTGCAAAAGAAGAAAATCTTTACTTGAAAGAAGCAAAAAAGCAAAAAACAAAAACAAAAACAGGATAAAAGAGAAAATCCAAAAGTCAAAATATATTTGCAACTATTTTAATCACCTGCGTACTGATGGAGAAATAGCTCTTCCGTAGAAGATGAAATGACATTTTTATACGCAGACCATGTCACGTGACAAAAGTACTTTTGAGGAAAAAACAAACAAACCAAAAAAAGGTTCAACGTTGACGTGACTATAGCTTCAATAAAATAGAATTCAGACAACAAAACAAACAATTGAATCGTGGAATTTTACATTTATGTCCGTTTTCTTAGTTTTATGGGGATTTTAATTCACTCTTTTCATTTTTATGACTTTAAAGTGTTTTTACGGACATGTCACGTTGCAAAAGACGTTTATGAAACTCACCGTATATTCCAGTATATGAGTCGGACATTTAACAAAGAAAAAACGAACAAACTATACAAATATTATACTGCATTCAATGCACTGGTATCATGACTAGGGAGCCTCTATCGAAGCTCGATATGGAAGGTTATAGGACTTGGTGATTTGCAGTAAGCGGCAATCCTCCAAATACCCCTGTAAACCGGCATATACGACAATCAACCCAAAACTTGGTCTATAATTGGATAGCTGACCCCTTTGTTATACTAGATCCGCAACCCTTTCATTTTCAAAGTCAACTGGCCACTAGACTAGAAAGACCAGTTGATGTCCGTAATACTAGTCACAGTTTGGTCATTGAATTTGCAAACTGAATTCACGTCAAAGTACAGAGAATATTGAAATGTTCAAATTTAATTGTATTTCCCTTTTGCTTGACAATAGCTGTATTTAAAACATTTCCGTAATTTTCACCAGGAGAAAATGGAATTCCTGGAAGAAAAGAATTTTCACCTGGCCAAAATGGAAATCATTGAAAGAAAATCTTCGATTTCCATTTCTTATTTTCATTCAATAAAAAAAATTGCCATCTATGTGATCATATTTTACCCTCCTTTGTCGTTTTGAACAATATTACACACGAATTTTGAGTCAAGTTTGATTCATAACACCATTTTTTTGTCTTGAAGCGTATAAAGAATACAGTTTACCGTTTTATCTCTTAATATAGCTATATAAATATACATATGTATGTATGTATATATATATATATATATATATATATATATATATATATATATATATATTCACTGATGATTTGTCAACTGGTAAGGAAATAAAAGAGCTGAATTCATATGAATATATATGTATATATATATATATGTGTATATATATATATATACATAATCACACGCATATATGTGCACATATATATTATATTTATGTATATACAATCAATTATTTATGTTCATACATATGTAAAGACATATACAACGCGTATTTGACTTTTTATTCATACACATATACAAAAATTGCACATGTATATATATATATGTATATATATATATGTATATATATATATATATATATATATATATATATATATATATATATATATATATATATATATACATATATATGTGTGTGTGTGTATGTTAATGTGTGTGCGTGCGTGTGTTTATTTGTGTGCGTATAAATAAATATGTATGAGTTTTTTTATGATCGGTTATAAGAGCATTTCCAAACCAGTTTTTTAATTGTTTACTTTAATAATTGAGGAAATGTCTGTCGAAATATGAGTCACCAACAAAAAACATTTTTCCCTACACCTTTCGAGGCTTTCGATTTTGGTTATATTTAGCAGACAGCAACAAGCATTTTTTTTTAAAGAAAAATTGGAACAAAATTGTTTCACTGAACCGGATAAACTGTCAAAAAACTGGTCTTTTTTTTTATTTTAAATTTTTTTCTTCATTTATTTTTTTAAAGAAATTGAACATTTCCCGTATCCGTTTGAAATTGAAAAGTTTGTTATTGCAATCATTTCTGTTTTATGCTTCAGTCCTTATCGGAGTTCTGGCCTTTGTTTTACAGGTCTGTGAGGCCTGCAGCTTTAAATTTCATGCTTCCAACATTGGTTCAAGTGGAAGAAAAAAATTCTTTGGCCAAGATTTTCTTCTGAAGCAAGGAATAAACTTGTTTTCTGGATTTTCTTAGATGTGGTCATTTCAAATATAGTTAATGAATTTCGTCTTCTTCCTCGTCTTTGAAGCTCAATATTTCACAACGTTTCCTTGTGTACCCACCGGCGTTTTTCGAGTGTTCTTTGTTCTAGAATTTGATAATTCGTTTCTAAGATGTTTGCATCTGTCTGGCCTTACCTCTCACTCCCGTCCGTTATTTTTTCTGCTGGAACTAGTTCCCATATTGAAGACCAAATAACATCAAAAGGAAGCCAGAAGGTACATAACCGAAATATTGTGAAGAATGAGCAACATAGTCGAGGTAATTAGTCTGACAAGGCCACATATAATGATCAACGAACGAACTTGTTCGATTCATCTTGGATTTTTTAATCTCAACCTCACTTTTAGCGAAAAATGAAAAGTGACCATAAATATGAATTAATGTATTGTTTTTGATATATTCTATTTTATTCATATTCAGGATTTTAGTCTGATTCATATTCAAAACGATCAAAATACGATGAAAAAATTCTAGATAAATTAAAAAGATGATTGAAAACAAGGAATATACAGGCATGTCGAAGTGAAGAAGAAGAAGAAGAAGAAGATAGGGGTAATAGAAAGAAAGAAAGGAAGGAAGATAGAATGAAGAAAGGATGGAAAAGGAAGGAGGGTGGCAAATAGCAAAAGAGGAACGATTGGAAGAAATATAAAGAGTTGACAAAGAGAGAGAATAGAGACGGAAAAAGACGAACTGAGGGAAACATAAACGATAAGAAGGACAAAAGAGCGGGAGATAGATAATTAGCAGAAAAAAATGAAAAGAGAAGAACGAAAAGTGGTTTGAAAAGAGGAGGGGAGAAAAACAAAGATAAGTAAGGAAACAAGAGAAAGAAAATAAAGAGGAAAAGAAAAAGGATAAAAAGGCTGGGAAAAAAGAGAGAAGATCGAAGGGAAATATGTAAAGAAAAGAAATCTGGCTGGGGGGAGGAATAATCCTGGCTGTTGCAGGGTCAAGCTCCACTCTTACTTCTATTCCGATTGAACTTTTGTTTGTATTATATATATATATATATATATATATATATATATATATATATATATATATATATATATATATATATATGTATATATATATATATAAATATAAAATAAATTCGGAAATATATACAAATTGCCAGATTCATTCAGTCGATAAGAGAGCAGTCTACTTATAACTTGGCAGTGATTTCAAATCACGGTAGGGAAATGTGAAGTTTATATATCTGTTTGGTTTAACGGGGAAAACAACAGTGAACAGTTAACTCCTGTGAAGATTGTTGCTATTGTTCTCACGGTGGGAAACAAATCAACTCCAGCCTCCGACATTGACAAAAGGTCGAAAGGCAAAAAAAGAAAAAAAAAAAAAAAGGGGGAGATAATGGAGGACGGTCACGCGTCGGTCAGCAATCTCATCCCGAAAAAAACCCATTGAAGCTGCCGAATGGTTGCAGCCCTATACTCCTCAAAGTGTATACAGGAATATGCAAAAAATATTTGTCCATCATGATAGTATATTGTAATAGGAAAATAATATCCGATTCTTGATACCAACTTTTTGTCGTGTTCTACAAAATTACCGTCGTACATTGTACCAATATATAGCGCTCTCTTTTATGATTTAAGTATACTCTTTTCACTAATATTCACTGTTCATTTCCTGTTATCTATCGACGGTGTTGACCCTTATATCCGAAGATGAAATAAGTATCGTGCATAATCGTCTTGTTCGAGTATAAATTCAGTGACAATGTGTTTCAAACAACTTTGTATGTACAGTGAGGTATTGGTTTCAAAAGTTCCGTAGTGGAGATAAAAGTCTCGAAGATCAAGAGAGTAGAGGACACTCATCTGCTGTTGAAAATGAACAACTGGAGAAAGTGGTCGAGCAAAACCCACATCAAACTGTTAAAGGCATGCCACAGATATTGGATGTTGGCACAGTGACAACATCGGAGAATCTGAAGCAAATTGGTTGAGTGAAAAAGTTCTATTAGTTGGTTCTACATTTACTCGAAGATAACCATTACCAAAAGAAAAAAACAAAAAAAACAAACAAAAACGATAATTATTTATCGAGCATTCTCAAATCATTTTTTTCCTTCTAAATTTCTCGGCAGTCAAGATATGCCGATAAAATATAGAAATATCTTCTTTGTTTTGTCTTTATCATTTTTCTTAAAAGTTGGTTTGTGAGTTACCCTCACAGCACTTCACACTCAACAAATACAATTGAGTTGCTTCACTATTTCCTTTCGATAATACAATATTCAAATATTAATTAATAAAAAGAAGATGGAATTGATTTCTAGCTGAATTGAATTTCTTGCAGTAGATATCCACATATATGTATATCCATAAATAAATATACTTTTGTGCAATACTCTTCAATGAGTGCACAGATATTACACTCTGATTCTAGGCAGAAGGACCAGTGAGTGATACTTTGATCCTAGGCAGAGTGTACAGATATTACTCTCTGATCCCAGATAGAAGTGCCAATCCACACGAAAAGAATCTCATCAGTTTCGTCGGGTACAGTATAATTACATTGCTTATTTATGTCAATTTTCAGCTGATAATTCGTGCCAAAGAGATTGCATGTTATTGCGTTAAGGAGTTTTAAGATTATTTGAACGTCTGTCAACTTATGGTTGTGCGATTAAGAAAAGACAGATCTAGTTATTTTCTCAATAGAAACCGTTACATATACCAATGTCTCCTGACAGCATAACGTGCAGAAGGGTGATCTATCAAAAATTAGAGAAGGGGTGATTAATGGATAAGCTACTTCTAAATTTAAAACAAACACACAAGTATGGATGCTCCGGACACAAACTAAGGCATCAGTTTAGCATAAGCTTACATTGCCAATAGAAGACTACTTGGAAAATGTATTGACGAGGGGAGTTTTCAAAGGAAGATTTCTAGACAAAATAAGGGGTGAACGTTGAAATGTTCAACCCATTAGCTCTATTGATGTGGTCTGTACGCGTGATACATACATAGAAAGCCAGCCAGACCATCTTTAGAACTGAAGGAACCTGTGTTGACAATTTTAGTGACAGTTTTGAATAAAAGTTACCAGAATTCAGTGAAATGAAGAGCAATTAAGAAAATAATTTAATTGATACAGCAAAAAGGAATGTGTAATTATTTCCTTTTAGAACATTTAAACACTTTAGAAAAATAAGCCTTTTTAAATGATAAATGACTTTATTAAATTTCATGATAAATGACTCTATTTCATGTTGCTTATACTATGATCACAATGTTTTGGCTGCTCCATTCTGAAATATTCTATAATTTTGAGAAGAGTCACCATCATCCCAAAAGTTTCTCAACTTATTAGTTATCATTTTGTGTTCATCTATTTCAGTCTGAATTTCTAAAATGAAGAAAGATTTCTTCAAATTGGCGTCCTCATTCTCATTGTTATAGTTGCAACGTTTCAGCTGATATATTTTTACGATAGATATTTGAAGGCCGGGGAATGCAACTGCAGAAATGTTGTGACCACAACTACTAAGACGTGGGTACTAATTCAAAGAAATCAGTGTGAAAAAACATTTTCTACTAAAATGTATTTATGATTGCTATAAGCTCAGAGCACCTGTTTTGCTAAATGTATCGTAATTATATATGATTGAAGCACAGAGAATGGTTTCTTCTACCCAACAGGGAACGAAAGGAGTTTACATGAACAAACAAGATGGAGGGGGAAATTCTCAAAGACCAACGAAAAAAATGGCTACAAAGTACAAAGAAAAAAATTAATTTGTTATACCTGAAAAAAAAAGAAGATTTTTTACGCCTTATATATATATATATATATATATATATATATATATAAAATTTATAAATTTATCTATCTATCTATCTATCTATCTATCTATCTATATATCTATCTATATATATATATATATATGTGTGTGTGTGTGTGTGTGTATGTGTGTGTGTTTGTGTGTGT
>OY735234.1:31571835-31579335 GCA_963457665.1 Thysanoteuthis rhombus | reverse complement strand
TAAACAATTGTTTTGGTAGTTAGAGTCACAATGTTTCGGCCGATGTATCGAACAGCCTTCTTAAAGTTGCCTATCATATTCTGTAAAGTTCTCAGAATTTCCAACTCTACCCTTTATTCAATTAATGAAGGTAGATTGTTTTCATTCTACTGTTCATGTGTATGGATAGTTTGTATTAGTCAATACTTCAATAATTCCGTATTTTGTTCGTCTTGTTGATGGCATTCTGCTCGTTCCGGTCGATTAAATATGGAGAGAAAAATAAAGATAGTTAAAAATCAAGAGGTAACCTCCAGGTAATGAAAAAACCCTCAAAGTTCAAATGTCCCTATTTTTCTCTCCTTAGTTAATCGAGTGTAACGAACAGGAGGGCATCACACAATCACAGAACAGGAAAGAATAGCAGAATAATCAACAAATGCAAAAAATCCTCGCAAATGGACCGAGTAATGAGTTGACATTCTACAAAGGCTACCAATGAGGTCTCAAGGAAAACCCAAAATCAGGCTTACAAAAAAAAGACACTCAAAATTAAATCCATTTTGTATAAGAATATCAAGTTTATATATATAACTGTATTTTACGAACTTTTACATGTATATCACTCTCATTACACTTCTTCTTTAGCGTAGACTATTTGACATTAATGACACGCAGATTTTTATTATAAAATTAACTTTTACATAAGTTTGGCATTTTTTTGTCGGGTGTCGATTTCCCACCAATATTTCTGTTCATTGCGTAGTTATAGTTGACACTCCAATAATCTGTATATCATATTAGATTCAAACATTTAATTGATGGCTAAACTATCAACGGCTCATTTGAAAATGTGTTATTTTAAACACATTTATCAATGAATGAATTGTTTTGAAGATTCCCAAAGATTATGAACTATTTTCAAAACAAATGCTCAGCATCTCAGACGGTCAGTGAAAAGCAAAGATCTTACACAGGAAAACCTTGCATGGGAAACTTTGCAGTCTAAATCCGGGGGTTTAATGTTTGAAATTCTAAGACTCATCAAAGGATTCAACGAAAAGATATTATGCACGGAACAAATATTCGGATCTCTCAATTAGACTTTCATTTCTCAGACTGCAGGTAAATTTTACTCAGAATGTAATGTTTGTCAAATTGTATTTTCTTTTCTTTTTTTTTGTTGAACGAATTCCAAATTTCTTACTGATTATAACGTTTTTAATCGAGCCAAAAATGGCGTTCGCTCAAGCTAGACTCAAAGTAAAAACCTGGTCAGGTTTGCTCAATGAAATAACAGTTCATGCTATTGTTCCTCACACTGGAGGAAATACTTTTGTTCGAATGAATCAACTCGTTATATAATGTTGCCGGCAGATGACCGACGGATATTTGGTTGATGGACATTTTACCGTCGAATGATTAACCGACAGGACATTTAACTGAATAGGCATTTAGACGACTGAACAAGTTGCTAATCAATCAATTGACTGAATGTCTTGTTCCTTTTCATGCATGTATAATATATACAAATAGGAAACTTTATGACACAAGAGTTTTGAGCACAGAATGGGAACGACCGCCACACACACATGAACACACATGCAAACACACACATAGAGTCTGCCGTCTTGTTTCAAGAGAAAGAAAAGAGTAACCGGATTGAGAACTGACAATTGTGCATTTAGCAGCAGGAACAGTATTGGATAGACCGAAGAAGTATCAGATGTCAAACCCAAGACAGAAGTCCGTCATTGAAAAATGCAAGGACTATCCCAGAATCGACTTCTTGAGAGTAATAATCCACAGTCTTTAAATATTTATAGACATTTCATTTCATATTGCAATTTTCTTTATAAAGCAGTTACATTACAATGACTATCTTCTACTGCAGAATAGAATTTTCTATCATGTTATCGTTATCTGTGATATTATGTTTCCCTTTTCTGGTTTTTATCCCCCCTTTCATAAAGCAGAGGAAATTGAAACATAAAAAAATAAAAGAAAGGCCATAGGTTCGGTTTCATGTCCAATCGGCCAAATGTCCGTCGGTGGAATGTCATTCAAACAAACATCTGTCGACCAAATGCCCGGAAGTCGTTATATAGATTAGTTGGAACTTGGAATTATCAGGTAACGAAGATGAGAAGCGATTGCCTTCCATGCTTTGAAGAAAAGATGAGCTAGGACCAAATCAACAGAGGGAAAAGGAATAATACGAAACGAAGGAAGCGGGTGGGGAGAAAAGATAAAAGGAAGAGAGAGAGAGAGAGAGAGAGAGGGGGGAGAGAGAAAGGGAGAGAGAGAGAAAGAAGGAAGGATAAAGAAAGAGATCAACTGAGAAAAAAGTAGGGAATGGTAGGGAGGAAAGGAATGAATGACAAGAGAGAGAGAGAGAGAGAGAGAGAGAGAGAGGGGAAAGAGAAAGAGAAAGAGAGAAAGAGAGAAAAGAAAGTAAAGAGAAAAAGCCAGAAAGAAAGAGAAACGGCAGAAGAGCGATAAATAGGGAGACAAATATTAAAATAAAGCAGAGAGAGAGAGAGAGAGAGAGAGAGAGAGAGAGAGAGAGAGAGAGAGGTGGGGTGATTTGTTTTTTGTCCTTAGCTTGGTCGTGATAAGACCAATAGGAATAATTTTGGTATAAAACCGAAAAATTCTCTTATATGCCAAATATTGCTGAGCAACAATTTGGGATGAAAATAAACAGAGTAGAAAGATTTAGATGTAAATGGATTGATTATCGAATATGTCCGATCTATTATTTTTGATTCAGTGTCACAGTGGAGAGTTATCTCCCATTTCTCTCGGAGCTCTTGTTTGTTATTTTCACAACCATTCTTTGTAAAAAGATTTCAAAGCAGTATTTTTTCTGTCGTTTTTCTTTTTAGTATTCTTAGCAGTGAATCGTCCGGACCCTCTCTTAAAGTTGAATAATTTAGAAATTATTGAATGAGAGTTAGAAACCGTTTCTGATCCAGAATTCCTGGGGTAAAAAAACTATTTCTATTTTGATAATTGACAAGTGCACTTTAATATTTGGAGAACATGTCGATTCTGGCTCGGATATTTCGGCCTCTATAAGCCTAATTATACTTATATTTGAATTCATTATACCATTTATTTATCTTAGGCAACTATACGGAAGGTTCTTAGAATTATATATCTTAGATTGACTAAAAGCAATATCTGATTAGGTTAAATACTATTTTAGACCGAAAATGCAATATTGTAAATTTATCCTGATTTTGAAAATATTTCTCTGAAATACTGGCATGATCAACATAAATTTTTATTCCGATTTTAATAATCTTGTAACGTTTTTATCTCATGATTTCAATTGTCTTGTGACTTTTTATCTCATGATTTCTATAGTTTCGTAAGGTTTTTATCTCATGATCGTTATTTGATAAACAGTTTGATCATGATTATGATGGGAAGAAGGGTAACCAATTGAACAAGTACAGAGAGCAAAGGGCAGATACTGTACTGAAGTGGTGGTAATGTGTTAATGTTAGTAGTCCTGCCATTTGTTTTAATTTTTGTTTTCCTATTTCCTGAATTTCCTTGTTAGCAGCAGATGCCTGGTGTTTATCGCTGAATATAAAGTGAGGGCAAATCTCCACAAACTTACCCAGTATCTTTGCAGGTCCCAGCAACACCATGCTCTTGACAGTTATTTTTTTCTGGATTCCTAATTCTTCTTACCTCTTCTTTTTGGTACTATTTTAAGTGCACAAAATATCATACATGCGACCGTTAATTTGACATTCCATACGTTTTGTAGCACGCAGGCGAGATCCCACTTTGCTTCTTTTCAAAGACACTCTTTGTTTCACTAGGATGACCACATTCTTTTTACGACTATCAGATCTAGTCATATGCATTTTCATGTGACATTTAGAAATGATCATAATGATGAGAATTGTTAGAAAGAAATGTCCTCCTCTTTCTGCTACCCAATTAAATCAATACGAACTTCACCAGAATCAAGATAATCAGACACATTCGGACTGATAAGCAAGCTGGATCTTCATAAGAAAAAAAAGAGTATCTATCTGATTGATGGGGGAAGCTGAAAGAAAGCGAAACATTGGGAAATGCCGAGCATGTAGGGTATAGTCGTGCCTATAATAGTTGGCGCACTTGGAACCGTGCCAAAAACGCAACAATAAAAATCGGATACAATAGAAATTCAAGGGAGAGTTAAGATTGACCAAAAGACAATGTTGGTCGGATCTGCAAGGATATTGAGAAAGGTCCTGGAAATTTGAGGACACTTACACTGAACATGCAAACGCATTCAATAATAATAATGATGATAATAATAATAATAATAATAATAATAATAATAATAATAATAATAATAATAATAATAATAATAATAATAATAATGATAATAATAATATTAATAATAATAATAATAATAATAATTATGACAAATTGATTTTGAAAAATCAAATTACTGTAGAAGTAAATCACATGAGTATGTACCGATAGCAAAATAATGAACGATTTGGTCATTTCATTTGCCTTGTTATTACAGTTATATAGATACATTCCATAGGCAATACATTGCTTTAGCAAAATCATATACTTAACATTGCAGAAATATTTATGCCAGAATAATGATATCTTTGTTGTCAACATTCGTGGAATTTCCACACGTCTAACCAATTACTATAATTATTATTGTCTTTAGTGTTTTTTATAACAAGATTTTAGTTATAATCATGGTTATCTACATTATTACCATCATTCTTCAATAAATATTTTTATAACAAAAACGTAAGAGAGATGCATTTTATTTTCTTCCAATTGTTATCTCTGAATGTATCTTAGGATTGATAAATCTTTTCATTGTTTTTGACCTTTTGAAGAGTCATTATATTCAAAAAGTTTTTCAGACATTCGTTTTGTTATTTTAGTTGTCCCTTCAACGGCTTAACACGGCCTTCTTTTGGCGTTCTATTTGTAAATAAAGATAGTCCCATTTTCGTCAGAGCTAAATAAAAAAAGGAGCAAATAAACTATTTGCTATTTTTTCACTTGGCTCTGCATAGACTCGCTTTTTACATAAAGGATACGTGGTGAAGGCTGCAGAACGGATTGGCCAAAACGTTGTGGGAGCAACAAATTGAAAAAAATCAATGATCTTTGAAATCATCCGAAAAACTCTGTGAAATTCATTATTGTTATTATACATATATATAATTATTCATTTTATTTCTTCAACCTGGCAGGGGGTACACGGAAATTTGATGTTAATATTTCTAGAATTTTGGTTGATGGAAAATGATTAGGAAGCGTTCTTTTGAAATATAAAACCCAACCCTTTTCTCTACCTAAATCATTCGAGTTCATAATTTTTGAAAACATTTTCCTATTTTGGAAAAATATAAAAATTCGATGGTTTCCCCTCGGTACATACACACATAAATTAAAAAAAAAAAAAAAACCATCTTCACTCTGCATTTAGAATATTTACAATCAATGAAAGGAAAAAACAATATATATATATATATATATATATATATATATATATATATATATATATATAACACTTGTTATATATATATATATATATATATATATATATATATATATATATATATATAAAACAAGTGTTCCCCGAGAAATTCGCCAAAACAAATTAACTAACTCCCTTTTTAGACGATGTTTATGGCATATCGAAATATAGTGTGTACTTGAGTACATTACTTGTTTACTGTTTACTGCTTTGATTCTTGTTGCCAATTTAGATAAACAGGTTGTTAGCACATCCGAATTCTTGTCTGATTCTAAATCTCCAATAGGTGGTCCAATACACTATCGACCACTTGATACCTTGGACAATACACATTTATCATTCCACCCTCATCATTACCAAGTTTGGCGAATTCACTATCCCATTAAAAAAAATATCCTTCCTCATTTTATTCTTGTTCGTTCTTGAACAATAAGCAGTAAGAATCCAACCTTAATGTCACCCAGTTTGGCAAACTCAGTCCTCGGAATTCTTCACAAATGATTCTTTCCTCTCTCAAGTCTTCTTTGTCCCGTTTTACTGTTGTTATCTTTTGGATAAATCATTCTCTCTGTCCCTGTTTTCTTCACAACTTTTTGATTCATCAGTTCCTCGGATTTCTCACTTGGTAAACGTTTGGCCATCTTTTGCAGACTTTCTATAAAGACGCCATACTATCTTTATCAGTCTCCGTTTCCGTTGTAGTACAAATGGTTTTTGCGCCTTGGGGTGAGTTTTGAATATTCAGTTTGATGTGTTCGGTGGTGGAAAATGTACCTAAAAGAGAAAAAAAATGAAAAATAAGATTAAAAAGCCGTGACAAAAGAATGTTGCATTCAGGGCCGGCTCTAGAGTTCTTGGTGCCTCGGGATAGCTGAATTGCAGTGCCTTTCAAAATATAGTATTATCATATTTGTTTATCTATGGGTCATTTTTTACTGTGAGAGAAATAAATATTTATGAATAAAATTTTTATTAAAATAACCAAGTTTAAGAAAACAGTCTAGACGATCACAAGAGAAAATATCTAACTGTCAGATATTCCTAGAAAATCTTACTCAACAATAAGGAGTTTTGATGTTTTGATTTTGATTTATTCCCCCATTCTTCAATTTATATCAAAGAAGTTCAACAGTGTCAGACACATGACACACACACTTGAGACTTGGCGCCTTGACTACGAAAAGCAGTGCTTTATAGCAGATACCATCAATTTGCATGCAACGACAATTACTACTGCAGAATCTACAAAGTGATAATTAATCTAATAACAACAATTGGAAAATATTTTTGGCTGCAAAAGACAACACACCAGACCTAGTTTGAAAAACTTGATCGAAAAAAGTGTTGCTCGGTGCTGAAGTTCAAGCAAACTGCATCTATCCAACATTGTTAATTTTCTGGTTTTTTTTTCTTCATTTGCATATACCGTTACCTTCCTCGTCCATTTCATCATCAGAATCAGGTGTTATACTTTTCAAATGGGTGTCAGTATTGAATGGCACATTTGCGTCGTCATCAGAATCCGACGTTAAACTCTTCATATCAGAATCCGGCGTTAAACTCTTCAAATAAGCTTCTGTATTGAATAACTGGTTACAGTCTAGTTTGGTAGCATTTGGGTCACCTACAATTGTAAGTTCATGTTTCGTTACAGTTGGTTTTTGTTTAAAATCTCTGTTATTCCAAATTCAATAATAAACAAGGCTTGGGTCAATGGAGATTTCAATACAAAACAGAAAAAAAAAAGATGCACCATCTAATTGAATAATAATATCCAATCTTCTTGTCGAGAGAGCCATATTATAATTGATCGGACCCAATACATAACATTTCTTGGGACCCCTTCTAATTTCGTATTCAGTTACTATTTTCAAACAAATAAAGTCAAAAATGAAATCAATGAACGTTTAAATAAAGACGAAAATATAAGTGAAGATACATATCTCAATCCACCTCAGAATGTAATCACTTCTTTCTCACCCCATGGACCACCC
>OY735234.1:31361835-31566835 GCA_963457665.1 Thysanoteuthis rhombus | reverse complement strand
ATCCCCATCATCCTTATCATCGATCCATACCAAGCTGACATTTCCATTCAACTCTCCATCTGTTCTACACAACCACATATTGGAGCAGTTGAGATTCTGAGATCTACAAGAACAGTGTGACCTGTAATGGGTCTTCTTGCAGTCAAATTTAGTATGATGTATAATGGTGGAAGCTTGTGTTATCTGGAAATGTGCACAGATAAAGGCTTCATGTAAACCTCTTGGGATCATCGACATCACCTTGAGTGGCACTGAGCACAATAGCTGGAATACATGTACTCCAATGCTTCTAACTTGCTAAAATACGCCAGACTGGTTTCACATGTTCGCACAAGGCTATATCCAAGGTTACCACAGTTTTCCAGTCAGGGCCCATGACCATGCATTTAATCTGTTGTGTCTATTTCAAGACCGTTATCAGTGTTGGTCATCCATGAACAGATACTGCAATCAAAGACTGATCGCTGACCTTTGTCAAGGTTTTCTTCTTGGGTGTCAGGAATTAGTTATATGCTTAACCTTGATGTAAGCTGTTGGGTTTGTTGTAGGTTACACAGCTGAGTCATCAAAAGAATCTTGTTGGGATTCACTATCAAGTTGAGTGATTTCCATGACGAGGATACCTTCAAATGGGTTTAGAGTTACTGGGTGGTGGAGTTAGGGTGCTTGATAAAATTTGAAAGTAACAAGACTGTTTCTTGTGCATTGAAGGGTTTTAAGTCATTGGTTGCTTATTTCCTGGGTGCAAAAAATCGGACAGAGTCTGGAGATGTCAGGTTTTCTTGCCTTCTGGTCATGCAGCCTTAGTTCTATCCTGTTGGGTGCATCTTTTTGCTGTAGGTAAAGGGCAGGATCCGTACCATTGGGATAGTCTTTGTTGAAATCTCTGTTGTCCACAGTGGAATTCTCTTTTCGCTGGTAATTATTCTCTTCCACTTGTCAGTTGTATGATGGAGTTGTCCAGCTGCGTCTCGAGTATCAGGATTTGAATGTAATAAGCAGACAGACTAAAACCATGTAGGAATTCAAAGAGATTCTCTTGTCCTGAAAACTGGTGGACAGATATTCCCACAGCTAGTAACAGTGGCCATTCTAGACGATGCCGGTTCGATGTTTATATTTGGTCTTTCTATTACCCAGAAGCAGAGAGCATTTTGAGGACATGGCTTTCTGCGTCAGCCGTACTCAGATTTCATTCAAATTCTCGAGGGTGTTTCGTCTGAAGAGCAATGGTATCACATAAAATGGATGTTCTGTCAAACAGTTGGCGGATGTTATTTTCTTTTGTCTTTGACATACCATCGCCTACGGCTCCATCACGCTCTCAGGATGAACATATACGATTAGGCCCATTGGAATGTTTTTTCCATAGTGATTTGGACATCGTCAGTATTGTGATTTTCTCCTTGATATCGATAGAGGTAAATTACACACACAGCTACATTCAACAATCCTGGTGTCGAACTGGATGTCAAAATGGGATGTACATGTATAATCCTTATCGCTAATACCTTAAATATATCTGGAGAGGTTCATGAATTGGATCGTTGTCTAACGTTGGTTATTCTAGCAACACTGTTTCTTTGTAACTTGAAAAGTTGGTTTGTGAAAGACAATATAGCAAGCAATCTACTATATTGAGAACACTGACTGAACATATGAGGCCGAAAGTAGAGCTTGTTGGTACAATATTGGATCTCACATGGTTGGTATCGGTTTTCATTGCTTTTTGCTTCATCAAACACAGAGTAAATTATTTACTACTAAAATTTGATGACCATTCATTGATTGCAAACCGTTTAACACAGCAGTAGCTCAAGAGGGACTTGGTAGCGTACCTGTATGAGTAGCCTATGAGATGAGAACTAACTTGTCTTGCAATAGTAATGACAATGAATAGTAATCACTGATTTTGGTCTGTAATTTGCATTCACTCATGCTACATCCGTCGACCGGGTATAATTGAAATTGATTCGAATGTTTTAGTGTGATCCTATCCTGTGACTGACGAACACACGTACAGGATCGAAGACATGAATCAACTCATGCAAATGCTCATTTCCAGAGATTGGAGCATTTTGGTTTCGCAAAATGGTCTCATCAGAACATTTGCAGGGTATAAGTTCCTGAAAGAGAAGAAGTCATTAGCCTAAAATTCTTCACAATATCATAAATATGTTGCTGAATCCATTTTGTATATTACTTTGTAGTCTCTACAAATGGAAATACAGGATTTGGGACTAAAACTCATTTTTAACCTAAAATAAACGTCACTAGAGCCAATAGGAAAAATGGAGACATTTTCATTTGACTTTATAAGAACCTCAAAAATCGAAATTAACAAATGAAAATGACAGCCACCAAAATTTGATTCATTACCTTCACTATTATGATTTTAATTTTCTTGACAGGTACTGTTATTTTTTGTAGTCCACAACATCCACTGTGTTATGTTATATTTGCATGAATATTTTAGTCTTGCAGTCCAGTTGTACATGGACATGATTTTCTTATAGAAAAGTATAGGCCTAGAGCGATACCAAAGTCAACAAAGTCTCTATCAGATAATGAGTCGGCAAATATTGTCTGTAAATGTATCGTTTGATCCATAATATGCATTATTTTATAAGAAGTTTGAGTTATTTTAGTGGGTGATTTCCTTCCTTTCTACTGATCTATTTACTTTGGATATAATGCAATTTCAGCTTTCGAATGTACAAATTTCCGACTGATGTCGATATTTTCCGGCTATTTTTGCCATTCTTTTGTCTCCCGGTCATAATTTCAATAGAGCAGACGCGTAAAAAATAACAGCAAAAGCCTGCAGCGTGATAACAAAATAAAATAATAACCATGATATCATTCTGATAGGACAATGATTAAATGATGCTTTCGGCTCAAAGAACAAAGATGTTATTTATCAGCTTCTGGCAAATTTGCACACAAATATTTAACAAGAATTCATACTTATCCTGACGTCAACAGAATATATTTTAAAATTTTAGGCTTTTTTGGACGTAGATTAATGACACGAAATTTTGTTAATTAATGAAACACCATCATACAAAATAATAACCAAGGAGCATTTAGAGAGTGCATAACTCTGTCACTAACAACTGAATGAAGATGAGTTCATACATAGCTATGATTCCTGGATCCTTCCCCAAATCGAATCAATTCATTACAATCCATATTTCTCTGAAATTAATTGGGATCTTTTGGAAATATTGTGTGGCCGGACATATATACATACAAATGGGCAGATAGACATGAGTAAATACCTACACCTCTTAAATCTTTGCGGCAGGAGTAAATTAAATACACACCGTCGTAGAGAACGGAAAGAATAAGATACTCTTGGGTCAACCACTCCATCGAAGCGAGAAGATTGGATTTGATAGTCGTAAATAAAGAAAGGAGGACCTGCCAGATCTTGGATGTGGCTGCGCCAGTGGACTATCGGGGGAAACGGTAAGAAAGTAAAAAAATTGAAAAATACCAGTACGCTGCAAGGCAAAATTTGAAACTGCCTGGTCCATGACATTGCTGGGGTCTGCGAGGATTGTGAAAAAAGTGCTGGTGATTTGAAGGAACTTGCTGCCACTCAATTTCTAGCGATAACCACTAAGCATTTTATGTGAATTTACGAATCCAATAAATAGTACTAAAATAATGATAACGACGGTACAACCAAATCAATTTACCACAAAAATGGGGCACAAATTCAAGATTTGTGTATCGTAAGCGGCAGATGCTCCCTTGTAAGCCACCAGGAGGGAGCCGATCACCATCCTGCGACCATGGGCCAAAACCTCAGCTCTAGGAGGGACATCAAGTTACTATTGTCCAAGACTCCGGCTTATACTCTCTTGATGCCAACCATCACTGAGCGGCTGTTATACAGAATGAGTAGAGTAAATAGACGAAAGACTGCAATAAACCAGTAATGTATTGTTACTTTAAAAGCAAACCATTTATAAGATTATAGAGATCACATACTTACCCTATCAACATAAAGACAAAACGGAAACAAATTCACACAGAAGGAAAAAAACCTGACCAAAGGTATACACACACACACACACACACACACACACACACACAAATGTTGACACTCAATCAAAAGAAGATAAAAGTCCTGGTACAAACTCTAAAAGAAATGATGCGAGAAAAAAAGACAACATTGTCCCTTCTCCGGGGCATGGACTGGAAAAATTAACTGAACATGTCAACTACCTTCTATAGCATAATGGAATTAACGACATAATTAAGTTCAACAACCTGATCTGCGCTGGTGTAAAAATAATAACGGAATTCTTTACAACACAAGGAGAAACCTCAAATATCTGGAACAAGAAGCCCATCTGGCGAATAAAATTAGATAAACAGAGAGATGAAGGACTACTGAAATGTGCACCATACAAGAACAGACCACGCATAGGACTAATACAGAATAAGACGAAAAAGCATTCTTGTAACAGTGAAAAATGTATCAAATAATACTAATCAAAGAAGCAAGACAGAGTAATCGTGGACAATAACAATAGGTTCTCCTTATCTTGTCCATAATCGTGGAGAAAAAGGGGAGAACCTGTCAAATAACAGACGTGAAAAACTGGGAAAATACTAGGACCAAGCAAGAGAGCTGAAGAAGGTGTGGAGCATAAAAGTCTGTACTAGTATTAATAGGTGCACTCAGGACTGTATCAAAGACGCTGGGAGCGAGATTGGAAGAATTAGGGATAAAAAGAAGGATCAAGACTATACAGACCACAGTACTTCTGGGTACTGCTCGGACACTAAGGAAAGACCCCGTTCAATAAATAAAAATTGTTTATTTAAGATTGAATTCGCAGTCATTTGCCACAGTCAAGATCCCTCCACTCATAAATAAACGAAATAACCTTTCTATTGAATATACAAACTTCTTTCTTCGTTCTCCACACAATCTTCAATACTAAGGAGTCCTCTCTTTCGCTTCTTTTTTTCTATCCCAAACTTTCAAATCTACCATCGTCCAGTTCAATATTTCCGTTCCATATCTTATTGCTCTGGTGTTTGTTGCTGTAGCCATGTTCCCGCCATTCAATTTTGCGGATGTTATCTTTCTATCTTTGCAGTAATCTTTGTTCACTGCTAACTTATATCTGAGAAAGGTATATTGCGTGGAAAAAGAGAAGAATCGGCAGAACAATTGACTACAGGATTTAAAGAAACCGGCTCAGAAGAAATTTAAACAACACCATGATAGTATAGCATGAATTGTACATACAGAGCCGTGCCAGAAGTTTGGGTTGATCGGAAATATGAAATGGTATGACCACAAATCCGGATGTGTGATGAAAAATGATAGGATGAAGATTTTGTGGGATTTCAGCATCCAAACAGATCATATGATACAACACAGAAAACCTGATAGTGTGGCAGCGTACAAAGCCAGAAGGAAATGCTACATCATAGATTATTGCTGTTTCCAGGAGCAAAGGAGTGAAACAAGAGGGACGAGAGAAGATTGAAAATTATTGTGAATTGAGGAGAGAAATCAGAAAGATTTAGACTATGGCTTTTTTGATGTAACGCCAATGGTAGTTAGATCCCCTGCTCTAATATCTGAAAATTTGAATAACAGTTGAAGAGTTAAATAAAGCTCTTGCAGAAAGTAGCATTTCTGGGAATGGTAAAATTGACCAGAAATGTCCTAGAGACTGATGCCACCTACGCCCTGGGGAAAAGGAACTCATCGAAACTGAGAAAACATATATAAACCACAGCACTGCTTTGGACTGCACGAATACAGAGAAAAGTGCAAGAAATATGAGATCTACGACTTCAGCTGTTAGGAATGACCAAAGAGAGGAGGAAGAAATAATAAACAAAATCAAACAAAAAACAACAAAAAAAAACAATACTCAAATGGTGGTGAAGTTGCTGTGATAGGTGAGGGAGAGATGGAGACTCACTGTCACCCAGCCTCCAGCGATAACCACTGGGCAACTGGTGTGAAACTTTAAACCACAGTACTGCTGTGGACTATGAGAGTATAGTGAGGAGGACTGGAGACTTGAGGAGACTTGCTGTCACTCAACCTCCAACAATAAACACCTGACAACTGGTGTGAAATTGCCAATAATAATAATAATAATAATAATAATAATAATAATAATAATAATAATAATTCAGAAAACCTTACTAGAATCAGCAATTATAAAGGGGATAGTTCCGCAGTGATAATCCCTAATTGGTAGCCATCAGGTGCTACTTGGGTGAAAACTGAATGAATAAAAAGAAATAACAACAACTACACCCACAACAATAATTTTGGAAGATGAAAAAAACAGTTGTACCCATCATTATAGTAGAGCTCAAAAAAGCCGAAAGAGCCTTGCTAGGAGAAAGGATTTAAAAGGCGACTTAGTATCCAACCTACTCAGACAATAGCATTTAAGACTTCCAAAATTGAACAATAAAGAGAGATGTTTTAAAAGTAAAAAATGATATATCTGTGTCGTTTGGGATTTTGAATGACTTAGCATCGTTTGAACAGGGGTAAATGAAAAGTGTCCCCTAAAAACGACGATGCATTCGAAATTGACCATAATCTTCCGGTCAAACATCTTGGACACAATATTTTGAGCACGTTTGTCTAATAAAACGTAATTAAGTCAAACTAACTTAGATGACAGAAACATCTTGGTCAGAAACACCACTTCTGACATCGAAAATGGTAATGATATCGGAAATGGCATCGAATCGAAAATAGCAGAAATATTATTCATGTATTCTATTTGTTAGTGTGCTTTCTTTGGCATAGAATCGAACTAAAACCCACCAAATGGTTGAGTTGAACTTACGTTCCTGAAAATCTGTTCTCTTCCGGCTTACACGAGTGATCCTCTTATTGAGAAAAAATCTATCGAACATTTGAACTAGCTACGTGCTTTGCATGAACAACGAAGATACACACTGAAGCACGAATTGGAAAAGTACATATTCTACAAATAGCTAAAAGTTCTCTTCAGAAATCTGCAGACAATGGGTTGATGTTCCGCAACCGCTACTGATATGTGTATCCTCTTTTGAAGTTAACATGTAATGTCTGCTTTCTGACTATCCCCCAAATTGTTTTTTTTTTCCAAAAATCATTATTCCTTTCAGAATCAGTTCGAATTGATCTAGATCTGACCAGCCAGAGTTACACTCCGATCATGATGAGAGCACCAGTTGCCTTCAGATCATAGTAAAAATAATACCTCAGAAATTCTCATGAAGATTTTAAAATCTCCACGACTTTTTTCTACAATGGAAAAGAATCTGTCAAAATTCTCTTTTTATTCATTCAGTTCATGGTCGTGCATAAAATGTTATTAAATAATGACGGTGTTGTAATATTAGAGAAATAAAGGAATTATTTGATAATCATTACCTAAAATAATTTCGATAGATATTTTAGTTACAAGAGGGTGTGAATTTAGCTGGTATGGAGGCCCCCTTACTCAATAGCCAGATCATTTCCTCTTAGATATTCGAAGATAGTCTGTACAACTGTTGAACCTTATCTTGACTGGTTCAAGCTGATTCGGATACATATCCAATAGTAGCATATATTTTTGGTTTTATGTCTACTTAGAAAGCCATACTTGAGATGAGAAAGTGCTAAGGTATGAAGTGAAAACTTTACTGACTTACCTATGGTCTTCATATGGTATCAAAAAGGAGGGGAAATACAATTATATATAATTTCCTATTGTAGCCCTTTTGGGATTTAAACTGCTTTACCTGCCCAACTAAGATCTCTAAATGATCATGGACCAAAGAGGGGAGACGACTTGACGAGGGACCATCAAGACTCTAATACTCAAACAATATGATTTTAGTGCTATGGCAGGCATGGAGCTTTACAGATATCTGTCGAAAAACGAGGGGCTTCCATCAAAAAGAAGCCAGCTCCGAATAAGTAGAATCAACAATAGTATTTCTCCTATCTTTTCTTTCATTTCTAAAGATATCCTTTTGAGCACTATGCTCTGAGATTTTGATGTTTTCTTCAAGAAAAAATTTTTATATTGAAAATTGTATAATTTTGAAATTAACTCATTTTTAATTGATTCCAGAATATATTGTACTCCTTGTTCATTTCTTGCATCTGATAACACTAGACTGGCAATCAATTTTATTTTGACTTTAATAATTCATATCAATGGAAAATCTTTCAAATCATGACTAACGTGATATCACAATTACATCTTATTTCATAGCAGGAATCTGAAGTGATCACCGATAAATTTGTCACTCTTGATCTTCGAATAAAAAAAATTCAAAGCTATGATCAGGTTGGATAATGATGGAAAGAACCAAATAAGCTCTAGGATTGTGAAAAGGCGTCACATTTAGAGATTCAGGAAAGAGAAAGAAAGTATCGGTTTGTATTGCGACTTCAGGCAATACGGAAAGGGAAGACAAGGAAACAGAATTTTTTTGCTTTTTTTCCTTTAGATGTAAACTATTATTGCTGTTTTTCTAAGTGAAACACGTAGGCTTTAACGTGAAGCAAACTGGAATGTAACGCAAAACATCCCAAAATGAAAAAAATGTGCAGTAAAAGGAAAATGAAAACGGTTCAAGCATCTAATTAAGTGCCACACGTTGCAAGTGGATATTGGCTTGCGTTTTGGTACACAAGCGGACAAGAGATAAAAGAAATGGGAAGAAGAAGATTTAATACGAGGCCATGTAAAATAAAAAAGGAATAAATAGACGGCCGTATTGAATATAGAGAGAGGAATGAGGAAACAGCTATATGAAACGAAAAAAGAAGCATTGTTTAAAGAAAGAGCAAATGTAGGAAGAAAGATACATGGAGAGATGATCATTGAGTATAGGAATGGAATGCCAAACACATGCCGAGTGAAGAAGAAGGAAGGTATTGAATCGAGAAGAAATGAGACAGCCATATGAAGTGAAAAAAGAGGAATGGAGAGCTGGCCATATGGAATGAAAAAATGAGAACGTCACACAAAATGAAGGAAGGGACAACCGTATTGAATGAAGGAAGGGGAATGAAAAAACGGTAATACTGAAAATAGAAAGATGAATGAAGACATGAAAAAAAGAGACTATCACGAAGAAAGTGCTATGAAGAGACGATTATATAGAATGAAAAAGAAGAGACACGCTGCTTTAAATTCCAATCAACCACAATATGAAATTGGGATAATCTCAGTGCAAAGAGCCTTAAGGATTCACACAGGGTTTCTATTGTGACACACTCTACAACTTTGGAGAACACTACCCTAAATATCAATCTTAGCCGAACAATGGACCTTTGAGAGACCAGGAAAAGTGGAATGACGTCGAATGAAAACGATGTTAATGCATTGCAGGTGCGCTATATAGCAAAGGCTCTTCGGATATTTCTCCGATTCTTGAGTTTCTTTTTTTCTTCGTTCAGCTGAATTAGTACAATCAAGTGCAGATTTTTCTTTAGATCCGAAAAAAAGGAGTTCATAAACAAACCTAATAAGCCAAAACGAAGCAAAGCAATCATTAATTTATATGAGAAATATTTTTGTGCGTCCCCAGACCCCAAATTGCGCAAATTATCCATAAAAAACCTTTTGCCACCCAAAATGGCGTGAAGCAAATAAGCAATTCATTTATATGGAAAAACGGAAAAACGTTGAGCGTTTCATGCTTTTGCTAAAATACCGACGATTGGGTTGACTCTTCGAAGTGCATACAAGATACAAAGCCACCATTTATATCACTGTGACAGGAAGCAGTTGCATCAGGGAGGGTTTTTTTTTACCAGAATCTTGTGACCATGTATTTGTATTTCTTGTCACTGGCAGCCAGAGTGTTGACGGTGTGTAGGGGGCTGGACCTTTTGCTTTCGCTATTGAACATAATACAGAGCTCATTCTCCTTTAAGAAGGATTTACAGGTTCGCTATACAAAGCTTAATACATGATCCCAGCTACTTACAGCACCTAGTATACCGAACTGATCACCCATCTAGGTAGTAACTATGGTCGATGTTGCTTCACTTCAGACAAGAACCGGTGCGTCGAACGCAATTGGGTTGTAACAATCTTGTACTAGCGATGAAGATGCAAGTTCATTCTGGATCAGCAGGATGTATATGAATCCAAGTACGGCAGGCTCAATCTGTAGTGTTCGGAAACTGGGATAAATTGCCGTGAGCAGCAGTATAGGAATGTCCCTGATGAATATACATCTTATAGCCTGGCAAATACACTACATTCTTTCTCAAATGACTTCCACTGACATCAGATCGATGAACGGAATAAAAATTTCTAGGGAAAAACAAGGTACGTATATTTCGAATTGAACGATCTCTCAAAGAAACAGACGATGAGAATTCAGTGAAAAATGCATACAAAATACTTTTGGTATTAAATGGAACAAAGAAATAATGTCATGCAGATTTTCTTTAGAAAAAGACGGCACTAAAACTTCATTTACGTGCATGTATCTGTGTGAGCGACAGTAGATTTTGAGAAGATCAATCAAATTATGGAATTGCCTGGTGGCTAAAACAGATCAATCCTTCCCATTGGCGCCAGTTATTGATATTCGAACTGACGTAAGGAGCAAGAATTTTAAATTCTGATTTCCTTGGCAAACACACTCATTCAGAAAATTAGTACAATACACATACACACACATATAGGTGTGTGTGTACCTTTGAGATGGCATGTGTTGCTCTCTCTCTCTTTCTTTCTCTCTCTCTCTCTCTCTCTCTCTCTATATATATATATATATATATATATATATATATATATGTATTAATGTAATAAAAGCTACAAGAGTAGGAAGATTGTGCTGCATCAATTTTTCTGATCGTAAGTGTCAGTTTAGATAGAAAGTAAAGCAGAAGTGACAGAGAGAAGCATCCAATTCTTTCGACTAACGAACAGACTCTGGTTGGAAATAATGTTTTGCACATGTCTGATAGAAAATGAATATCTGTTTGCGTGTGTGTATGTGCAGAGGTGACGTTAATTATAAATGAGCGCATTTTTGCTATCTTTCACAGAGATAGGAAAGAAAATCTGGAAAGACTAAGAAACAAGCAAAGGAAATTGAATATTGATAAATGACTTGATGACTAAAACTAAAGAAATGAGAAAGAATTCGGAGAGGGAAAAATAAGGGAATGAATGAGAGAAAAAAGTAAGAAAAAAGAAGAAACATTTGAAGGTAAAAGAAATAGGTTTGGTTAATCTTTCAGTCAGAACTGTCTCGTGACTAAAATCTTTTTGTAGCACTTTGTGTTGGGGTGATCAATTGAAAATTAGAAAAAAAGGGGCTGATCAATGGATACGTTATCTCTCACCTTTTGTTGCATAGTGATCACTAAAAAAGTATGATTTAAAAAAAATGCGTGAATGCTACCAGACACAAAATAAAGAATCAATATTTCATAAACTCACATTGTAAATTGAACTCCCATCTGAAACCAATTCAAGTGTGTGTGTGGGGGAGTCAGAAGTACGATTTCTTTTATACGTACAAAGAAATAAATGCTGTTAGCTCCATTGATTCATTCTGTACATGTAATACGTACATACATAGCCAGCCAATTTCAAAATCAAAGAAACCTATGTTAATAGTTTTGGTGACAGTGTCGATGATTTGTAAAGAAAAAAAATAATTAAAAAGAAAGAAAAAAAGAAGAAATAAAAAACGAAAAACAAAACATGAGAAGAGCGAGGAAGAAGAAAGACGAAAAGAGTGAAATAGGAAAAAGAAAGACGAAGAGAGAGAATTACTGGCAGGAGATTTAAAGAGAGGTTTAAAAAGGGAAATGAAGAAAAGCAAAGAAAGGCAAGAGAGAAAAGGTAGGAAGGGAGGGAAAAGAAAGAGAAAAAGAAAGGAAGAAAGAATAAAGGAAGAAAAGTGAAGATAGAAGAGAAAATGCAAGAAAGAAAGAAAATTGAAAAAAGAAAAGAAAAGTGAAAAAATAAAAAGAAAAAATACAGAAAAATACCCAGAAATAGAAAAAAAGCAGATGCGAGGAAGGAAAGTTTAGGCAATCGAAAAAAAATTAGAGACGAAATGGGAAACAGAGAAAACAAGAAAAAGAATAAGAGAAAAATGCAAGAAAAGAAAAGAAAGAAAAAATATGGAAAACAAAATGAAGATACAAGAAATAAAAAGAGGAGGCTAGAAGGAAAAGTAGTGGCTAGACTAAAAGGAGAGAACAAACGTGAAAGAAAATGAAAGAAAGAATAAGAGAAAGAAAGGAAGAATAAAGATTATGAGGCAGAGAAATAAAATAGAAAATATCCAAAAATAAAATGATCAAAGACGGAGGAGGAGTATGAGATGATGCAGGCCCTGGAGGAATCAAAATTGAAACTTTTATTAGACCCAAACGTGCGATTGCATCTCTGGTAATATTGGTTTGTCCAAAATAGGAATTCCCAGGATATGAAGAAATCGATTTGCTGGAATCAAAGAATAGAACATTTAGCACACTCTCTTGATTTATCATTATTAAAACTTTAAAAAGTCTTGGCATCTTCAGATGGAAAATGGGTGTTAGAATTTATGAGTTTCTTTTTCATTATATTATTTACGCCCATTTCTCCTCTTCTGCTTTTCCTTAACTTTGAACGACACATTTTTCTTTCACCCTTTCTTCTCCATACCATTACGTCTTATAGAGTTGGTTGTTTAGCTTCAACCGTTAAATTTGCACCATAAAATCGTAAAGATATTTATTCTCTGTTGTAGTATAAAAATTAATCAGTTGAACCTTTACATAATGATGAGATATATTTACATTTTCTCAACTGCTACCAGCAGAGAGTTGGAAGTAATTATTGTTTCTCAGCTGTTTTAAGTTAGATTTTTTTGAAACTTGGTGAAAAGGTGTCCTTTGATAATATGCTTCTTGTAAAGATCTTCCACTCAGGGTTATGTGATCTCTGAGTAATAGTATTTAATCTTTATGTTTTAAAATCGAATTTCTCAGCTGCTTTTCATCTGATTGACTTGATACTTGATAGAAAAGTGTTCCTCGATAAGGCACCCCTAACTGAAAAATCTTCCACTCCGGGTCATATAAGCTGTCAATAATGGCATTCAAGCCTCATGTTTTAAATTGATTCTAACTGTTGTTTTATGTCAGATTAATTCGAAACTTGACAGAGGATGCTTCTTACTTGAAACTATCTTCTACTCATAGCCACGTGATCTGTCAATAATGGCGTTCAAACTTTATTTAATTTTTGGATCTAGTTTTTCTATATTTCGAGAATTTTATTAGACATTTTATTTCCCGTGTTGGATATTAAAAAAAGACGTAAAATACTTTTCCTTTTACCTTGTTTTGTGGTTTGCTACATTCCCCCTTGTTGATTGCTTATTCGAAGTAATTTCAATTTTTTTTAGTCTTCTTAATTAGTTTACCCCTGCTGTCAAAAATGTCGGCTGTACTAAAATGTTGCACTTAAAACATATTACAAGCTGCATTTTCTTGTTTTTTGATCAACCATAATGAATGAGTTTTTCTTACGCATTTGCAAATTAAATAAGTAAGCAAGACTACTCTATCATCAGCATTTAAAAGTTATCTCCTTTGACAAATGTTATAGACAAACACGTGACCTAATACGAGTGAATCATGAGTATCTATCGATCCAAGTATATCAATAAGCCTATATGATAGAAGAAGAATATCAAAGCAAATATCTATTTTTCAGCTTTATCTCTGACCTTGTCGATACGTCTAATTCAATGATGAATTTTAGTCACGAAAATTCAGCATGAAAGGGTGAAAAAGAATCCAGTAAACTACACGTCAGACTATTGACGATAGAAAGCTATTTTCTTATTTGTCTTTTGAGCTTAGTCGTGCTTGTGTTCATTTGATTTTGAGATGAAGTATAGGACAAGTTATACCGTTATTTGAACATTGATTTTGACGGTTGGATTTAAATTCGCGTGAAAATATCTATGAATAGTAATCTAACTAATTATGTTCATTATTAGAATCAAAAACAATTTTTCCGAAGACTACGATAAAACCGGTTGTCTGTCTAGAAAAGATTAAAAACAGGATTAAAACATGAAATATTTGCCGTTCTAAAATAACCTGATAGCGAATTTTGAGCTGGTTGTTGACGACAAAATTAGAAACCATTTGTCTAAAAACGGGTATTTTAATCAACACAAGCGAATGAATTGCCATAAAATAGTGTAGATAATGCCGACTGTTATCTTTAACAGCTAAGCATACCACTAGAGTGATTGAAACAGTTCGCTAATACAATTAATATTAATAATTATGGAGATAGTTGAGGGCTCTTTGTGGGGGCCACTTTCACCGAATTTCGCTCCATACGAAGCAGTTCGTGATCGAATTGAGTCAAGAGCAGGGATTCACAAGTTGTTGGTATAATACAGCATCTCATCTCCCAGGTGAAGTAGTGTTTAGAAGAGTGGCATTGTGTCAGGCTTTTGGAAAATATCAGTTTTCAAACTTGCGTGGACATATATATATATATATACACACACACATATATATATAATATATATGTGTGTGTGTCTCAGTGTGCATGTAATACAAATATTTTTTAAATATCATAAGCAAACTAGAAAATTGTATAGATGTGTGTGTTGGGCACGAATATATATATATATATATATATATATATATATATATATATATATATATATATATATATATATATATATATATATATATATATATATATATATATATATATATATATATATATATATATATATATTACCAGTTGATTTTCCCCGTCGGAGGTAAAAAGGTAAATGAAGTATACAAATGTACTCTTGAAGATCAAGATGAAATATTCTCAACCCCCAACACGCTGAAAGAACGTGTTCCTGATCACAACCATCTCATTTTCAATTGTTAGAATCCAACGTAATCAATTAATAAAGGGAATACATGAATTGATCAGTGGATAGATACGATGAGGAAGTGAGAAATTGATCAACCTATCGTTCAATCAATCATTCTAATGACTTTTGTTTGTTTTTGTGGCTTACTATACCAGATTCTTGTTGGAATAAGGAGTCAATGAACGGCAATAAAAAGTGAGTGAAAGAGAAAATACTATATTTCATTTTTGACCACCATTAGAAACTATCGACCAAAATTGTCAACATAGATTTCTTCATTTTCAAAGTTGGTCTGGTTGCCTATATATGTATGATGCGAATACGCTGCATCTATAGAGCTGAAAGGCTGAAAATTCAAACTCCTGTTTAGAAAAAAACGTTTATTTAAAAAAATATCCTCACTGAATGGGATTAAAGTGGGGTGTTCAATATACAATAAAAATTTATACTGATTTAGTTCCTACTTGGGTTTTCCAAACTTTTTTCCCTAGAGATCACTGCCCCAAAAGGGGAGAGAAGTAACTTATCCATTGCTCACCCCTTTTTCCTATTTTTTTCACTTGATCGTGCCCATCATGGCATACTGCCAGAAGACGTTGGTCACATGACAGTTTCTATAGTGTGACTAACCAGACCTGTTTACCTCCATGGTAATTTGTTTTATCTTCTTAAGCACAACTCATGCCGTCAATATACAGCAAACAGAACATAATAAACAGAGTAGATCAGGAACAGAGAAAAAAAAAGGGCTGGGTTGTGTTGAAAAAAAATCCAAATTAAAACGAAAATAGATAATTGTCAAAAGTACTTCATTTGATAATAGATGAATAAGATTGATTCTATTCTGTAGGTCAGACAGTAACTACTTCAGCCAGTGCTGCCTTGAATCTGCTCAAACTGTTTGAGTTCATCAAGCAGGAATGGTTTGCTATCAAAACTCAAGTTTGAAGGTGGGTGACTAATTTTTGTGTATTTGTTTGGGTGTGTGTGTGTATGTGTGTGTGTGTGTGTGTGTGTGTGTGTGTGTGGTGAAATTTACGCTGTAATTTCATGCAAAAAACTTTTCGAAAATTCAGATTTTTCAAATGATCACTGCCCAACAAAAGGCGAAAGAAGTAACTTATTCATTGATCACCTCCTTTACTAGGTATTTTTGTAGACTGCACAGACATAATGGAAATCGATACCCTACGAAATAAAAACCTACCAAAAATTGTATAGAATTTACTTTTATTGTCGGAAACTGTGTATCATTGATAAGGTGAAAGATGGGAGGAAAATTTAATGCATAAATTATTTGTGTACACCATACGGAGATGTTTTGAAAACGGATAGTCAAACAAATTGTAGCGATGTCAACAACAAATTAGGTATCTTTTTCATGTAATTAATTCAATAATAAATTCGGTTTATGTTTCTGAAAATACAGCTGCAGGGGATACAGCACAGAAGCCTCACTTTGGAATTAAAATAAACAGAAAAGTATTGTAAAATATTGTTTTTATTTGCATTTTCTTGATTTGCAAACATATTCTATGGTTATTTTCTGTAAAAAAAAAAAAGACTAAAAAAAATCTTTTATTTTCGATTTGAAAAAGAAAAAAACTCGGTTTACCATGTCAGTAATTGCGTAAAATCGAGATTTTGTTATTTCAAGGTACCAATACCAGACTATTAAAAACGATGATAATAAAAAGTACTGCTCCAGGAAATTGTTTTTTTTTTTTTCATTTTAATTGGACGATGATTGGATGATATTTATTTACAGATGGCTATAAGTGTAACAAAGACTTGTCAGTCATGCTACTTCCGATCATAAGAATGCATTTTTCGTTGTTATCTTTCTCCGCAAAATCTCACACCTTCTGTAACTGTCACTGCAGCTATCAACACTATATCGACCATTGGTGATGAATTATACAACCCCCACTTTTAGAAATATATTTATCATTGTTTTATTTGCAGAAAGTGTAAATTCTTTACATAGTTCAAAGAGCAAATGAAAAAATGGAACGCAACTGGATTGGAAGACATTTTGTCGATAGAACTCACGGTAATAATTAACTAGGTGCGGTTTGAGCGACTTGAATTTGGTTATGAAGGCTATTGGTATGAACATTATTGAATTCTCACATCCTCCAAAATTCTATGGGAACAGGTCTGTTTAATCACGAGAAACCGTTAAAAGACCAACACTTTTAGCAGCATGTATGATCAATTAAAAATTGAAAAAAACGGGCGATCAATGAATAAGTTACTCTCTCCTGGGGTCTTCATTAAAAATAAAGGGCAAATGTTGTCGGATGCAAATTAAGACAATAATTTAGCATAAACTTACATTGTATATTAAACTCTGACTAAAAACCTATCTGACAGGTGAATTAAAAATTCAAATCAAAAGAAGTCCATTGTAGACATAATAGGGGGTAAAAGTGTGAACTTTCCTCCCTTATCTTGGTGCAGCCTAAACATACATAGATAAATAGCCAGCCAGCCAGCCAGCCAGCCAGCCAGTCAGACAGGTCAACTTGAAAACGGAAGAAACTAATACTGACACTTTTGACGACAGCTTTGGACGACGGTTTCAGGTTGGTTAAAAGTTGTGCAAGACGGATGTCATCTTCCAGTGTTATAATGATCCGTGTGATTTCTTCTATTTCTCTGTACTTAACGAATCACTCTTCTACGAAAAGATAACAATTCCACTGATCAAAATATTTCCTTTTTCCTATTTGGACTCTTCCCCTGAAATGCATTCAATAGTTTATTTTAAAAAAATTCAAATCATCCCTTAAAATTCAATTATATCAGTAGTATTTTTCGCAGGGGTTGTCTATTATATGATATTTACCAAGATTAGCTTAGTAAATCAGAATACCAATTGTTGTGAAGACAATAATGTTGTCCTAATATCCCAAGTAGCAGAATGTGCTTGCCTTGAAAATCAGCATTCGTAATCCTCATTTTTACCTGGTTTCAAACCACAGATGGAGGCATCGATAGCAAAAATACCCAGCCAACTCATCAGAACAGGCCCCTACGCTTACAATATTTGTGTTAAAATTTTTTAATAGACTATAGGCAGTAAAACTGAGTGTATTGTTCATAACAGAAAACATTTCTTTCAATGCTGTTGGGTGACTATGTATCACACCATCAGATCTTTAACATAATGATGCATTTTCTATATCTCTCTTTGTGGGTTTGTTGGCTATTTACTGGAACACCGCTAAATACTGACCAGCTTTAACGTTGCTAAATTTTGATGATTTGCGTTCAAAGTGATTTGACCATGAGAATATTGTGTGAAAATTGATAAAGATTTTTGTTTAAAGGACATAGCATCATGTCTTATAACAGCTGATTACAGTTCTTAATAAGAAAATGAGAGAAATAAGCAAATGATCAAAATATGAATACTCTTAATACAAATTGACTTGACATCGAACTTGATGACCACCAAAGGCGGCTTTTTTTTTTTAAAAATCAACTCTTCATCCACACCGAAGGTCATTACTAAGTTCAAAGTCAATTCTATCTTTCTTCTGGGATGAGCAATTAGCTTCAGTCTTGAAGTTTTATGGGATTTAATCAAGCAAATTATTCCTTCGAATTATTAGAATTCTTATTACAATTTCTATCATTTCTAGGGCCAAGAAAAGGAAATATACTGAACAAGGAATATACAAGCATTATTACCACAGCAAACGCGCACGCTTACACATTAATCAAGTTTTATCTGAAAATTGTGATAAGATATATGCGCATAAGTCGGTGAAATATGAAGACAAGTAACGTGTTCTATGACCTCAATCAGTTACACCTGGTGAGAGTCGATTGTCATATAGTATATGTATAGCTATATATATATATATATATATATATATATATATATATATATATATATATATATCCAAGAATAAATACCCATTCACCCAGCCTGTGTTTCCCTAATAGTATCTATTTTTTATCTTGCATGCACACACTTATATATATATATATATATATATATATATATATATATATATATATATTTGTGTGTGTGTGTGTGTGTGTGTTTGTTTGGAGAGAGAATATAGATCCGACGGAATGTTGTCCAAAAGTTGACCATGAGTAAGAGGGAAAAGACATGCGACTAATTTGTACATCCGAAATTTTTATCAAAATGTGTTATTGCTTACTTTTGTCTCACTTGCACAGGGTTTCCTCTAAGATTAGGCATAAATACTCCCTAACTCATGACTGTTCCGATTGGCAGGTTGTATCTCTAAATCATGAGTTAGACAATTTATTTTTCTGAAGTGTCTGTATGGTATGGTTCTCCATAAAAAGCTGAGTGCGTTGTCACCTTTACTCTTTCAATCAGTGTTGTCAATCAAGACATTATTTTTTCAATAGTAGAAGTCACTCTCTCTATATATGACTCGAATCTACCTTGGAAGTAGACTTATATACAGGCTCAGGTTTAGTCCACGACGCTCATTTCCTTATTCATTTACTGGATATCAGGCTGCTCGATTTGCTACTGAATGATATCAATGCCCAACTTTTCGTCCCTGTCAAAGTAGTATATGTAAACATCTCTCTCTCTCTCTCTCTCAGTATATATATATATATATATATATATATATATATATATATATATATATATATATATATATATATATATGTGTGTGTGTGTGTGTGTGTGTATACATATATACATATATACGCAACTCTTTGTCTGGCCTTTTTAGCAAGGATCAAACTATAGTATCTGTTCCCCGGCTGACCCCGAGGCGCTGGTACTGACACTTGCCTGCCGAATGGGCCGGATATGGTGTGCATTAAAGACCAAGCGCCGGTGCAATGCGTCAGCCAATGAGGTTTTACTGAGGCTGCACAATGCTACACGCATTGAGAACCTTCCAGTTCCCTTTCTATTATTCAGCCCAACTGCGGGGAATACGGTG
Organism: Thysanoteuthis rhombus; assembly: GCA_963457665.1. NCBI lineage: Eukaryota > Metazoa > Mollusca > Cephalopoda > Oegopsida > Thysanoteuthidae > Thysanoteuthis > Thysanoteuthis major. Next base: position 31,546,973 of record OY735234.1, on the reverse strand, counting down.
CCCCAGTGCCCTGGTGCCCCGGTGTGCTGGTGCCCCGATGCCCCGGTGCCCTGGTGCCCTGGTGCCCCGGTGCAGAACTGTTCCATTGCACTTAACAGAACAGGTCGGGTTCGTGCTTGATGCTTTCGTGACAGCTATTGCTTTGGTTGCTTAGCAAACCAAGGCCACGTCGGCCGGACATATTTTTCCAGAGTGTCTCCCACTTTCCCCGACCTTGTGTCACATTTTGCTCTGGTGGGAGAGTAAATAGCTCATATACACATATATATCCAGTAAATAAACCTGAAGCTTGTCCGACCAAACTGTCTTTGGTGCAAATATTTCTCAACTTGAAGTGCTTGTCCCTTACTTTCCACTTTGTTAATCAATTCGACTTTCTCGAAAGAAAATTGGATATCGAGTTTGCTGTCTGTCAATCCCTTCGGAGATACACTGGCTCTATTGTCTCGGACTTTTCCCTCTTGATGGACTTCCTTTTGCAGAATTCAAAAACTCTAAACTCCCTTGTCAGGAAAGTTATTCTCTTGGTCGATAACAATTCTTCTGCCGAGGGAAATCTGTGAAAGACTTCGAAACAAACATTGATTTGTCCTCTCTAATCATTTACACATCCTTGTGGACGGTTTAACTTTGCTGACAATCAAACGTTTGCTGATGATAGAACACCTTCTATTTTGCTGAGAAATGGAGTATTAAAGAATTACCAGTGACCAAGTGATCGGCATCTTGTGAAAAAGGAAGCGGCAGACTGAGTTCAATCTTCAACCAAAACAATCAGCATCATTTCACTATAATGTTTTTTAGGCAAACCATGGATCACATTGTCTCCCTCCTAGCTAGGGATGAAATAGTTTTGGTGGAGTGAGTGATAGGTGTTTGACACCTTCTAGTCAATTAGCACAAAACTGGAAACCAGACCAGAGACAGAGGATAGGGACTGCTGAGGTTGTGGCCAGCCTAAGAGCACATCCATATTTTTAAGTGTATTATAAGTATAGACAAACGGTTAATACCGATGCCAAAGATAGGAGGATTCGTTATTGTTCAAAGTCTTCTGTTCATCACCTCACTTATAAGAATTAATTGATACCAGTCAATCATACGTGTTATGCATATTTGTGAAAAATTACCATCTGTCGTAGGACATTGATCTTCCAAAAGAATTGACAGAACTCTCGAACATGAGCATTACAATGTCAATATTCTCTGAAATAGTCATCTAAATCGTCACGCCATCTTTTTTTTTCTGAATTTTGCAAATGATCTCTAGGGATCAACGTTGTGATGTCCGTCTGTTGTCTGACATTCTTACAATATGACCTGCTCATTACCATTTGAGTTTTGATTTCATGATATCTCTCATCACTGTTTTATAATATATCATGCTGTCTTTGGATCTCTATATGTGATGTTGAGCATGATTCTTTTCGTCAACGCTGCATGGGCATGGTTCTTACTTTGCGAGCCAATCTATTGGTTAGAATCCATGCTTCGGTTTCATACGTGACTATGGGAAGGCTGTTGATATAATCCAATACCCATTCTACCTGAAAGGTGGCAAAAGATCATAGAACGCTAAAGAGGATATTTGATGACAGAATCATGGAGCCTCAATATTCGAGACCTGTCAGCTTAGATTTTTATCAATGGAAAAAATATAGCAGATATATATATAACTTTTAACAAAAGAATTTGTTTAAGAAGCAAGAAAGGCTAGGAAGCAAAACAAGTTAGAAATTTGTCGACGTGTAAGAATCGATCATTTAAATGAAATTTGACAACGGATGTTCTTTTTTCAAGATCAGGCAGAAGTGTGAAAAGATAGAGGAGAAGAGATTCATGGGAAGCAAAAGTTCTTTCAAAATTATTCAAATCAGTTGCCATTTGAAAGTTCGGAAAGACACAAATCTCTGCCAATGTTGCTCGTAAAAATCATTTACCATTTTGTCCACTTCTTGAAGATTATTATCAACACACATCCACCTCTATTACTAGCAAGTTCCAGCTGTGCACTTACAATGAATCCTACTGCTGCTGTTGATGGTGATGATGATTAGTTAATCCCAGTAAAAAAAATCATAGATGTATTTGAATTTACATGAATGTATGAAAAGAAACTGAACAATCTATGAATCGGAAATATATTCCTGGATCCACCTTCAACCAATTTTCCCTTCTCCATTGTTCAGCCCCCAACAAAATTTCATTGTAATTAATATTTTGGATGGAAAATTCAAAATAGTGCTTCAATTGACAGTCACACACGGAAATAGTTTAGTAATGATGCAACTTGATTGAACACGAATCGCAACAAAAGATATTCAAATTATACACTATGCCTCCAGGTATCCTCTGTGACCAAAAAGTTAAGATTTGATATTAAGTATTTTGATTAGTAAATGCTAAATGAACTGTACTCTGTGCTGTGCTGTGCTGTGTGTGTGTGTGTGTGTGTGTGTGTGTGTGCAGTCGATTGGTAAAGAGGTAAGATGTCAAGTTAACACTGTTAATAATTTCTCTTCGGTTTGTTTTCTTGTGGAGAGGATTTGTATTTAAAAAAAAAAGGTTGGATTAAAAATATCTTTTCTTAGATAGTATGAACAGGAAAAATGGTCGATGAAAAATGATGTTTCGTCCCTACAGGTAAAGATGTAGGTTTTGTACTTACTAAAATAGTAAAGTTGTTATCCCAATGACTTCAGGTAAAAGACAGCTAACACTCAACAGAAAGAAAAGTGTGGAAATAGAGTCCCAAAGAGATAGTCCAGGGTCCAATCCAGAATTGAGTACCACCTAAGGTGGCCAAACAGACGTGCCAATTTGTTAACAAGATAAACTTGGAACTATACATATATGATGATCTAAGTATGATAATTACTTTTTTAATAGAAAATTACAAAAGGCGGATTTTTGCTGCGTTTTCCCAATCAAGTACATTGTTGGAAAGAGAATTTTGAGTTTACGTTTACAAAGGAATCAAGTCTTCCCCAGAGAAAGCCATTTTGAGATATTCACAATCAAATGTCATAAACCTTAGTTTTAAAGCAGCGGATAGGTAGGGGAGAAATCATCTCCAAAACTTACATTCGCGGAAAATTTCATTAAAGTTCATCGTTTGAAGATATTGTGATGCAAACTGACAGTTACAATGAGGGGAAATAATTGGGCATGGATCTGCTCCAACCTATTGCACACTCTGCCACAAAAGTTTATTGAAATTCATTGTGAACTTTTGGAAAAAAAACTTTTAGACAGGGAGATAAATTTTGGAGATATTTTTTGACTGCTAGCTAGGACAAGGACTTAACGGAGATCATTGTGCATGGATAACTCCAAAATTCCAGATGAGTGCGTTCTATTTAGTCTTGGTTCTTCTTCCGATTGATTTGTCAACATGATATCTAAAAAAAAACAAAAAACTCTCAATGCATCTAAATGAAATTCGGTGGAAGAGTTGACAATAGTCAACAAAGTAGTGAATGAATTTTGCAGCAGATCCATTGTAGCTATCTGTTCCCATCACACTCTATCTAAAAGGTGCTTCGCCTGTCCACACAATATCTCTGGAAGTTTTCAATGAATTTCCATGACGTTTTGTCGATGGGAAGGGGTGATAGACTATGAGAGAAAACATGGGATTTTAAAGCGGATCCATGCACAATTATCTTCTCCAGTCCTAGCTAGCTGTTTTTAACCACAAACTATCTCCTGAAGCTATCTCTCTGTTGATACGATATTTCGAAAAGTTATCAATGAATTTCAATGGAATTTCGTGAAAGAATGGTCAATGTGGAAGAGAAAACTTGGTTTGAATTTGCAGTGAAATCAGGAATGTATTTTCGATTGATGGATATTTTTCTACTTTTTTTCATTCTGTTATCATCATTGGCCGGTCGGGCCAGTACACTCAGTGGAACAGAAATTCACATCTGGAATTGCCAATTACGAATAGAAATAAGGGTGTAGTTCCGCATTATAGTTACAGTGTGAATGGAAATATTTCCAGGGGGTTCGAAGATCTAAAAAATTGAATATATGAAACGAAGAGAAAAAAATTGACTTAAAAAAATCTCGGTCAACCGATGTTATTCAACTTTGTTTGTAAACACTGATGTATTGTTTCTTGCACTAATTTCTTTACAAATATACTTTTAATGTAATTGATTTTTGCGTGAAATTACATCAGAAAATATGTGCTGTAGGTAGATTGAGACCAACTGGTTTCGAATACGACTTTTTCCCTCTTTGATGAGGAGAATTTCACCAAACTCCGTGTCTCTCAAGAGATACGTTGGACATACAAGTTCACAGTGCAAAATATTGACCACATAACTGACAGCTGATAATATTCTGGCATCAGATGCAAGAGAAAATTTTCAGAAGTCTTGTACAGTACAGAACTAATCGGAACTATTTTGCAGGCACATGAAGGACTAGCATCTTATCAAGCCGATGGTCTTAATGTTTTGGCTCATCATCACCAGTGTGTTAATTTCAACAAATAATAATACTTTTTAGAAGAATATCAAATATACAATTTTCCCTAATTTTTGTACATCATTGGTGGGAAGGGTCAAAATAAGGCTTATGGCCTTACAAAAGAACTCACTTTTGTGGATTCTCATAAAACAGTGTATCATATACCTTTTAGCATTTCAATACTCGTAGAGTAGCCAGACAGTACTAGTGGAATTCACAGAGCAGACAAACGCACCAAGTCAATAGAGGTAGATAATAGCAAATGTGGCTGTCCTTTCAAGAATTCTGTATATTGTCCACTTTTTGTTACGCAAATCCGACATAGAGGAACGAACTACTTCGCAGAAAAATTGTTACGATTCATAAGTTTTTTAGTGACAAAAGAGCATCACGAGTTTACATTACAGGAAAGCCATTGTTGATGACAAGATAGAAGGTTTGAACAGGATACAGCCATTAAAGGATGGAATGAATCATCGTTAAGTTTAATGGGTTTTACCTTTCACTTATTTATGTAGCTCGTAATTTTCACATACCACTACAGTTAAATTGGATCAAAAATAAAGATTTAGCTTACGGCATGCTTTAAATTGCATTACCTCTCCCCTGTCTAAGCAGAATAGCATCTTACTGATTGGGCTGTAGATATATGCAGGTGTATTAGTATTTAGTCATGTACTTATATTCTTTAATATTCCATTTTTACTCCACGCTTAATTGTTTGTTCACACCAATAAATAGTAGGAGTACACGTAAGAGTTTTGTGTTGTCCGAATTTCTGGGGTAAAGCATTTTCAATATTAACAATTTTCGACTTTTCAAAACAGTCTATGAAGTTCTCTTCTGTAATCACCATCAACTGCGCCAAGATGCCTGAAAAAGAAGGGTTAAATGGGAAGGTTTGTTCATCGTGATTGTACCAAACTTCATGTCCTTATATTAGAACGAATATGTAGCAAATCAACGCATCGTCACTTTTCTGACAATATCGTCTTCATTTTCGAAATCAGTATTAATCCTTACCAGTACCCATGGAAACCACCTGTTTCTCTCAGCTGTGACACACCATAAACGCTCTGTCCCGTCGACAATAGTAGGGCAACATATTGAACAAACACACATCCACATTTAGCTTGTTGACTCATCAGTGTAGAGCAAAATCAAAACTGACGTTTTGGAGACGCTACTTAATGAAGAGGTCACTATTTAGAGTGCACATCGGCCAACATGAATCTAACTTGATTATCTGTTCGTTTTGATATGAAATCACCTGTTCCACCTACGCCTTTCTGGCACTGATGTTTCTTACTCAAGGCTTGTAGCACCTCATCACCCGACCCTAAAGCATATTCTCCGCTTTCTTTGGATTTTCTTGTTAGTCTTCGACTAAATTTGGATTTCTGAATTACCAAGGATGGAGAAAACCTTTTCTGTCATTCTCTCACATTCTGCTTTGCTTCCTTATCCTTAGATTATTTTCTTTGGGTTGTTAGGGATAAAAATACAAAGATACACGATACTAATGGACTCTCAATACGCACACACACATTCATGTATATATATATATATATATATATATATATATAGAGAGAGAGAGAGAGAAAGAGAGATAGAGAGATACATATATACGTATGTGTGTGTATACATGTATATGTATATAAATATATGTATAGAATGGGAGATAAATTCATATAAAGTTCCAAATAATATAATGCAATTTATAATTATTTCAGTCAGATCACATATCTATTTCTTGATAATGATAATATATATCTATACATGATTATAAATTGCGTTATATTATGTTGAAACTCTTATTTGAAATGATCTCTCGTTATTACACAGTGAATGTATCATTTGGCCTAGACAACGTAATTAGAATAAGCAATTGAAGAAAGTGGAGCTGCTGCAGGAATAAAACCAGCAACTGATCAGGTAGTCGCCGGTAATGCAAAGGCCCAAATGACTGTCTCAATTCCGAATCCCTATTTCTGCTTATTCACGGTTTACATCTGCTCTGTTTGTTTCTTTCAACTCAACAATGATGTTATGAAGAAATGGATACATGACCCGACAAGATTATAATAGATAGAATAAGTAATTAAAATAGACTTCTATTTACGTTGTCAAGGCTTAATGATACATTCATCGTGAAATAACGAGAGATCATTTCAAATATGTGTTCAAATATGATATAAAACAATTTATCATCATTCTGCGGGATCTTATATCCATGTATTAATTATACTCTCTCTCTCTCTCACACACACATACACACACACACATATATATATATATACGCGTGTGTACAATTTGGAATGATAGAAACTGAGGCGTAAAAATTATAAGGAAACTCTCAATCATATAAATGATTTGCTGTATATTTTTCAGGGAGAGTTCCCGTCCAAAGTATCATAAAAAACTTTTTAATGATTAAATGGTTTGGTTCCTATAGAAAACAAAGGTAGCACCAGATATATGACTCTGAAAATAAATATAAAAGTTCATAGGGAATTATCGTTGGGTTTCCAGTTTTTTTAGTGTGGGAAGAATTATGTTGGACGTAACAGAAAAGATAGCAATAGTTGTCGCAGGTAGTGGTAGTATTATTGGATGTTTGGTCAAAGGAATGGATATCATTAAAAAGTGGTTGCAACTGTCCAGTAAAAGATACCAGTTAGTGGATTATAAACACTCAATGTCAGTATATGTTCCATAGTATATATTTATATGGTAAGGAAATGGATGGGATTTATCCGACATAATGGTGAATCTAATAGACGATTTGGAAACACTAAATTTTGAAAGATAGGCTCAACAAAGTAAAACAGCCTGGATTTTACATACGAAACAGAATCAAATAAGATCCAGTTCCACGACATCCAAATACACTGAGCAGAAACAAACTTTAAATCAAACGTGTACTGCTAATCAACAAAAACAACGGCATTAAATTTTATTCACATCATAACAACGGAACAAAATCAAGCATGCTCATAGGCTTCGACCTGAGAGCACTGAGAATATGCAGCCAGCAATTCCTAAAGGAGGAAGAAAAATATGTAGAACAAACTTTCAAAAACCACCAATACTCACGATCATTTATACAAAACCCCCGACAGAAGGCCCATAGAATCAACTACACTAAAAACGCACTAAAACGGACAACATCTCACCAAATTACAACCAAAAAGATTGACACGTCATCCCTCCAATAAACTCGGAATACATGGCTAATCTTACACAACGGAACAAAAAACATGAAACGCTATCAGTGACATTGTAAGAAGACCATTAAGCAAAACGAAGCGGGCGTAAACGAAATACCTTGTAACCATTACCCCGAAAAGTATATCGAAGAAACCCCAAGAATCACCAGGAAGAGAAAATATGAATACTAGTACGCTCTTATTAAAGACAACCATTGGAATGCCTTAGTACAAAACTGCTAAGAAATGGACTACACTTTTGATCTAAAAAACCAAAACCAATATAAAACACGTCCATCAAAAAGTGATATAGCAGATCATAGAAGCAACACGTATCACCACAAACAATACTTTAAAACAACGCTCAGTTTTTACAATAGTACTAAACACACCCCACTGATAATATCTATACTAAACAGTATTACCACATACAACACCAAATATACACGCCATCCAATCGTCGTAGGTTAGTTCAAAATTAAAAGTTATATAACCGACATACTTTCACATCAAAATATCCTCCGTAAACATTTCTAAAATATATGATTACTCACACACATATTCAAACTGTAAAATACCAATGCAGACACATCCCCCCCACCAAGAGGTTTTTACAAAAATACACTACCAACATTCTTTCAAATATCAAATCACACGCACACATATTCATACAGCAAAATATTGATATGAAAACATTCCCCTCTCCGACAGTTTAGAACGAAAATCAAATATAAAACTGTGGCATCTTAAAAAAATGAAAACAATACACTCTGGTAGACATATTCCCCTCCTCAACAACAAATCCACAACAATGGACTCTTACATAAGCTACAAACACATATACAATTTTCATCACTAAAAGTCAGAAGATAACACAAAGCATTTCTCGCTTTCACTTCCCACACACGAATGATCTGAACTTTGACACCGACACATTTTTCTTCTTTCGCCAATGGAAGAAATATAGAATAATAACAACAGTAATAACCACACATCATGTCCCCTCTTCTCCAAACATTGTTATCTGCAAAATGTTATCAATCCATCCATTTGACTTCTGAATACGAGAGAGAAGAATATACTAATTTCATATATATATATATATATATATATATATATATATATATATATATATATATATATATATATATATATGAGATGGGAGTAGGATAATAATGAGGTTGAAATACTGGAGTTATGTAGACATTGATCAGTGAAAAGTTATGGAATAAAGATTGCAGTAAAGATCAAGACAATGTACGACATAAGTCTGACGAGGTTCTGGTAATATGATCGAGTATCAGTTGGGAAATACACATAGATAACCTTAATAGTCATTATGTACAGATTGAAAAGTCAGATAGCTCTGAGTTGTACAAGTAAAATAAACCATAGAATGGTGTATACACATATGAAGATCCATTGAAACGTTAAAAAAATCCAAATGACGTATGTTAAAAGAGAAAAATGGTTCTCCATATATATATATATATATATATATATATATATATATATATATATATATATATATATATATATAATGTCGTATCCAAAAGTGAGTTTTATTTTTCTGATTTCATTTTCTTTTCTTTTTACTTGAATGTTCTCGACTCACGCAAAGTTTGGTTCATATTTAACATTTTACATGATATTTGAACCCTAAAACCAACCTGAACCCGCGCAGTTACTTCTTCACCTAAAAAGCAATTCATTGAGTTTAGTTTTTTTTCAACTCATCTAAAGGCAGACGTTTTCCTTGTATTTTCTGCATAAATCCTAACTAATCGATAATTGGACCAAAAGTGAACAAGTGTACTAACCCTGGCAGAAATTATAGAATCAATACACTTAGAAGATGTTCACCCAGCTCTTACTTCACAGTAAAGAAAACGTAGATAACATACAAAACAATTTTTGTTTGATAGCTTGATATTCTGGCTTCAGGAAATATAGCTGAAACAAATTAGATTAAAATATTTTCATCATTGGCATATTTTCTTCCGGTTGAGGAAAAACCATGGAATCATTCAATGCTGAGGAAAGATTGTGGAATCACCTTGTACTTTGTATTTCTAAAACAAATATCAGCAAGAGTCTATATATGCTATTCATTCTACTGTCGAACAAGACTACAAGTAGACCAAAACAAATTGTTGGACTCATTGTTAGACTTGGTTAATGGAAAGGGAATGTAGATTCAACAAGAGAGCTCTCAATTGACTTGACTGGAAAGAATCATAAAACTTCAAGAAGGAAATCTAACATGTAGTGTGGCAATAGATGTTGATTGTTTCCAGTCAGCTGTCTCTGAAGTTTGATGCAAGTATGAACTAAACGGGAAAGTTACAAACGATAACACACAAGTAGAATCCAGATGACGTTATCAGAAGGCACCAGGAGAGAAAACTGAGAGCAATACGCCTTGAAAATAGAAAATTGTACAAGAAAACAAATAAAAAACAGGAACAGCAGTCAATGTTTGCGACAGAAATGCAAGAAATCGACTGGAATGGAATTTACATAAGGAAAAGTCGAATAAAAATCAGCAACAATAGAGAAAAACAAGGTTACAAAGGACTGAAGAAAAGTATGGATGATTGATAAAAGTGATATTTAGTGATGAACAAGGAATTTGCATTGGCAAAAGTGATGCTACTAATACGTTTGTCTGGTACTGTTCCAATGAAGCATAAAAAAGATGAGTTCCTGAGGGAGAAAAAAAGCTTATTTCCCGACTCGTTCATAATATGGGGTGGCATGTCAGAAAAGGATCAGGGAATATTGCAATAAATACTTCAACAATCAATGCACTGTTGAGCAAAGGAATTTCGGACATCTTTTCTAATTCAATCGATTTGATGATGATACAGTCATTTTTCAGGATGAGAATGCATCATATCACAGATAAAAGGTATATCAACTCAATAATATGGGAAGCAAACTGCTCGGATCTCAATCCCACTGAAAGTCTATAGTGGAAATTTACAGAAAAATGGTCCATGATAAGGCTCCATCATACAAAGCAGATCTGCCAACAGTTATTCGATGAGGTTGGGACCAGCTTTTTGGGGAATATTGTTTTTCGTCAGTGAAATCCATGCCTCAAAGATTATCTTTGATGATGGTCTGTAATCTGGTCCGATGGAGTAACATAAAATTTTGTAGATGATTTCATAGTTTTTTTTAAACATCAAACGATTCCCCATTATCCCCTAAACTTGATCTAGAAGAAAATATGTCAATAACTTATTTTTAAAGCTAGTTTTATTACGAATATAAAGCTATAAAGCAAACATTGTTTTGTGTCATATCTGTTACCAGTTTATTTGCTGTGCAGTAAAAAAGTGGGCGAATATCCCCTAAATGTTCTAATTCCATAATTTTCGCCGGATAAGTATTTATTTATCTGGAGAAACAAACATCGCTAGAAATAGCAAAACATAGTCGTTCTTAATTGGTCCCAGAGCTAACATCTGAGATGCGTTAGAGAACTTCTCATACATGTTTTACATAAATGACTTTGATGAATGAATATTTTTACATTAATGATATCCGTATGCAGATGAATATAATGATTTTTCTATGTAGATGAGAAGTAATGATACCGTATGCAAATGAGAAATGATGTCTGTGTACAGGACATTATCAATTACTACGTCTATAATAATCATGGAAAGGGTTCTCATCCGTTCATTGCTATCAAAATAAGTCGGTCTCAATCATTTTTGAATAAAATTCATTAAAATGTCAATAAATTTAATATTTTTTTCAATGTAAAGTTATTTATAACAATAAATCAATACGATTAGAATAGATTTATAATAATGAACGTACATTTTTAACTGTAAATTGTTCCAATTTTACATCCCCAGTTGTTATTGACCGGTTATTACCATTGAAAGACTTTGTTCCAAAGGGATCACATTGAACGGTTCCATATACATTTATTTCAATAAATAATCATCTTTTATTTTATATGATAAAACAGAAGAAACAAATTAAGTTTCTTCAAAAAAAGGTAAAAATGAGATTGAAAATTGCCATGGGTGAGAAACAATTAATAATGACGAGAAAAACAAAATCTAATCAGCCATAGCATGGTTGAAATGAACGTTCATATGAACTATTAGTTTTGCATTTCACCTAGTGAAACTTTGTGATTGATTTTGTTTTGTCATGAATATCACACTGATTGTGGAATAATAGAACACTTCTTATTCACTATAAATAAAGTTTTCATTAACACGTTCAATACTACGATGGATATTTGAAACTTTACGTACCAACATATGTTCTTTTATTTTAAACAATAAATCATTATGGCACTGTGCATTATCAGCACTAATTTTGTTTATTCTCCATAGTGCCATGTGACACATTTATGTATCATGGTCGTTTGTATATCTAACCAAAAGACAGTTCTACAAATCAAAGTAAAAAAATGTAGGTACACTACTAGAATATGAATTTGAATACAAATCATCATCACTATCTCTGTATTCCCTCGGAATGGATGAATGTTTGAATCAGAGGCAATACACAAATCCCTCAAGGCGCACATAGGCGTCATGTTGCTGCAAAACTTGTTTAAAAAGTCAAATTCAACCTTACCGTGGTTTGTGGCTGTAGTAGTTATGGTTGAACTGGATGTTGGAGCTCGTTTGTATGTGGCCGAGTTCATGATTAGTTTGCGCACGTTCTTCTCCGGATGGAAGACAATAATATACATTTTGGGGACGAAAAGGCAGAGGAGAGCTACCGACGCACTAAGGCTAATTGATATACACAATGTAGTGATCTGAATCTGAAATAGAAAAAGAAAAAGGTTTGTGATCAGTTCTTTTTATTACGAAATATCAAAAAATGCAAGTACACGATAAACCACCGTGGCTAAAATAATTGGTAATCCTGAATGGGTGGAAAATGTTTCATACAATCAAAACACAGAAATCATGCAGAAATTCAAATGGCAATGGGCTGGTCATATTGCAAGAATGTGAGACGACCGCTGTGGCCGACAAAAAATAATATGGTGTGATGAACATAAAAAGTCCAGAAAGCACTGGCTTCGCAACAGTTGATCTCCGATCGAGCGATCTGACGAGTTTCAGGATTAAAAGGGTGATTATGATGATGGGGAAAACAAACAAGTTTAAAAAGAATCCAAAAATACAAGGGAAGATTGAGAGAATCCACACTGTGGCAGTTATAAGGTCGGCAAAAATCCTGATGAAAGTCTTGGAACTTTAAGATGTGTCTCAATTTCTAGAGACAAACATTTGCTATGAATATGCAGATGCAAGGACAATGAACAAACCAACACACTTGATATTAGGGTTTTTTTCATTGATTACCTAGAGTGATTTTATTTATATAATTGTCTCATGTGTATCGTAATTATCTGCATGTAGGCAACAAATGGCCTCTTTGTGACTTCATGTCGTACTGAAAAATAAGTGTCATTGAGAATTGTTGCCCAAGTCAGGAATGTATGAAATTAAGACCGAGAAACTCACCACTCACAGATTTTCCAACCACGTGATTATACCAACATGGAAGACGACAAAGATCACTACACATCGTGCTCATTACATATTGCAAAATGGATATCTGGGTATTAGGATTCTCTTTTTTTCCATTCAACGCAATTAAATTACTTTGAGGTTTCTATAAGCCTGATTTTCACTGAAATCCTCCTCCTCAACCTTGAGACTGTTCTGATGATCTTCGCAGCAAACCAAGACTTTTTCAATCCACATCAGCATTCACATCTAACATAGAACCTTGTTTACCCGATCCCTCCTTTATTCGTTATCCATACGTTTCTTTATCTTTCTCTTCCTCCGTACAATTCTTCGTTCTCTCCTTTCTCATCCTTCTTTCCTTTCTTTCTCTCTCCACCTCTTCATTATTTCTTACTTCCTTTCCCTTCTTTTTTTCATTCTGACCCCCTTTCTTCTTTCTGTCCACTCTTCCTTCTTGCATCTCTATTCCTTCTATCTTTCATACATTTTTAATCTCTTCCTCTCTTCCCCATTATCTCTTTTTCTTCTTTCCTACGTTTTTACTTCCTACCCCTTCCTATATCTTTTCATTCCTTCCTCTTTCCCTCCTTTGCTTCCTTTCTTCACCACTTTCTTCTTTTCCTTCCTACCTTTTTGCCTCCCTTTATACATTTCTTTATTCTTCCTTCCCTTCCTCCTTCCTTCCTTCTTTCCTTCTTTCCTTTCTCTCAGACCCCTCTATACATTTCTTTATCTTTTATTTTCTTCTACCTCTTTGACTTATTTCATAGATGTCTTCCTTCCCTTTCCTCCTTCATAAATACAAGCTTTGTATTTACTGAATGTCTTGTTTGGTATCTTCAAAAAATTCCCCCCGGGTTTAAAAGCCAATTATTTTGCTCTCTTTCCAAGAAGCAATTCCGGTAGAGTTTAGAAAGTGCAATATAAATGGAGACACTTCCATTGTTGATTTTCTATTTGTAGAAGAGGCAATTGTATTTCCCATCGGCCTTTAGGGTTGGCGTTCAATCCGAGCTGAAATGCAAGATTCAGATTGTTGATTTTCAAGGTTGACATGACTTTCCACTTGGAAGATAGGCGTAACAAATTATTTCTACCACTGTTTGTCTGTACTAAGCTTAAGTTAATATTTGTACGGTGATACTTATTTCAATATTTGTCTTTTATTCAATGAAGTATCGTAAATTATCAATTAGTAATTACCGTTTACTACTGTGAAAAGCAATTAAGATGATTAAGCTGGGGGTAAATAGTAGTAAACCATTGATAATAACCGTAGGGATTGATATAAAAATTCCAGTAGGAATTTTACAGTTTTGAACTGGAATCTCACTTGAATTATCATCCGGAAATGAAGTCCCAGAAAAGAATATGAGAGATGATGTTTTTATGCTGAAGTACAAAGCCCTAAAATCATTACTTCTAAATGTTTATACGTTTGAAGACAAATTCTAAGAAACAAAATATTATTTATAGAATCCCAGAAATGCAGAAAATATATTTGCAAAATTACTAAAATATAATCCGAAATATCAAACAATTTCGTATACTTAATTCAACCATTATTTGTTCTCGGACGCAGTTCCTCCGTGGCCTCTACGTTTAAGCCTACTCAGAATGATGTTGAATCCCCCACCGACTGAAGAAATATTCTTCAGGTCAAGGTAATGAATTACAAGATCATTTTTCATTTGCCTTCCCCTTTCCCTATCTCATCTTTTTCTCTTTATCCCCTCCCTTCGAACAATTTCCCTCCTTCACCCTGTTCCTATCTTCTTTCCTTCGTTTGTACAAAAGAAAATCAGCTTATTGATGAAAAGAACATTTATATAACACAGCAAATCTTTGTTTTTCAACAAAATCTCCTTTCTTGACAATGCACCTATTCCAATGGTGAATATCAATCACATAGAACATTTTACAGTTAATATTTCAGATCAAAATTTAGCAACGTACTCATCAATCCATCTTCTATCGGATAAGAATCTGCTGTTTTCACTTAAAAGCTGAAATGTGAGATAGGCAACCCATTCCAAAGGCATAATACTTTGGATGTACTGACGATTTGTTTTCGATAAATTCACGTGGAATCATTTTTTAAACGTGTGATTTTTTCTAAGGCTTTTAAACGAAGTATTGCAATTGATTGAATGTAAAAGGAATAAAAAGCTGAGAACCCCCCCCAAAAAAAAACCCCCTAAAATTGTACGAAGGTGGCACAGGAAACATGGATTTTATTCTTTTGACAAAATGTTGCCTCCTATGTCTGGTAATTATTTCAAACTTTTATCATTCTACTTCAGTTCCCAACCCGAATTTACACAAGAAAAATTGAAAGTATGTCACCGATGAGTAGGTCAGAAAAAACATCACTAGAAGAAATGAAAGAAATGGGCTAATTTCCCCAATCGTTTCCGCTTATCTATTACCGTTGACTTCCTCCCCACCGTGACTGAGACAAACTTCAGGAAATGAAACCATACGTCATTCAAAGCACAACACTCTCCACAAAGCCAGGATGCAAATCACGCTGAAAATCGGTGGTAATTTACAATATCATGGAGAGCTTAAAGGATTTAGTATCAAGACTACCTTTTAAAGATTTTCCAGATAACAGCAGCATTTATAAAGGTACAAGGTCTGTCCAGAAAATATCCAGTCATTTTGAATACAACGAGCACCGGTTGTAGTGTTAATATTACTTTGCCACCTGCCAACATATGAATGAACATTCTCGCACAGAGTTACTTAGTTGGCACTCAGACAAAATTGATTGAGCTTATGTACCGTATGGCTATTTTATCTATAATGATCGAGCCTACCTTTCAGCTTTTTGTATATAATACTTATTACAATGTTTGTCTATCTCTGAATGAATTCAAACTGCCTCCAGTCAGAATGTTCTGACGATAAAATTTGGATGAATTGCATTCTCAACTCACACGGATAAAATGCAATATATGTCCATGTATACAGTGCAAGTCAAATTATTATGCAGATACGTTTTCTCTGCTAAATTCTGCGAAATTGTAGGAATCTTACACAAATATTCGTTTAGCATTGTTATGCAATGCTTGCAAATATTGAACTTGAATATACAGGTAGTGAAGAATAGGAGGTATTTTTTGAAATTCCTCCATCATTATCGTGCCAAATTATTAAGCATGGGTGGATATAACACAGTAATAAACTTTTTTGTATTCTGATCAAATCATTAAATAGCACATAATTAGAATTAAAAAAAAAATTTAAAGAAGCTATAATGACTTATATACATGAAATACTGATCTTATAAATTAACAGCAAGCAATTTTGAAAACAAAGACGCCGATACCAATCATTTACTTTGAAATGTTTGATCCTTGCCCACGAATCAGATATATTGGCAGATCATCCACAGAATTGAGTTTCGAATTTCTTCAGCTCTAATAGCTTCTCTACTAGTCAGAATTGCTTGTCATAAGTTTTCTTTGGTAGCAAACTGACAATTTTCATGGACCTTCCTTTTGAGAATGCTCCAGAGTTACAATTCGGTTGGAAACTGAGGAAAATAGTGACCAGTCTATTTCTGATATCTGTTTGAGTCAGATAATCGACCTTTGCATGTGCACTGTACGAAAGGGCGTTGTCTTGCATGAAGGTGCGTTGGCTGAGAGATCTGTTCCGAAAGCTAATAATTATCTTTCAAAGATTCAAGGTAAGCCAGGGTCCAACCAACTCCTTTCCTACTATTCCAGCCGAAAACACCTCTGCCACCTTGCTGGAGCTCAGATACACTTTTCTTCATTTACTATGCAGCTTGCACTCCATCCATCCAATCCATCAACGGTAATCCGGCACTCGTCACAAAAATGATCAACATTGATGTCAGTTTTCAAATACTTCTTAACCCATCTCAGATGTTTCACCTTGCGTCTGGGCACCAAAGGAAGTTGAGTATCAGGTCTGACACATATTGCATCACGACACATATTTCAAAATGACACTCATTGCATAATGACACATATCGCAACATGACGGAGAATTCAATAGTTTGCTGTCCAGAGCTGATAAAATCCGAGACACTACTTGCTGTGTTATCACCCTGGACTGACCCTAATCTGATGTTCTACCCGATGCTTTAGGGTTTACAACATATTTTTCCACTATTCGACCGGCGTTGTAGAGCATTCTTGCCATTGCAATGATTGTACTACCTTTTCAAGCTGCATGATGATAGAATTATTTTTCAACCTAAGATGGCTCAGTCTAACAGCTCATAATTCAATACTCTTCCAGTGTTTCACCTAATGTGGCACTTTTAGAATGATAGGTTACAAACAAAATGATTTCTATTCGTTTGCTACTGTGTTCCATGTTTGAATTTTTGCTATGTTGGTGTAGGTTGGCCTTGTCAAGTTTGTGGCAAAGTATTTTTTTCAATCTTACAGTAAACTAAATTTACAATAATATAACTCCTTTGCATAATAATTTGGTATGCACCGCTTGTATATATGTAGATTTAGTGTAAATATATGCATATAAATACAGTATTAATATTTCCCAAGGTTTAATCCCAAATTTGAAGATAAATCCGGTTCGTACAATCATCGTTCGAAGGCATTCATAAAAGTTTCTGAAATCCAAAACTTCTCAGTACACTTCTCTGCCAGATTTTCTCACAAGATTTGAAAGAAAAAACACCTGAGAATCCTTCGTGCATGATTGCAAATAGAAAGCTCTGAAAGGGAGCATATTTCTGTAACGCCATAATTGCCAAAAACTGAATTAAAATCAGTCCATATCTAGCTACATTACAGGAGATTTATTTAGAACCTTATTAAGAACGTGTTGGGTAGTTGCATATATACACATACATATGTCTGAACATTTTGAATAGTGCAGGTTTTGAAGTAGTTTGATTGAATTATTGCTGTACAATATTATGCAAGTAAGTACCAACCGAAGAAAAAAGCATACTAAATTTCAATAAAACCTTGAATAGTGCGGTTTTGATCAGTACAGAAAATGCTACGATGAATTGACTGCACTGATCCATGTATACTTGTGTGTGCGTGTATGTATATATATATGTGTGTGTGTGAGTGTGTGTGTGTGTGTATGTGTGTGTGTGTGAATGTATATAGAAGTGTTTAGAATCCTCTCCACCAGAAAGATTGTCTGATTTTGTGCATATCAAATATTACTTGTTCCTCTGCCATGGAGCGCACTTCAATCCCAAAGTCCGATTATAATGTAAACTAGGCTTGAATGACTTTTAGGAGAAAGCTTTAGGATAAGACAAATGTCGACCAAACAATTTCAAACATTTGCTTCTCTGGAGATATAAAGTAAAAAGTGCAAGGCGTGCAAGTAAAGAGGGGAGAGTTGGGGTCATTGCTGTTCTCTGGAATGCTTTTGAACACTAGCATCAAATAGGCACTGATTTGTTAAAGTTCCATTCTGGTTTTCACTGTCCCAGAGATGTCTTTTAAACTTTCTACGACATTTGATATCTGCATTTATTTCTTAAAAGTTCTAAACCAAATTATTGACTGCTTCCAAATCTGCAGTTTACAATCAATTCATTTGATGATAAATTTGATGCAATAGCCAACATAATGAAACATCAGCAGCCCCCCCCATCTCATACAAAAGTCGCCATCGCAGCGATTTTTTCCGTATCTCCAAATCAAAATGGAACCCTTTTCAGCAGCATTTGATCTTTGGTGTTCAGGAAAAGTCATGCGATTTGTTTTTGTGCCCCTTCGTGTGTCACAATTTCTATTCCAGATTTTGTTCACAGAGTATTAATAAAGCGTCTTGTTTTGTTGCTAACTGTGTTTTGCTGAATCTTAAGGAAAAGGGACAAAGAGAGATGAGAGTATGACAGGAAATTCGAGTTGACAAGATGACAACGAATGAGAACATTCATAACAAATGAGAAAAGTCAACAGTTATTGTTGGTCCGTCAGATTGGGTGGAGGGAGCGAATAACAGAGCAGCAAAAGTCACTTAGAAATCGGCGTTATCAAAAACAAAAACAACAAAAAACAAAAAAACAAACAGCAAAAAACATCTCCGGGAACCGTAGATCACTTTGACAAGCAAATTACAGATGACTTGAAAAATGGCGACGATTACAAAATATTTATTGATTCAAAGCGACCCCACTTTTGTAGTTAAAATCCAATGGTAATTTATCCTTACATGTCTGCAAAATTGAAAACACATAAAACACAAGAATTTTAGAAAACTAAAACACGAACAATAGAAGAGGCATGTTTCCTGCTTCTGGTCAGTAACTTTTGGATTGAATTTATGTGATTCCGTATATTTGTTAAGTATTGTCCATGTCGTTGATCGTCACGCTACTCGCACATCTTAGACACATAATATCAACAACAGTGGACACAACTATCAACTCCTGTCGATTTACTTAGGATGTAACTGAGAAATGCTTGATAATGGTTTGTCGCTGCGTTTGCATCTATCTCTTATGCAGTAAGCATGGTTGATGACGAAGAACTAATGTACAAATGATGATTTGTAAGATCAACAAGCTTTCCATCACTTTACGGCAAACATTCTCTGGTCCCCTCCTCTCACTCTCTCCCTCTCCTCTCGTGCAAGCACTCAATTTCTCTCTCTCTCTCTCTCTCTCATTTTCTCTCTCTACGTATCTATCTATCTACCCATCGATCGATAGAAACACAGATAGATAGGACTAGATTGATTGATTGATTGATAGATGAATTGACAGTGATAGATAGAAACTGACCGCAATAGATAGATTGATATGAACAGATTGTGATGCATGCATCCATTAATATGAATAGATAGTGATAGATAGATGGATGGATAGATAGATAGATGAATAAATAGATAGATAAGTATGACCTTATAAAAGACCAACAATGTTTTCATTTTGAAATCTAGTCCCCCAGATAGTATAAGTTGTCCATTATAAGTACTTTCTTGTGTGAGCATTTATGATTTTCTGATAACTTATTCTTAATGATCAATAATTCAGTTAGATAAAACCGTTTTGCTGTCGATAAATTCAAGTTATAGCATCAACAAACCTATATAAGACACCCGGCTGTTAAAACAGAGTATTTCACAACAAAGCAAAATGAACAACGCTTGAAAGTTTGAAAAATCTGTTTAATTATACTAAACAACTTCTTCAGTATACTTCTATCACTAAGTACCAGGATTTCATCATTAATGTCCAGAACAGTTGACCAAAAATTTGTGGTTGGCAAGGTAGGAATACAAACCATTCCTAGAGAGTTCGATCATCGCTTGGTGCCCCATACTAGTTGCATTGTGCCAGAAAGAGCGAAGCTTAGTAAACACGAAAGAAAAATACTTACAGTATGTTCTTGGAGATTTTTTAAAAACTATAAATGGCCTAAAATCATCCGTTTGACTCCTACTCAGCAAGTCAAAACGGTCAATTCGTTTGCCTCTGTGAACATATTATGGATAGACACAATGTAAATTAGTGAGCGATAGTGACGTTGTTTTAATTCCACTCATCACCATGGTTTTGCATGAAATGCTATGTAGGTATTATACACTGTGTATTGTGTAATATCCCTTTAAAATCATCTTTAGATAGATCTGTCATCACTGATACGAATTTACGACTTTTACGGCCCGGAAACAACGGTTTATATGCTGGAGATGCAGGTGAACTTTTAAGAAGGGGATATCTTTCATGAATACGTTGTGGCTTATACTCCAATCTGCTAATCACCTGAAATTCTTTAGTTCAGTTTCAACCTCGTCTTATACACACGGGCGACATATTTGAAAATAGAGTTTTTTTTTTAAAAATCTATCAGAATCAAAACATTTTATTTGATTCTAAGAGTATTTCATTGTAGAGCTATGGTGAACAAGCTCGTCCATCGAGCAGCATACACAATTCTTACTATCTTAATGTTGATCTGATTTTTCACCGTATAATATGTGATTGAAAGAGAAGTGTTAGTGCATTGACAAGGAATATCTTATGAAAGCGAACATTCACATTCCAAACTTGCCTGTTTGAATTTACACTGATGCCCAGTCAGACTTTTTATGAATACGTTTTAAAGACGAACATTTATGCCACAAATTTGCATCTGTGGGCAAAATAGCATGTCAAACTGAAGTATCCTTCCTATCTCTGTATATATTCAGACCAGAGAAGACGAGCACAAGTCAATGAAAATATGTAAATTTTTACCATGAAGCTAACCTTTTCGAGTGCGTTTTACCAATACTTGTCTTCTTAATATGACCAAATACCAAAAATATTTATGAAGATATACAATCAGTCGGACATTAAGCCTCCAAGTTTTTAATTATTCAGCACCTCTGAAGCGCTATTAGATTATTTAATCATAATTATGGAATCAGCCGTCTGCTAAGTCGAATAACAGAGATTTGACACCTAAATTATCTGTTGACACATGACAATCACAAGCTGCATTTCTTTCCTAGAAAGTCGGTTGATGTGAATTATTTGCAGACTTATTTTTTCTGTTTCTTGCGAGACAACTCCGACATGTGGACATAATAAAACCTTAGAGCATTATTGCATGGAATCTCGCAAGTAGAATTCTAATTGACTTACTATGACATTATATATCTATCTCTTGAGTATCTGTGTACCCCAATCTTCCCGATATACATCTATCTATACTAAGTTCAGACTAATTTGGATATAAGTTATGACTGGTATTGACTATCTTTAGTTTATTACGGTACAAGACCACAGGAAGCGGCTCCAAGTGTAGATTAAACTACAATAATAATGATCCGTGAAACTAGCTGTTTATCCTCTGTCCCACTGCGAGGAGTGTCTAAGAAGTGAGCATATCATAGTGGGGTACAAGGCCACAATTTTGGGGGAACATGAGAATCGTATTCCCTCATTGACTTTGTGTCACATTTAGCAAAGCTCAAAGAATATACGATAGATCGCTTGTGTGGGTGTGTATATTTTGTGCAAACCTGAATAGTAACCGAGATAGTCATCACTCGTTTTTTTTTAGATGATTGCTTTTTTTAGAGACAAATTAGCATCCACAATTTCAAAGGGGCATTATCAAGGTAGTTCCCTGTTTTTGATGAACACTTTTTCTACCGTATAAAATTGAGAATATATATATATATATATATATATATATATATATATATATATATATGTATATATATATATATATATATATATATATATATATATAGCTCCATAGCTTTAATTTAAGAATACAAAAAAAAATAAGTCATTCAAATCAATTATCTCCCTAAAAATGTTGATGCAGTTTATGTATTTTTTCAGTGGTTTATATTTTTTTTTACACAGACTTAAGTATTATGTTACTATGTGTGAATTCTTGTCGGAATCATGTGACTTTTTAAGGGATGTAAAAACAGAACAATTATGTTAACATGACTCAACAACAGTGTTGATCAAGCACTATTTCCCCTTTAGCTATGATCTTAATACACACACACACACACACATATATATATATATATATATATATATATATATATATATATATATATATATATATATATAGCTTCATTTTATAATTTCTAGGACCATGTCATGATACATTTGGTTCGTTATTTCGTATAGGGTATTATCATAATATATCTTATATGTATGTTATCTTATACTACATGTCATTTAATGTTTTGAAATAATTACTTGGAATTACTTTCTTAGGTTACCCAAAACAACTTATTTGATGATGAGGGATTAATAAGTTTAACATCAGACGTGACTCGTTTTCTGTATCACTTCCCATGAGAGTTTACCAATGTGAATATTAAATCTGTTGTGTCGGTTTTAATTTCAGAATACATGCAAATCAGCTTATCTTTAAGACTTATCGTTATTCAGAAAAACTCCAAGTTAATTTTCTACCAACGTATTCAACTGAGGAATATGTATAAATCTATTTGATAATTCGCCGAAAGTTTCTGTTCATCTGT
Organism: Thysanoteuthis rhombus; assembly: GCA_963457665.1. Taxonomy (NCBI): domain Eukaryota; kingdom Metazoa; phylum Mollusca; class Cephalopoda; order Oegopsida; family Thysanoteuthidae; genus Thysanoteuthis; species Thysanoteuthis major. The sequence continues at coordinate 31,523,782 of OY735234.1, read as the reverse complement.
TTGTATGAGCTTGCTTATCGCCAGAACTGATGAATTATTCTGTGGTTACGGATGTGACCCCGAGTAAAATTTTCAGCTGATTAGTTTTTGAAAATCAACACCAAAATATGTTTTCAGGGATTACTAGATCCCGAGGTTTGATTTACATGGTTATTCATCAAATGAATATCATCATATTATCATCAATGGCCAGTCACTTTTTAATGATCTAATAAAATAAAACTTATCATTCTTTTTTTCGAATCAATTCTCGCAATGTAATCATAATCATAATGTGACGTGAGGTTGCGTTACTTATTTAACAGGAAGCTGAAACATTATTCCAACATAGATCACATCGCGATGTTTATTGGTTGTGTAAGAATACCTTAAATAATGCTGTTGTAATTACAGCATGCTCTGATATAATGCTGTCGAGATGTTCTTGTACAATTTACAATATTTTACTTCTTAGACAAATTTTTTTCCAAAGCCGAAATTTGTGGATGAGAAGTTATGTAAGGAACTTTTATTACCTCTCTCTGGGTCAGATTCGAGAAGGAACTTTTATTTTTCACCCTCAGGGATCGAAGTCGATAAGAGACTCTCATTTTTCATTTTGAGGAGTTGAAATATGAGGATTTTTTTTTGCTTCTAGGGGTCAATATCTAGGGAATATTTTATCTTCACTTCCAAGGATAAAAATCTTGGGGAAATTCTTTTTCAATTCCATGGGGACAAAAAAGAAGGGTAATTTTTTTCCATTTTTTAGTGGACTACTTTGAAGGGGTTTCACCTTGGGGACAAATCGAAGGGTAATTTTCATTTTTCTTTACTTCTAAAAGGGAACTCTCTACGTTGAAAAAATAATGCTTGATAAAAGTAGGGCTAATCTTAAAAAAAAAAGGAGAGACTATTGTGAAAAAACGGTAATAAGTTTGGAAGAAGAGTTATAATTTTGAAAAGTGCTAACAGCAAGAAAAAAGTTCAAAAATATGATAAACTGTAGGAAGCAGTCTGTGGGGGGGCCTAATGTTGAGAAAAGTTGATGTCCAAAATAGGGTGCACCAATATGATATATATAAATCACAACAGAATCGTCTTTTAACACTCCACTAAATCATTTGAACCAGAACTCATCAATTTGCCAAACGATTACCGATTAAATTTCAGCATAGAAACCCAAGGCAATTATACTAAATTTGCTATATTTGAATATACCATTGATCAAAAGATTTGTTAAGAAATGGAGATGATTCGAACGGCTTATGAATAGTATATACGATAGAAAAACAGTAGCTACTCCCCCCCCCTCTCTTGCACACATTAATAGACCAAAATAGTACTAATAACTTGATGACACTATTTCTGCTCAAACAAACGGGGAAAGTATTAATAATGAGATCTCCGGTGACATGGACCCTACCCACCAAGCAGGAGGCCACTACTGTATCAGAGCCTTCAAGGAAATTTTAGTCTAAGCGCTGACGATGGCAACAAAGCCGGAATTATTTTGTGAGAATCACACATACTAACTACAGAAATACTAAACCAAAAGATGATAAAATGAAAGAATAAAAATTTAGGATTCTATCAAAGATACACTCCTGATTTGTCTTGGATTTATCCGTATACTGTACGATTATAAAGTCTTAAATGAACATGACACTTTTAGCTTCATTTAACGTCTTCTAATTTGTCTTAAAAATATATTCACATATACATGGGTTTACGATTCAATTTCGATCAAAGAGTGAACTAATAATTCAAAAATGGTTTATTTGAACTCATGAAAACTGCCGTCTGATTCTCACCGATTTCTATGAAATTTTCTTTATTCAATGATGCAAATCGAGAAAAAAAGACCAAAAATATCGAGCCGAATATTGGTAATGGATTATTCACCTTGAAGTGTTAAAATAAACCTTGGTAAAATACATATGAATTTTTTCAATGAGAAATATATTATAAGTAAACAGATTAATATCTGTTCTTCACGCGAGGTAACTATTTGCAATCGTGAAGTTTTTTTCACTTGCAGCTCATGTATCGAATGTCAATGTCTTTTTTTTTTATCTCAGGCAAATATGTGAATGCAGGAATGTCGATATTTTGTTGTTTTGCTGGTTTAATTTGGATTGTAGTAGCTTAGAAGATATTTTGAGTTGCAGAAGTTTGATGCTTCTTCGTGGACCAATGGTTAGCGAGCTGGTCTCAAAAATCATTACGACGGAGAAGCGAGTTTGATTCTCACTGAAAGTCGTTCTACTTGTGGCTTTGAGCCCAAAACACAGTGAACCCCAGTAAAAAGTTCAATTTTGACCTTATGTCCGATATAAGCTAAGCTTAGTAAATAATACATCTAAATTTCTAAATAGTTAAGAAGCTTACCTAGTATATTATTACTATAATTCATCGGACTGGCTAAACTATGCTTAATAAATATCAATTAAATGAGTATCCAGTGAGGAAAGAATAGCCAGCTTGGGGCTATGACACCTTAGAGCTCCTTTCGGGACCAGTGTCCCTTCCACTGTTCAAACTGTCAGTACAGTTCCTTAACAGAATCAGTTGGCTTGTTGCATTTTCCCTAATCTCGCTCATGGTCTGAAATCTGTCAGAAACCGTAAGCAGTCAAATCTGGACGAAGCGGGGTCTTATAGGCCTAGTCCTGTGGTATTTTAATAGAGAACAAAGGTACGAGATGTGAAGAATCGACAGCCATTGCTAAAGGCATACAGCCCAATCAATGGTATTTCCCTATCGACTCGACAGGACAGTGTCAGTCCACTCATACGCATTAAGGTTCTCATCTTGTTGGTTCCACGATTACACCAAGGCCGTGCAACTGGTTCTCAAGATATTTAGAATGTCTATGTACTTTCTTAGCATATCTTAAATTTACGAATTGATTGAGTTAAGAAGGAAACTTCATTTGAATTCTTAGATGAAGAATTTCCATCATTCTTCGTTTAACTTTTTTTTTTATCGCTTTCTGTATTTCATCAGAACTCTTTATATTGAAGAGATAAGACAGTTTCTAAGATTGAAATCATTTCGGAATATATTGATTACCTGGTTTGAAATAGCATAGACTGACAGAGAAATTTGATTAAAAAGATACTAATTGACTAAAAAATCATCTTACTAAGTAGCTGTTTATGTAACTTTTGATACTACAGTCAGGATTCATTGAACAAGTACGTTAAAAGTTATCATTGCATATATAGTGATGCTGCAAATTCTGCTGACAGAAATATGAAACAAAAATTACGACGGTGTTTTAGCGCTGGATGCATTTGAAGCCGTCAAATTTCTTTTTTTTATCGCTACCCATTGATTTTATCGCTACTTCACATGCCCCGCTTATTTTCTTAAACTATTCTTTAAAGTGAAATGCAAAATCGTTCGGCTGTTGGAAAAACAACAATTTGGAGAATGAGTACAGAATTTTGCAATTATGTCTACATAAGACTGGTTTTAGTAATCTACATATTCTGCATTGAAAAAAAAATGAAAAACCACTCTGATAGAAAAAGCCTAACAATCCCAAGTTTGAGTAAAGGAGACGGATTGAACGAGAAGCTGGCAACCCCCAACCCCGTAAAAACGACCTGTCACTGAATGCTGCAAATGCAGCCGTATGCTCCAGGGAAGGGGGAGTCTACAGGAGCTCATATCCCATCTTTTATTTACATTCATTCAGCTTTTTTTTTTTTGGTTGCATCTATTTCTCTAAACGAATTATACGTTCTTGTTTTCGAATCGCCTTTTCATCAACGAATATGCAAAGAATATACCAAATGAAGCCTGAAGTGTCTACGGGATTGAAGCATCAATTGCAAAGTACATTTTTGAAAGTAACTTTGAGGCAATTGTTTAAAAGAATTAGAGAGTTAAAATATTGGAAATAAAAACGAGACAAAGAACAAACTCAGTTAAAAAACTGCGACGTTGTATATTCAATCTTTGACAGAATTTCACTATATCTCATCAGTATTAATCAACATTTGTTCCTCGAATAAAACCATTTCTTTTCAATCGAGTTTTCAAGTTGATTCCCGTTGAAATAAACAATCATTGCATCAAAAATTGCACGGAAAATATCACCCAAAATACAACAGAATTTTTTTTGAAATGACAAGGTATAAATATATATGAAGGTTAAGTCTGTGTTCTTTCTTTTTTTTTTCCTTTCCTTCTTTCGTCTATTTTGTATTTTTTTTTATCTACAAAATTGATTTTTAAAAGAGGAATAATATGACGTAGTGTGCCGTAAAAAAATCTCTTTCCTTTATCCACTCTCTATAACGTATCTTTTTATCTTTACCAGTGCTTTCTTTTTCTTTTTATTACCCTTTTATAAAGATTACAGGTTTTTTCCTCAGTTATGGACACTGTCTATCTCTTTTTAACCACTCTGTCTTGGGGTCATGTGATTCCTTACAAACGCTGTTAACCAATTCGAATGTGATCTTAACATGATTGTCCCGTTGTTAGCAGATTTACGTTGCAGTTAGGAAAAGATTGTAATAATAGGGGAACTGTTTTTGTAACTGTTGTCTCAGGAGTAATTTCCTGAAACAGAAGCATTGATATCACCCAAGGCATTATTCGTGATTTTATTTTCTGTTCTCTGATTTTCTAGTGATTTTTTCTTTGTGATATGCAGCATATATTCTAAATAAAAGTCTCGGATTCCTTTTGAAAAATGTTTCGCTTCTCGAGCAGACTTTGAAAGATGGTGCGCTTGAATCGAATAAATGTGTCGAAATAGAAAACTACGTTGATAAATTGATGAATATACAGGATCTCTCCGGAAAGTATTCAACCATTTAATACTGAGATAAGTTTGTGAGGTTCCAAGATATGTATTTAGTAGGTGCCATCGTTATACATTAGTGCATTTTCCGTTGATATTGTAGCATTATACTCTTCCCAGACAGATTTTCAAAGCTGAACACAAAAAACAAATGATTTAACTTAAAATACCTCATCAAACTCAGATCAGTTTTGTTTATTATCAAGGATGATGGTTCGTCCAATTGAAGAGAGGGTAAAGTCACCATATTGTACCCCCAGCATGCTCTCTTTTATCATATCCAAATTATAGCAAAAGGTCTCAAAATATGTCCATTTTTAAGAGGAGGGAATCCAGAGGCAGTCAGAATTTAATTTAGAGATATTTTTCGTTAATTTTGCATTCGATATTTACAAGAAAAAAAAAAACAAAACAATTTACAAGAAAAAAAATTGAAAAAGTCGATGGAAGTCAACAGTGGAGATAAACTTCGAAAAGAGAAGTAGTACTTAACTTGGTTCCTTTTGCGCTAGTCTCCAAATACTGTTTTTGTCAGGTTTGGTTGAAGGAATTCAATTACAAACATTAATAGTTTGAAACAAACTATTTCTATTTTTGTTAAAAGTCTAGGTTGATTCCATTCAACTTAGTTCATTTCTTGGTATTGGATGGATTTCTGTCCTATCTCATTTACCCAGTTGTGTCACTTTTCCTTCACTCAAGTCCAACTAAAAACAGCAGTTTCGGGTCAGCACCAAAGAGGCCCAGTTAAGTGCCAAACCTTTATTATTTAAACGAAATCTCTGACTATTACGAAATTAATAAGTTGAAAAATGAGTGAGAAGTATGACCAAACCAGAAGTATTTGAAGAACCAAATTCATAAGACCCGTTAATAGATCATTCACTCTGAGAAGGAGAGGATTGGGAAATAAATACAGTCCCAATGATCTAACAAGGATAGAAGATTCAACCATATAAGAGTAGGATTGACCCTGGTATGAACTCAAATGTGACAATTAAAAGAAAGTAGACCACTACATCTACCTAGAATATCAAATCCCCATGTAATCCTCAAGAGAAGAAGAAATCAAGCAAAGAATCACTTTGGAAAGGCGAACTTCTGGTAGAGCAAATTCAACCTTCAAAAACAAGAAAATCCCATTAGTCCTAAAGATAATAAACAGCCAATACATCCTCCTGATAGTCACCTACAAAGCTAAAGCAAGCATGCTCAATATCACATAGCGAAATCACAAGATAGCACAATATATAAGAGAAAAAACAGTCCGAGTCCAAGATATTACTGGATCCATTAAAAATCTGGGGTAGCAATGGACTAGTCACGTTGTAAGATTGCCAGAAAACCACTATACATCATGGATCCCCAAAGATCACATGCTAAATTGTGGTCGGCAGAATATAAAAGGGTAATACGAATAAGACATGGTCAGGAAATATTGGCTCGGCGACAACTATGATAGAGAGGTGTGGCGAATACTAAGAGAAAGGACCATGTCCAACGACAGATGCTAAAAGGATGATGATGATGATGATGATGATGATGATGATGATGATGATGATGATGATGATGATGATAAGGCATATTGACAATAGAAATCCCAGAAACAGAGGTGGATTTGCCAAAATGTTGAATCAATCATGTGTGTGTGTGTGTGCATGTGTGTGCATGCATGTGTGTCTGTATGTGTCTGTGTGTGCTGAATTAATCAGGATCTAAAGCCAGGAATTTACACAGAATTGATGAGTTCATATACAGTTAAAGAGATGTTATTTAGTGGACAAAGTCTCAATTTATTTTCAAGACAACATTAACTTTACATTAACATTGCATCTCGAAGACATAATTGATTTATTGACTGGGAATATTCCCTGCATGATGGAAGAATTTTTATCATATTTGACATCTGAATGAGTTACAGATAATTTGAATTACAAATGAACGAAACAGATTTTAAATTTATGAAAATATTTTGATATTTTTTTCTGGAAGATCATCAGCAATTATATTTGATTTCTAAATTTATAGGGTTTTTTGATGCGAAACTACGTTTGTGAGGTTATAAAACAGACAGTTTGAAAAAAAAAACAATGTGAAATTCGACTCGATCTGATGCATAATTTTCTCCCAATTTTGCTTTACTATGACCTTTCGGATATTCTGTTGTTCAATCAAAATATTCCGAAACTGCAACAGTGCCATTTACATATCATAGACTCTTCAATTTTCCTCAAAATTTTATCGAATATGCATTCTACATATGAACATGTGGCGCAAAGATATTAATATCTGAAAAAAATCAAAACTCATATTGATTAAAAAAAATCAGAATTACGGACGACGGCTGCATCTTGGAGACAGCAGAATTATGCACATGGGTAACTTGGATCCAGGATAAACCTGGGATCAATGGCACTGGACTTTAAGGGCAAATTAAATAAGAAAAGTTAAAGTTTATTTTTCAAAACAAGGTCAATTGTTATTTTTGACTCATCTGAAGTGATGTGATCCCTACTTTGTGTGAGTGTATAAGAATTCAGTACATAGCCTTTCAGGTAATGCACATATATTTTGGTGAAATGACAAATTGGAAGGTGAAGAGAAATTCAAGAGGAGAATAAGTGCTACATCTCATTTTTAATAACTTGTTCTGATGCATTTCGATGATTGCCTACAACCTTTAAAGAAAACCTGCAGCAATTGCAAAGGAAGTTTTGTGCTGTTTGCATGATTTGAGGAATGAAATGGGGATACCTCTGTGCTGTGAGCTGTCAAGCAAAAGTTAGAAGAATTATGTAATATCTCGATTCCATTCCTCGAATCTCACATCCCCACAACAAACACATTTATGAGGTTGAATCAATAATTATCTACACTTCTGTTATATTCTTAGGTTGACTGTAATGAGTTCTGTGATATTGTAGGTATGTCTATTGTCATTACAGTGAAATTTCGTCGTTGATCTCTCAGTTGCCTTTTTGCTACCATAGCATTGTCTCTCTGCTTTCAGTTTACACGGAAGGAGAGCAACGAGCAATGATCCATTTTTCATGATCTGAAGGTATTCAAGGGGCTAAAACCCATCGAAGGCTTTCAGTGCAATGTAGAAATAGTGTTTTACCATAGCACAGTGTGTATGAATAGATTGCAAAGTTCAGAAATTTGTGGACTCCATCAAGCTCAATAAAGAAGTGAGATGCCCACTAACATCCACTACAGGGGACAATATCGAGCAAATCTACATCATTTAACGAACCGATGAATTTCTATTAATGATGTGGGAAGTCATGAAAATCATCCATACGAGGCTCGGCTTTTATAAGTAAAATTCATAAATGGAAGTTGGGTCCCTAAACAAGTGAAATAACGAAGTGTGATTTGAGGTACTGGAGAGTCCTCCTCCTAGTCCTGAGCTTGCTCCTTCAGATTACAATCTATTTGGTCCTTTCGAATACGCTCTAAGAGATCATCAACTAATCACTGACCAAAATGTGAAAGACACAGTACATATATTGCTGAGGGGCAAACCAAAAACATTTCCTGGGGGAATATCCAAACTTTAGGAACGTTTGACTAAGTGCATCGCAACGAAAGGGACTACAATGGTAAATAATGTACTTGTAAGTTATGTATTGTTAGTGAAATAAACTATTATAACATGTGCGAATAGTCATTCACGCCTTCGTATATATAACTGTGATACCACACAGAAATTTGACCAAAATAATTTCTTACGCCACTACACACCGTTTCCTCCGTAGAATTACCTTACCTTCTGTTAGTACTCTGGATCACAAAAGATACTGCTCGCAGCAACAAAAGTCATTGCAACATTCGATTGGCTTGCAGTTATTTTTACCCAAACCTTCAGTTAACATCCTGCTGATATATGATTGAAATGCTATGCTGATAACGCGTCTTAGTATGCTGGACAAGAGAGCAAAAAAAAAATTATAAAATAAATCTCAGACGACTCATAAAGTTGGGCAGATGCTGCATGCCTTTTGCCATGGACTAATGCATGTAAATTGCTGGACCTTAAAAATGGATGAACACGAACAAATTGATGGGAAAACAAGCAAAAATGATAATCCATAAAAGTACAAAGCGGAGGGAAGATTTTTTTAGACTGTTTCATCTACGTTCAACTCATTTCAATTTTGAGCGCTTTTTATTCACCCCAAACGCAGCAAACTGATAAATATGATGCTTATGACCTATCTATGTCAATCTTTTTCATCTCTCTTTCTCTCCCTCTCTTTTCTTCTCTCTTTCTTTCATTTAGCATATTATAGAAATAGATAAGCGCATGAACGTCTAGACATTCGATTCATTCGAATTTATAAGTTTATGTAACAAGTACAAACATTTTTAACAAATTTTCTATTCATTATAGATACATGACATTATTCTGTTATCAAAATGTTTCACCGTCCTCTGACCTCATTCTACCTTTCAGCAAATAGCATACGCCATCATGAAAGAAGAATTTTGATTTCGATATGTTACACGCACAGACTTGACGAAAATATTGCACGGAACGAAACAAGTAATAAAGATTTTTCATTCCAGCTCTGTGATCATCTGCTGTGTGTCATTTGTTAGGAGGATTTATCATACTACAAAAATAGCGTCCGAAATGCTTTTGCCCAGGCCTTCTTTCTGTTCAAATGCATCATTCAAAAGAGTTCAGTGATTTATCTATAGTTTTTCTGCAAGATTTCCGTTTTAATGCTGTAACTTCCATCGAAATCCACTAGTTTTCAATTTCTGATGTCTTCCATTGCGATCTCAGTTCTTCAGCTAAAAATCACCTTTTGAAATTTTGCGAACTATTTCCAACACGTGCTTGCACCTATTGCATCAATAACACGGGCTTCAGTGATTCGTTACCAAACTTCCGTTGCTGCACTTTTCCCAGATTAAACATGGAGGGTTAATTGCCTGAATATTATATTCAACCATGAAATTTCACCAAAATAATGAAATCGTATGACATTACCGTTAACAATGAGTAAAGATTATACATGCATGAGTTATAAAGTGGCAAATAAATTTCTCACAACTCAAGTGTGAGAATAAAAATGATTTTGGAACCATATTAGTTATAACATATTCCCTAGCTTTTAAATTCATGCAAGTAAAACACAATACCGTCTTCTTTTATGCATATCATCATGTATATATAAATCAAATTAGGTGAATACTTCTACTCCATCTATGTGTATTATAGGTTCTTATTCACGAATGATAATTCCGTCATATAGTGTGGCACTTCCCTTAACTTATGAGGTTAGACACTGTAAGTGGGTCATATCTAAGTAAAGATTACTCATTGGTAATGTTTGCATCAGTTAAGCGACTGTAAGTGCATCGTCTATTGCCTGTGCATAGACTGTCTCAGCCCTTCCCTACAGTCGAACGATTCTCTGGCCAAGTCTCTTGTCACTTATCTCAGAAAACACGCTGGTACAAGTGGAAAGGAGACAAGTTCTCATTTAGTCACAATGTGAACATTTATGTCGACGCACCTTCCTGGAAAAATGTCTAGACTCAGGAAAATCCACGCTAAAATTTATATGGTTATTCTACTGCGTTCAGTATGTACGCTTTTAGAGAGGAGGGTTGGGGAGTTTAATAAGTGCGTTGGAAGGATAGAGGAAAGGAAGGGCTTAGATAGTTTACTGAGAGGATATCAATCCTTATCATCTTTGGCAAATCAGTTTCGTGCAAAACTTTATATTTAGGACACGTTGAACTTTTTAGAAGTCATGCAATCACTAGGCCGTAATTGCACTAGGCACAATTCGTCGTGGCCATACCTATTTTCAAACAATATTTTTTATTTTCTCTCATTCATAAATGTAATTATCCAACATGTGATCGTTTTTTTGGGGTTTCTAAAATCTTAGCCCATTCAAATAGCTGTCAGTTGTGTTGTGCATCTTCATAGTTCGAGGCAGTTTATGAACATCTAATTTCAGAAGTTATTGTCCTGTAAAACCAATAAAGTTTATGTAGCTGCGTCATCTTTGCTCTTTGGGATTAGTATTGCTGCTGCATAGTGTTAAATTAGATTTCACCCTTTCTACGTTCGTTCTTTCTTTCCTCCCTTCCATACAATTATCTATTGTTACAAAGTTAAATTGCATTGCAATTCGTGGCCCAATCATTAATCAAAGCGTAAATCGACTTTTCTAACGACTAGAAATATCGTTTGCAATCATTTAAAAGGATGATTTTACTGTTCAAAAGTAAGGAAGCTAAATTCTAAGGGGAAATTACTGTTTGTTTTATGGACTCAACAAACACTGTTCAACTCTGAGTCTGTTTCTCTCCATTGCTAACTTCTATTTGCATTCCAATTGTCTGAGGCTCCTCAATGTCTTTGGGATTTGCATTACTGTTGTATGGAGTTGTAATGCCTTCTTTTGGGCCCATTACTTATCGTGTTTTAGTTAGAATAATTGATGCTGTATCCACTATACTGTTCCCGTATCTATCTATCTATTGAAGCAAAGTTGAAACGCATTGCAAATTTTAGCTCAGTAAAAACGTTTTCAAGTATTTTTGTTCTTAGAAATTAAAAGACAAAAATCTACTCATATAGGTCGAGTTTGTAGACCAAATATTTAAGCCTGAAATGAGAGGTTCATTTATACAGGAAAATAATGTTGTAAAATTCAACCCTGATGGGAAGGACTAAAAGCAACTAAAACATATTGAATTGTTACTGACAGTAAACAATGAGCATATGAAATTTATACCTATCAATAATGGAAAAACCTGCAACGTCCTCAATAAATAGGCTAATAAACTCGAAGTTGTGTAGCTTACTACAGATAATAGTTTCAGTCACCCACACAGAAGTTATAAACGAAGGTTATAGGGTAGAACTATACGTAAAACATACCATAAATTAATGGTTTCGTGATCATAAATCATCATCTTATACACTGGTATTTACGGTAAATAGGAAGGAACAATCGTAGAAAAGCACTAGCGTTTTTATGGACTCACCAAACTATATTAAACACTGAAACTGTTTCATCACGAAGTTTCCATTGTGTTCCAGATAGAAATTGGTATAAATGGAAGAGTGGATTTACGGTGCAGACGCCAAGAGCAAATTTTATCGATTGTAATTTAAGAAAGGTAAATCAACATTTTGGAAACTATTTGAACCGGGTAACCTTATCTCTATTAACAGTCCTCTGTTTCATACATGATATTATTTATGTTCATCATTTGATATTGTTGCATTTGTGGTTTACCGCTGACCTAATACAAGTCAGACGCGGTAGAATTACAAAAAACAAAAAAACAAAAACGCAGTAGAAAAAAAATCTAATCAAATGTCTTATGTTCTTTTAATCTTTATCACACACACACACACGCACACACACACACACACACACACACACACACACACACACACACACACACATACACACTCAAGAAATGCATTAGACATCAAAATATTGGTCCAAAAATATCAGGTGGGATTTTCTATTTTATCCGTCCAGTACATATATATATATATATATATATATATATATATATATATATATATATGTATATATTGGACAGATATATATATATATATATATATATATATATATATATATATATATATATATATATATCTTTAAAACTAGAATATGTTAAAACAAGATAGACATACTTGATAAGATAAAAAGAAAGAATAAAAGAAAGAAAGAAAGAAAAAAATTAAAGCAACCAAGGAAGATACGTATGCAAAATATAAAGAAATAAAATGGATAACTGCTTAAATTAAAGTAATCCATAGTTTTAACAACAAAAAATATTCAATACAATTCATAATATACAAGAAACAAATTAAATTAAGAGATATTATATATCCAACTTAAACATAAATACAATGAATGCAGTTTGCAATAATTTCAACTGAAGAAAATGAGGAATAATTCACATGCAGACACACAGTAAAACCTTATAAACGCTAGCATCAAATAACAGACAACAAAAGCAAAATAATTTCGAGGCCAAACGTTGTGACCCAATTTATGAGCCTTGTATTACACCCTTTTCATAGAAGAGTCTTTATGTGGAGCTTCAAATGGTCTATCAGATCAGTAAATATTTTATAAAACAAATAGGTTTTACGCCTTGTTTGATTGCATCGAGAACTTTAAAGATTTGTACTGATTTTGCACTAATACTTGGAGGGCATGGGTCTATTTTTCCGTACGATCACATTGATGGAAATATTCTTGAAGACATTTTACAAAGATAAAGCATAGCTATAGAGTGACAAAAATAGATAGAGTTATAGAGAGATATAGATGAACAGATTAATGTTATTTTTATGCCAGGCTTCGCACATATTTACAAACACTCAAAAAATAGAGAATGCATCAATTGATAATAGAACCATGCATAAGTGGTCAATTTGATGTTGAAAAAAGGCTGAGTCTATTTTGGCTTATGAGTTTCACACCACTCAAAAACGGAAACGCAGGCTCCAACTTTTTGTAACATTCAATATTTACAGTATTGATAATATTGTTTGTTTTTTTCTGCTTGGTCGACTTTTATCGCCTGTCCGTTCGTGAAATGGCTTTCGGTTCAAAAAATATCACGTAAAAAGTGTATGAATAAGGAAACTGCATTCAAATACACAAGGCAATCGAATATGGCCACTTAATGGGAAAAAGTCGATTTAGCAAGTAAATTTAGAATGGAGAGTCTCCTTGGCTTCATGTGTTTGTATATATAAACACAACCCCCCCATATATATATATATATATATGTATATATATATATATATATATATATATATATATATATATATATATATATATATATATATATATATATATATATATACATATGCATTGAGAAATGGATATATATGATCCAAAAAATAATTATGATTCATGTTATATTATATAGAAACTCTTATTTGAAATGATCTCCGTCCTTACACAATTTATATATCACTTGGCTGAGACCTGAGACAACGTAAGTAGAATAGACAATTAAAGAAAAGAGCAATGAAACGTTGAAGCGGCTGCTCTATCAGTTACGAAGGTCTACATAACTCATACTTATTGTTTTAACGTTAATTATTCACTAATTCAATTTTTATTTTGTAAATTTATCATAAATTATATTGTATACACATTCTCTTATTCTGTCCAATATAACTTTCCAAATAAAGTTTTTTTTAACTTAACTTTCTTGACCATTTCCGATAAAGCCTGTTTCGTGCATGAAGTATACCAAGAGCTACAGCTCCAACAAATCTCAATATCTTGTTGCAATTAAAATAAATAAAAACTACATTTGAATACTCTTTTTAAAACTAATTATTATATATATATATACGTATATATACATAAAGGGAGAGAGAGAGAGAGAGAGAGAGAGAGACAGAGAGAGACAGAGACAGAGACAGAGAGACAGAGAGAAAGTGGGCATATGCATTCATTAATATTTTCGGATTGATCAAAGAATTTTCCATCACATCAACCTATCCATCCAAATCAATACTGAAACAACATGAAATAATAATCAGCAGACATAATCATAATATTTAAAAATGCAAACACTCAAACGGCGTGCGCAGTAACTGAGCATTTAAAAACACAAAAGCATAACCCGGAAAATCCTCTTTCACCTCTGACTTAATCAACGAATATGTGCATATTTTTGCATTGAGGTGCCTTCATATTTTTGATTACTTTCATTTGAAATTGCATCACTGACAAAACTGAAAGGCGAAACATTTTAGTACAATGAATTTCATTTAAATACAATTATCTTCATTATTGCCAATTCAATATATATATATATATATATATATATATATATATATATATATATATATACATATATATATATATATATATATATATATATATATATATATACATATATATATATACATATATATATATACATATACATATATATATATATGTATATATATATGTATATATATATATATATATATATATATATATATATATATATATATATATATATATATATACATATATATACAAACAGAAAAAGAGAAAGAAAGTGGGACAGATAATGAATAGATGGATACATACATACAGAAACTTAGAAATACACGTTTTGGTGCGTCTTATTCATATAAGGATGTAGCTTATGTATATACTCATCTAAACACACCTACGCAGGCGAATACGATTATTTGAATGTGAAAGGGCAAATATTTTACAGAGGATTGTATTTGTAAATACATACAGATACTGAGGTATACATTTTCGAATGTTTTGACACACACAGTACATATTTCAGAAAAAAATTCTGCTAATACATATATGCCATGCGTTGAACTTATTAATGCATCATTTCTATATATATATATATATATATATATATATATATATATATATATATATGTATATATGTATATATATATATATATATATATATATATGTATATATGTATATATATATACATATATATATACATATATATATACATATATATATATATATACATATATATATACATATATATATACATATATATACATATATATATATATATATATATATATATATATATATATATATATATATATATATATATATATATATATATATATGAATAAACATGAATATTACTCAGTGTGGAATAGAATACAACACTTTTGCATGCATATAGAAAGACGGTTATTCCATTAAATGGAGGGGATTTTTCTTCCTACTTTCACCAACTTGTCGTCTGTTGATCACAGTAAAGAAAAAATATTTCTCACGCATTTGCTTTCTAATTGTACCCGTCGAATTCCAAGCTGACAAAATATTCATTCTTTTTTTATACAACACTTACGGAGAGATTCTAGGAACTGATTTTGGTGCAAATTCGTCGTCATGTCACGCACCCACAAATGCAATAATCGATACGACTATTCGATAGACGATGATTACTCGGCCATTCTGCTTTTAAGAGACTGAAGATTTTTCAAGAACTCTTTCAGAAGGAGCAGCTTTGCTATTAAGGCATTAGTACTTTGGAATGCGGACAAAATCTTGTTAAAGCTTTAATGGAAGAAATTCCAATGATGGAGCTCCAAAGTTTTAATCGAATCTTTGAATTTCGCGAAAATGTGTACCTTGTGATAGTAGATGGTGAAGAATAATCAAGAGAAACGTTAATTCCTTTTCAAAGCGAATTACGCAGCTTTGAAGTTTCGATAATCCAGATGTAATTTAGAGAGACGAACGTGGCTTTAAAATGTTACAAATGGAATACTGTTTCATGGATGAAGGATCTGATAAACTGCTGGAAACGGTAAATATTTAATCAAAATATGATCCAGTCTAATAATTCCTCTGAATGATGCCTTTTTCTCACTTCGATGAAAATCTTCTGGGTGATAAATATTGAAATGCGATAGGTCTGTTCTTTCCCAGAAATGCTCAAAAGAAATAAGAATTAAAAAATCATTTTCCTGTAAAAATACTTTTAGGATGTCCGAGTTGTTTTAAACTAGCGATATACATTGTGTATAATGGAGTTTTATTCACTCTCTTGAATTTCTGGAATCAGACCCCTTCACTCATATTATACCCAAGACAGCCTCCTACTTTTGCTACATCGATGATGCTATAATCCTGTACCGTGAACACTCAGATCGAGACAACCGAGTAGTAAATATTGTGGAACTCTCTGATATTTTCACACAAGAATCAACAACACCTTCAAACATAGCATCTTTTGTAAAGCAGCAAACAAGAACAACTACTTTTACTTCTATCGCGACCGAGAAAAAATTAGGATTATTATTAGGTTTTTACCTAAGTATGTAGCCCCGAATATTTTGATGGAGAATAAAAATACATCGAACAATTCCTCTTTCACTTCAGTACCCACCACGATTCATATACAGCGCTTGGAGGAAAGCATATGATATACTCACAACTAATACCAAACAAAGCAAACGTACACTAACACGCATAATCACATTTTCAACTTTTACAAAGCCAATCTCATGAAAAAATATTCATGTCTCATTGACACGCAGAGGAATCAAAGCAGCCCTCATATCCCAATACGATACAATAACATGGAGGAGGGGACATTTCTAGATTGCAAACCGTTCAAATGTAGAATCGATTGGAAACATCATATTCCAACGTAAAGATACAGGGAATTGGCTAACACCAAAGGGACCATTTAAGAAATAGTACAAGTACTCATATACCACCCCTTTAAGAAAAGGAAAATGAAGGTATCACCCATTGTCGGTAAATCAACAGTTATAACATTCTCTATTTCCACCCTACCCTATATAATCAACAACTATCCTTTAAATGCTAGACGCCAGCTGTCAATTCTAATGAAAAAAAAAACTTCACGTGAAAACTGACCAATTTTATCTTGACCCATTCTCTCACTGCCTCTTTATATCTAAGATTAACCTGTCACTCACAGACACAGATACAAACAGCCCTTAACCATTTCTTTTTACTGACCCTCCTCATTTCAGACCAAACTTGAATCTGGTACATACAATCCCCTTTCTTTCTTAAATCTCGAACATGTAAACAGCATACTGTTCTCTCTGCACTACTGCCAGTTTCTCTAAAACAAGATGGCTGGCAACCATCAAAATGCATCGAAACATGCATGTAGTGATAAAAAAATTCGAGATGTAACACCTGCTTTTCTCTTAAGTTTTTTTTTTTCATCTTCCAATTGTCATTTTCATTAAGCACTCACTGGAGAGACAAAAAAGAAAAAAAATCTTAAAAAGCATATACGAAACTGAAAAAAATGTAGAAGCAAAGGAGACAAGGAGAAAGAATAACAGGAAGGAACAAAGAAAAAAGACGAGATGAAGGGGAGGTTGAGAAAACATATAGAAAAGAGGCAGGGAAAGAATGAGTAGAAGAATGTAGAAAGTAGATTTGTTGTTACTGCCTGCGGTGGTGTGTGTGTCTGTTTTTTTTATATTGTTGGTAAATATCGTAGTTTGTGAATTAGTTGGCAGTGAGATATTAAGTGTGGTGTTGTTTTTGTCATTTCCGTCGGTGTAATGTATATTTTCTTTTGCATGATGTATAAAATGGTGGGGTAGTAGATGTCTTTAAGGGTGTGTTCAATGTAATTTTCTTCTTCAAATGTTTGGGACTGCGTATCCTGAAGGCTCTCCAGTAGAACCCAATAATGTTACTTGATGTAATTCTTGTGCTGCTGTGTGAGTCGAAAATGCTTAGGTCATTTTTGTTGGTAGATTTGCGATATTCACTTAGTTGTACGTTTGAGTTGATTCTATGCTGCAAAATGTTGGGTAGGGTGTTGATGTTTTCCATTTCATGTGTGAGGTCTATGGTAGGTTCAGCTAAATTAGGTTTTCATGATAGGGTAGTGAGGTTTATATTCCTAATATTAAAAGGGTGTCATCTATCTATCGTAAGAAGTATGTGTTTTCAGATATAGTACTTTTAAAGAGATCTGATTCGAAAAGTTCTAAAAAGAGACATGTGAGTACTTTGATCCTGTGCTGTGATCTTACTGTGGTTCATGGACTGTGAGAACTATGCTGGCTCCTCGTTGGTCTAATCATACCAGATTAATCACAGACAGGGAATCAGATCAGACTTAGAACACTGGCCTTATGGGTTGCAAGTTAGGCGTAACGCAAACAACGCCACCCATTAAAAAAATATGCTATAACAGAAACTAAAATGAGCAAAACTATCGATATCAGTCAGTGTCAAGTCGGTTCAGGAAGCTAACGAAGAATGGAGGGATCGGAAGTTTTTCACAACAGACGGCTCGAACGAATATGCAAGAACTTTGGATCAAATAAAATCCACATAGTTTAATCATTAATCCCTCCTACAACCAGGCCTTGATCTTATATAAACACATCATCTCCTTATATCCTAATAATTTTTTGGCGAAACGTTGAAATGAACTAAAGACATTTCTATTGTAGAAAACATAATCTTCTGAAATTTCTGTTTCACTCTGATATATATATATATATATATATATATATATATATATATATATATATATATATATATATATATATATATATATATATATAAGAACATAAAAACTATTATGGACTTCATTTAGATATACAATGACCACGGGTACACATGTATATGCATGCATCTATATTTTTATCCCATGAATATAACACACACACACACACACACACACACACACACACACATATATATATATATATATATATATTGATCGGTTGCCTGCCAATATTATTTCCCTAGAATTTGAATGAATTTTTGCATTGTTCCAACAGTGAGGAAACACATCATGTATTTACGCAAGATCCCATGGAATCCATTTTCCCGTTTCTCTGATGATATCTCCATCCATTGGGTTTCTAATTATTCATCAGCTGAAACTTCAGACCAAAAAACGTTAAATCCGAAAACCTCTTCAGAATGTTTTTTTCTTTTGCTTTACCCTCCCAAAATTAAATCTGTCCAGATTCTTCCAAGAGGTCTCTTCCTCCCTAAAAGTAAAATTCAATTTCTCTCTGCATTTTTCTATACTTTGGAATTCGTAATAGTGGAACAAAATCTTTTGAAAACGTTTGTTTCATTGCTAAAGTTTCAATAATCAACACCAACTCTGAAATTTTGAATTTTTGAATCAGTAAATTTACACCGTACTGAATCAAGCCCTGAGTAAGTTGTTTCTTTATCAAATAGCTTGATAATTTCTGGACAAACTTCATAGATATATCAAAATTATACACGGAAATCTTTCAAGTCTACTGTATAAGAATCAGAAATGTTGAGAGCTTAATAATCAATTAACTATGAACAAATAACCACATAATAACAGTTATTTTCTAGACGCTGTCTAAGATAAGGTCTTGGGCTAGCTTTCCTATTCTTATATGATAATGTTGATCCATTCTTTACGTGAAAAAAACCGGTTTTTAATTTTTCAAATCAGTTAGTCGCTCTAGAAATTTACCTGTCATATTTATCTAGAGAAGTATTTTTCGAACAAATATAGCCACATTCACGCATGCGTCTGTTCTATTTATTCTGTCATCTAACTAGCATTCTTGTTTTGCTGGACTGACCTTCGACTGGAATGACAGCTCCGGCTGTCAACAGACATTGTGTGCATAATTACCTTGATTGCTTGCAGGTGTTGTAATTACATGAACTGATTTACAACAAAATTCTCCTGAAAAACTCATGCATCAAGCATCTAGTTCGACACGGAAACAAATGAGTTCTACTCAACAAAAAAACAATTTAAGAAAACAAGGACAATTACAGTCTTTTTTCTTAGACAACTCTTGGTTAAATCTGAGTGGCAGGGGTGAAGTTACAGTTCGTAACAAGGAAAATGTTATTTCTATTGATATTCAGACCATCCTCATCTTGGTTGTTTTTCATACAACGTTTCGACCGTTGCACTATACGGCCTTCGTCAGGTATCATCTGGTAGATTTGGGGAAGTAACGAACCGAACCCTTTATTCATCCGACGGGGGTATATTGACCATACTCCCCTCTTGTTAGCGTTAGTAGTATTGTTATATAAAAAAAAACTAAAAAAAAAAAACCCAAAAACCAAAACTGTCACTTGAGGTTTAAGGCTCCTAAAAATTAGCACTTTTTGTCCACATGGACACATAGCGCAGTGGTTACAGTATCAGACAAATTACTGTAAAGTAATCTGATGGTTCTAGGTTCGATCCTAGTGTGAGACAATATAACAATACTACTGACGAAGAGTGCAACGGCCGAAACGTTGAATGAAAAACAACCAAGATGAGGATGGTCCGAATATCAAGAGAAATAATAATAATACCTCCGAGATATACTAAGGAAAATTTTATTGAGTTCGATCTCCAGCAAGAATTCATCTCTTATGTCGCCCGCTGCGGGTAAATATCGTGGCATATCTATGAGAAACACAACTCTGATTTCCAAACCAGAATCACAATCATCGAACAACGCGAACACACAGAGTTGGGAACGAGTTCCAGAAATATATGATTAACAGGGCTGCAATGAAGCTTCGATAGACCTATGATATATTTCTCAATAAAGATCATATAAGGACATAGAAACAAACAAATTAATGTACCTATCGTCATGGAAGATAAAAATGTTCAATGACTACGAAGCAGTAAGGTGATCTGAGAATATGGAATTCATTTCAGGTCACAATGTTTCTTCAAAAGCCTTTCAACAATACAATTAAATTTTGTGTCCAGTAATTCTACAGAATATATGGTAGCATATCAAGAGGAGTTGACATACAAAAAGAGTGGTGTAGTGAAGGGTTGTACAAACCACTCTCCCATGACTACCGAACTGGCCCAGCTGAAATCTTCCACTCTCACCTTTTACTCTCCTTGTCTCTCACACAACCATCACCGCTCATGTGCACGCGTACACACGTAAAATGATAACCTTTATGTGTCTACTTCATTTCATCGATATCTTGTGTAGGAAGTTGAATTCCATGTATGTCATAGCGTTAAAAACGTTATTTATCTCATTATTTGCCAAAGATGTGGTAAAGAATACATAAGAGAAAAAACTAATCCTAGAAAACGAATTACCGAGAACAAACATATACGAGACCAAACCACAAGAATTCTTAGAGTCAATAATCATATAGACGAATGCATCATGTGACTTTTAGTTTTTTCCGCTTACACCGTTTACAAAACGCGTATAGACGTTATAATACAACGAGAAAAAAGAAGAAAACTATTACATTGAAACTTTAAAGGCTGCATTAAATTGTGATTTGGTGGTTTAATTAATGATGCCGATTCCCACTAAAGACATAACATCTTATGATCTTTTAATTGATTTTCTAACTTTTAACTAGTGACCACAACTCAAACCCGGCTCCACTTTTCAATAAATTTTTGTTTAAATTTTTGATTCTTTGTTTGATTTTTAATTTCTATTTTATTATTGTTTAAATTTATTGAAAACAAAAGTCTACATGAATAAACCCCTACACTCCTCAAAGATTCCTTTCTCACCTATTATGTCATTTATACTTTCTCTTCATGGCCTCAGCCTACGACAAGGATATAAACTCTTCAAGTGCAGAGAAAGAAAGAAAAATATCCTCTCCTATCCATACCAATGATCACCCACTTTAAACCTTACTGCACACACACACACACACACACACACACTTTATCAGACCAAGAAATACTCGTAAAATAACAGCCAAATTAAGCCAAGTGCAGACGAAGATCTAGGTTTATGATCTTCATTCAAACCGAAACATTCCTCAATTCACACCGACACAGCACTAGACCGACTGAGACTACGAAAACAATGTTTTTTTTAATTGAATATCACATATTATTAGATATATGATAGCTTCTGATAGATATAGCTTTTTTCTTATATATATATGTGTGTGTGTGTGTGTGTGTGTAAATTAAGAGATTGAGACGTATTTAATATATCCTAAACCATTGAAATTTTTTATTATCATCAGTCATATTTTCTCTTCACACACACACACACACACACACACATAAATATTTTTTTTGACTGTTTTCAATTTAACTATTATATATTTTTAGAGAAATAATTTCTTTTAAATTTGATAGTCGACCAACTCAAGTAGCACACATGTGGTTGGATGAATAATTGCAAAAACAAGTGGATATGAGTTCCTTTTTACAAAAGAATGGTTATATCTTTGGGCTAGACAGCTTTGAAAATACTTCAATCATTGTTTACGAAATCTTTTATTTCTATGAATTGAAAGCATCATTATTCAGCCATCCAATTATTTTCCACTGATTTCTGTGAGCTTCTTTCATTTTTCTGCTAAATCTTCTCTCAAGAAAAATAACAATTCCACAGAAGAGACAATGAATGTTGAAGTAAAGCAGTGGCATTACGCTGGTCACGGCGTCAACCGTTCCAGCATGGGTTTCACATATCACAAGTTTCTTCCTTTCAGCTGGTTCTTCGGGGTTTGCAATATGTGAAATACACGCACAGGATGCTCTCAGGGGCATAGGTTCTTTGAACTTGACTCACCAAGTCTTTTTTCCGCTTTGCTCACAGGCACTTCCACAGAATGTTACACGGAGCGAACATTTTTTTTTTTTTCAAGCATAAAGTTCACCGAAAAAAAACTGTTGAGAGAGAGAGAGAGAGAGAGAGAGAGAGAGAGAGAGAGAGAGAGAGAGAGAGAGAGAGAGAGAGAGAGAGAGAGAAGTAACTATTAGTTGTTTATTCGGACCGTTAACTCCTTATAACTAATTTGTTTTAAAATGATATGTATTTCAGTAATTAGGAGCCAGTCATGATTATTTACAAATGAATTATTGAAGAGAAAAATGATAGCATCAACCGTATCTCACCATGTTTCGATTTCTGGGGGTTTTGTCAGGGTTATAGTTTAATTCGGTCAAGATTTGAGAAATTTTCCTAATTGTAATCCCTCCACACATTTTTCTCATAAAATAGTTACGAACAATTGGGTCGGCCATACCCGCCCCTTGTAGAGCTTCTTCATAATCTTACGTAGAGAATTTAATCGAAATATCTCAATGAATAACGGAGTTATCCAATTAAGAAAAAGGACACAATAACGACATTGACGACAAACACCCACGATGAATTATGGTTCCCAGTTGTTTTATTCCAAAAGGTGAAAGTCAAAATAGGACATAATTGGAGACAACGCTGTATAAAGGAGAACTTCCCAGTTCTATGATTGTTTCCTGGCTCACATTTGCAACACGATTAAAGGCGTGGTCATACAACCAAATACTTACTTGTAATTGATATCTATCTACATATACATGTGTGTGCACGTCGATAGGTGCTTCTATGTATATGAATACAGAGACACGTATGTGCATACCAAATATATATATATATACATATATATATATATATATATATATATATATATATATATATATATATATATATATATATATATATATATATATATATATATTGCCTATTTTGTAAAATATGTAACGCTTACTGCATTTTTCTACCAGTTAAGTGTGTGAGAAGCAACTTATGATCAATAGTATTGGCGGGGAGGTGCAGTCATGGCTCTGGTTCTTTCCGACAGAGTGAAATTGAGATGAAAAAATGCAATTTTTAGTGGGTTAGAATCATGATCTGGAAATCTGCTTTTAAAAGTAGGTCAGCGCTCCACCCTCCGAATATTGGCGTAACTCAATCTTCCTTCATCAAATTTCTCCACCTTTATTTGACCTCGTCACCTACTAAATTCACCATTAAGAACAGTAACCAGATGTCAAAAAACAAACAACAATGCTGGTCTGATTGATCGTTCAATTGAAACTGTCACGTGAATTATGACTCTTAGCAGCATGGCATGTTAGGGATGATCATTAAAAAGTTGGTGATTAATGAATAAGCTATTTCTCACACTGTTTGTTGGATGGTGATCACTGAATTAAAGTCTGAATTTGAAAAAAAAAACTGCCAGCCACAAACAAAGGGGTCAATTCAGCATAAACTAACATTGTGAATTGTACACACACACACACACACCACACACACACACACACACACACACACACACACACACACACGAACAAAACATTTAACCTTTTTACTTGAAATTTTGGAGAAATTTTTTTCTCGACATTGGAGATAAGGTATTCGGTTCTCCTGCCCCATTGGTATCGCTTGTACAACACAAACGTAGAAAGCCAGCCAGAACAACTTAAAATCTGAAGAAACCTCTGTTGAAAATTATGCTTACAGTGTTGGTTGACGGTTTCTTACTAGTTGTGAAGCCCTCACCCATTATCTCATTGAATCGATATTATTTATGAGCTGTTAAATGATTGTGTTGATTTTTTAAAGCCTCTCCGATTGAAAGAAAACCGAATAAATGAAATCATATTTTATGAAAAGCTTAATATTTGAGTAACAGTCAATAAGACAGAGAAAATAATTTATTGAAAACACTTCTGCAACAAAGTCAAAATGTTTCAAAATTCAAATATGGCCAAACCAAAAATTGATTGGCCGAATGCTTAAAAAAAAGATGAATCAGGCTATACTTTTCTTCATTTTTGAAATTGAAATAATCAACTTTATGATGAAAAAAAAATCTATTTTCTATGAAATAAGTTTCGTCCAATGATTTTTCATCAATACCGCATGATATCAGTGATGACTTTTTTCACATGATATTTTGGGTTATTACTTCATGTCCGATCACCGTTTGAAACAGCAATAGTCAATTTGAGAAAAATACCTTAAAATTTGGAAACTTGGGTTATTAAAAATGAATCACCAAATAGAATAAGTTGAGGATCATCAGTGCTGATCCACACGTAAATGATACAGTGTATTTGACAAGTGCATGCTAGTACTATTAATATTTTTCATTACAACGATGTTTGTTGAATCTAATTTTACAATTCATATCATGCTAATGCCTTTGGGAAATTCATGAATCTATTTCTTCTCTCCCCAGCAATGGGTAGAATAATACGATAGACGCCAGCCTTCGTTGACAAGAAGTCTAAGAGAAGAACAACTCTGAATTCAAATAAGAAGTTGAATCCTCTCCTCTCCCCAGTTATGGGTAAAAATAGTAAAACATGTTGGATTAGGGAGTTAGCAATCCCACCCTATAAAGCCTATAAGAATTATGAGATCATGGAAATTTGAAGATCGTATTACGAACAAGATGATAATAAATTTGCATTTGTGCCATTGAGAAACTTTATAATTTAACACCATGGCTCTCAACATTCTAACATTTGGAATTGGATTGCTATAAGATGTTACAAAACCATAGAAACCATTATTTAAAGTTCATCGAAAGAAAAAACAAAACAAAAACTAGAACTATCGATTAGCGTCTTGTAATTTGTAAGCAATTTTTCCAGATTTTAAATCAAGTTTCAACGTATGTCGGAATGAAACAAACATTTCCTCAATTTCAATGTATGTGTGTGTGTGTGTGTGTGTGTGTGTGTGTGTGTGTGTGTGTGTGTGTGTGTGTGAGTCTGTGCGTCTATTTATCTGTCTTTCTGTGAACCTGTTTGTGTTTTCTTATTTTCATCTTCTTCCCTATCGATTGACTACTGATGACACTTGCACACAGTCAAAGGATTAAATCGATTTTCATGCAAAATAAATAAAGAGGCAATACACAGCCAATCTTTATGCCCATAATTTCCCCATTTGTCTTCCTGGCAAATTCAATGAAATTTACATGATCCATCGATCCAATTCCCTGTTAATGCAATACTGCTGAAATGATACTAATTATTATCGGCTATTATGTGGCGCAGACAGATTGCAAAGACGTAAATATCTGTCAACGCCACACAATATCTTCAAAATGTTTCAGTCTTTAAACATGATATCTCCAAAGTTCTCAATGAATTTCTACGAAATTTCGTCGAAGGGTGGGTGATAGGCCACGAAATAAGTCAAGGGACCTCGGAGTGGATCTGTGCTCAGTTACCCCCCACTACCTTATGTCATAGATTACCTCCCCTATGTTATAACTAAGATTTCATACGGATGTTTTATTATAAAACAATGCTTTATGACATTTGATACAAAGCCCCAAATAACTTGCATAAGGTCCTTTGGTAATTTTCATTCTATTCCTATTGAACGATATACAACATGCCAATATTTTATGAAATCTTTTTTTTTTGACTGGAGCACCTCAGCGAAGATTCACCATTATGAAAGATGGTGCAAAAATGTTTCAGTAACTGATCTGGGATATCCACCCAAGTAATTCTTACTCGCTGCATGTCGAATTGGTTTCATTAGTCAACTAAAAAATCCCCACGGGTCTCTATTACAGTACCAGAACTACCCTCTTAGATCGATAGAAATCGTAAATAGGGAAGCATTTTTCAACAAGAGTTGAACACACATCCAACAACACGACAGTCCGTCTTTCATAGTCGAAAGCCTTGACCACTAAATCCACGGAGCGGAAGACAACCTGTGATCACTCTGAAACACATTCCTTTTGAATTTTTTTTACGCCTTCTTTAGTTTTTAAGTTTCTGACCAACCACTTCATTGTTATCATCTTATTACTAGTTTTACTCTATCTTATCCATTTAATCATTGCTGTTTTTTATCACAACACTTCGGGTTGGCGTATACTATATTGGCGTATTTCTATATCGACATGTTTCTCTATCGACGTATTTTTATATCGACTCGTTTCCAGATAATGTATTTTCATAACAACGTATTTCTATAAAACCTATTTCTAAATCGACGTATTTCTATATAATGTATTTCTCAATCAACTTATTTCTATATCGGCATAATTCTATATTAACATAATTCTACATCGAAATATTTCTATATCGACATATTTCTATATCAACATAATTCTATATTAAAATAATTCTATATCGACTTATTTCTATAAAGAGTATTTCTATATTGACTTATCTTTATATCGACGTATTTCTATGTCGACTTATTTTTATATAATGTATTTTTATATCAACGCGTTATGTAACGCATTTCTATATCGACGTTTTTTATATTGACGTATTCCTATATCAAGGTGTTTCTATACGACGTAATTCCACATCGACTATATATTGATAAATATTTACTTTGGCTTCTAGATCAAGCAGTGTGAAATCAAAAATAAGTGATAACTTTTTAAAACGTATCCCTCATTTTTGGGCCCTATCTTTCAAAGAAATCACTTTATAAACTTCATTCACGGATTGCATTGTCTGAAAGTGTTGTGTTAAAAGCAACAGTAATAGTAAGGAGTATAAATAGTAATGAAATGATAGTAATAATAAAGAGTGTATCAACCAAGCGAATAAGACCCACAATAAGAAGATGGAATTAAACACACTATGAAATAATGACAAAAATTAAATACCGAAGATATATGTAAGCAATCCAAAACGGAATAACATTTATTTCTGGATTTTCCGAATACTATTGTATATCTATATATAGGCATATCAATTTTGGGCACACAAGTGTATATGTGTGTGTGTATGATGTACCATATAAATGTATAAGTCAATTCCTATACATTTATGACACATGATAAGTAATGATAAAAGGCAGAAATGAGAAGAGGGAAAACAGATCCGAAACGCCCCGAGATATTCCGATATTTCGGGATAAATTGGATTATTTTAAATCTGTAGAAGAATGCAAGAAGATTTTCTAAATGGTGGGAAAGATTGAACGGAATGAGCGAATGGCGGGAAAACCATAGAAAAGTAAAAATGAGTTGCAGCAGCATTCACGTAAGATGGCCCAGGGGGGAGCAGATTTAGGGATTTGGATAGGCTGGGTAAGGAAGTTCGGTGGAAAGATTTATAGTGGCTTGGATTAACCTGTTCGTAATCCAGTCATACAAGAATTACGGAGGTTTTTCCAATTTGTGATTCTTTCAAGTATTGGCATTTAAAGGTCGTTTGAAAGTTTTGCAGCCAGGGACATTTAATGACAAAATCAAGGACGTTCGATTCTATCAGTCTCAATCTGTTCGTATCTCTTTCAATCTTCAACAGTTATCTCATATCTACCTATGTAGTTTCATATCTATCTCTATTCAAATATATGTTCATATTCATGCCAAACTGTTTCTATCTATTTTTTTTTATCCAAAGCACCAGATGTGAAGCTTTTGTCTAAGTGCTTGTCTCACGAACCAACAAACCATAGTAAGAGGAATATCTTTGAATGTGATCTGATGCCAGAATGGCTTGACTCAACACAAATATAAGTAAACATGTATCTCCCTCCTCCACTCACTGTGCCCCTCTCTCCAAAGTGATGCATACGTACATTTTAATCCAATTATGCACTTTGAAAGAAGTAGTCGTTTGTGATGGAAGCTCATGTCTTAATCTATAAATATATGTTAAATCGAGTTCACTTGAACTTACGAAGTAAAGCGCTTTAAGGAAGGAAATGAGTCAAGCATCCCCCAGCGCAGTTCAAAAAAGTTTAGTTGATAATTCTCATTGATTCCGATTACGGATTGATTCCGATTAGGGATTGATTCAGATTAAGGATTCATAAATACTTTGAAGATCAAAATGATGTATAATGTCTTTAATAAGCGTTTGGGGGCTTTTAGTATTTGTTCAGAGTTCCTAACTGCTCGACTACAGTTGACATGGTTAAGCGAGAAAGATCATCCATGGCGGCGGAAATAAAATATTCTATGCAAAAACAAAACCAAAAAAAATATTCGGGGAACATTTTCGCTACTTGTTGGGGATGAGTTTTTATCGTTCATTTTCTGTATCTCTCAATCTCTCTATATAAGCATGTATGGATGAGCTATGTACGCACGAGTACTTACACGCACTCACATAAACACACACACACAAAGACAAACATGTATATATGTACATAGATACATAGTGAGAGATAAATGAATATTGATCTATGCATATATATTTATGATTTGTTCGAGAGTATTAATTCTATATTCAGCTATAAAAATTAAAATCAGGATCAGGTCAACAAACAGATTCGATAACTTTGTTTTAATTGTAGCTACGATAGGAAGATCACAGGCAGCTTTTAAACACACACACACACACACACACACACACACTCACACAAGGACAAACCTCTTATGTACTTATCTACAGATCTTCATTTATACTTATGCGTACAAACAGACACGGTAAACGGAGACAGCAATACGTTCACATAATGAGAAAAAACACTGGTTAGTGCACAGACGGACTGAATAGCAAGAAACAGATCTGAAATAATGTGATACATATATATACATATATACATATATGTGTAGAGGGAGGGAGAGAAAGAGGGGAAGAGAAATGGGAGAGAGAAGGAGAGTAATTATGAAAGAGAGATAAAGAGAATAGACGCAGAAAGAATGATGATTTACCAAACAGAGTTATTAACGGTCTTATTAAGGAGACATTTGGACGAGAGAAGAAAATTGGTCCTAGAGTCAGTGAATACTCAAAGCAAGTAGTTTTCTAAGAGCTAATCTCGGACAAATTCGATTGGCGTCTTCAGAACCAATCTCAAAGCTTGGTACTGAGTGTCTTTTACCGACTTTTCTCTCATGATCCTCATTTGAGAGGTCCACCACCATTTCCATGCAATTCTCGGACGCCGAGATTAGAAAAAAAGAAGATTACACTACACTAAGAAAAATTTAATGGAGATCAAATGTATTACAAAAGAAAATCCAAAATGCATCAGGAGAAAACTTTAAATCTACGAATATTGAGTTACTTCCTGTAAAACCTGCAGTTTGTGTTCTTCTAAACTATTTCTTTCTTACTTTTTCCCTGTTGAATAATAAAAATGTTCCGTAAATGGAATCATGTGATTGGATCAACCCAAGAATATTGTGTAAATAAGAAGACAAACAGACAGAAAACACGATTTGATATCCGTGTTATTTACGCAGGAAATCTTTCAGACTCATTTTTCTCAAATGCTGCTGCCACTTCATCATTTTGACAAATCTATAGAGGTTAGTTGCAACTGCTACTTTAAAGATCATCGTGGTCCAGCCGAATAAACCGCTGAGAATGATCACTGTCATTCAGCTGAATAAACCATTCGTCGGGAATGATAACCATCGTCCAACTGAATAAACCATTTGACGGTAATGATCTCCGTTGAATAAATCATGGAACTGAACCAACTTTTCTCAGCACGTACATTCAATTAGAAACTGTCAACCAAAACTGTCACCCAAACTGTCAACATAGATTTCTTTGGCTTTAAAACCGGTCAAACTTACTGGTTAGCTAAATGGTTGTCTATATATCACACGCACAGGTCACGCTTATTGAGCTACTTGGGTTGAAAATGTAAGCATTCCCCCATTATTAATTCTATAAGAAAATCATCAAAATTTATCTTAAAATAATTTGTTTTGGTTATAGGTTCAATGTATAATGTAAGTTTACCCTAAATTGATCTCTTAATTTGTGTCTGGCAGCATCCACGTTTGTTTTTTTTTGAAAATTCAGACTTCTTAGTGATCACTGTCCAACGGAAGAGATGACGTATCCATTGATCACCCCTGATTACAACTTTTTAACTGATCCCCCCAAACATGGCATACTGCTGGTATAGTAGTTTCTATCAGGTGACAAACCAGACCTATTTTTTGACTCTTTTAAATCCAGCTAACTGTATACTGAGTCCCATAGCCAGACTATGATCTTACTATTGGTGAGCTATAATATTAGATAATGAAAAAAACTACTCCAGTGGGTAAATAAACAAACTTATCCGATTATATCCTGTTCAATCAGTAAAAGCCAAATAGATGATATATCCATCATTAATGATGACAGGCGGTGGATCTGGATTTCGTCCTGTTATTTCAGAAGCTCGCCTCCTCTTACTGGTTTCTTTGTTAATTTCATCAAATTATCTAAGCAGACAAGTACTAATATTTCATGGAGATTTTGGTTCTCTCAATTAAGAGGAACTATGCTTCAGTAAAACGAGACGGTCTCTTCAATTGAAGTGCACCTGAGTGGGAAAAAAAAGGGAAAAAAGATGGACATCAAAGTTGGTCGAGGAGGAGAAATGACGAAGAGAAAGAGGAAAAGAGAGGAAGAAA
The DNA here is from genome assembly GCA_963457665.1 of Thysanoteuthis rhombus. NCBI lineage: Eukaryota > Metazoa > Mollusca > Cephalopoda > Oegopsida > Thysanoteuthidae > Thysanoteuthis > Thysanoteuthis major. The sequence continues at coordinate 31,492,356 of OY735234.1, read as the reverse complement.
GTCAGATTATGAAAGAGGGAAATACATTAAAAGTGGGAAAAGGAAGAGGTAAGAGAAAGAGTAGAGGAAAAGGACAAAAGAAAGAAAAGAAAGAAAAGGTAAATGAAAAAGGGGAATGGAGCTGGAAGAAAACTGGAGGGAGAAGAAGATGGAATGTGAGGGAGAAGGCGAGAAGTAGGTCGGAGAAAGGGTAGAGAGAAAGAAGATATAAGACCGAGAAAAGGTAAGGAATTGGAAGGAAGAAAGAGGCTAGAACATAAATAAATTGAGAATGAGAGAGAGAGGGAATGAAGAGAGAGGAAGAAATAGATAGAGATGGGATGCACTCGTATGGATGCTTGTATATAGTATGTTTGCATTCGTGGGCCTATTGGCATGTGCACATGTGGTATGTGTGTGCATGCATGTATGTCACATACCTCTAAGCGCTTATGTAGTATATGTGTGTGCATGAAGAGCGTGCGTATGTATATATGCCATGCTTATGTCCATGTATGTATATGTATGCGTGTATGTGTGTGAACGTAAACATTTGAATATGTAGCATGTGTCTATGTATGTATGAATTGACCCTTTTACACTGAACCTTTCTGTATTAGAATCTTTTGCATTGGACTATTTTACATGATTGTCCGACAGACAAAGGACTTTTATCAGCTGCACCTTGCATGAGGGTATAAGTTTGATCTAAAACATGTTCTATATACCTAGCTTCATAAAACCACCCGATCGTCAGTTGTCAGCATTGGGTCATTTTCAATCCAGGGGTATATGTGAGCATATCTATTAAAAATTGTGATGATCAAATCTTTCAATTAACTCTCATTGGTAACACTGGCCCTACATCTAGATATTTCTTTTTTTTTAATAAAACGAGAAGTATTTTCGTCCTTTAATGAACTAAGTTTTTTCTTATGTTCTTCCTTGGCTCAAATTACTCTGCAGTCGTCTTTTTTTGACTTGAAAATGCAAAAAAATTTCAGAAAAATAACTGAATTGAATAACTTGACTTAACCTTTTGAAGTCATTCTGAGCTCAGGTCACCTATGTTTTCCTGCAGTTGTTACCCATATACTCAGAATTGTGGCTGTATCTGTTAGATTTGGAAATACTAAGATTGACATGACCTTAACTTGACCTTTATCGGTCATCTGACGTCATCGCTATCTATTCTATATCAATTCTAGGTCAAATTATTCATTTCATTTCGAAACTCAAATGGCAATGAGCTGGGCATGTTGCAAAAATAGCTAAAAACCGATCGAAATCATGACTCACAACATGGATCCCTGGGGATCAAATGAAGAATAAAAAAGCTGGCAGAATATGAGATGGCAAGGTAAACTGGACAGTTCCAGAAAATATTAGCTCCATAACTCCCACTACAGAGAGGTGTGGCAAATCCTTGGGATGAAAGACTGATGATGATGATGATAATAATGATCAAACATTTATCTGAATGGAAACAAAAGCATATACAAACTCTTGCATGGCAAGTTTTCCCATTTTAATCATTGAACAATTGTCAAACTTTTTTAAAATCATAACTTAAATAGGCCCATGATTTTATGCATATTGTAATAAAAAAAAAGGTGTCGGTGTAAATAATCTTTTTAATTATATACATTGTGTTGTGTACGAAGAAATAATGTACTTTCTACTGTTATCATATCTTAAGATTTTTCCCCGGAAACACCGGGAAACCTAGCTGATATATATATATATATATATATATATATATATATATATATATATATATATATATATATATATATATATATATATATATATATATATATATAAATATATATATGATTAAATAATTTATGATATCCGCGGTAAATTCTGACATACTAACATGATAAGGTGATTCTGTGTAAAACGTAAAAGCCACTGAAAAAATTGCAAACATTACTTCAACAGATGCTGGGGAATAATTGACAAAAATGACATACATTTTCGGAGAAAAATTTTCAAAAAATATATTTATATATGTATAATTTTAACAGTAAAGATTTGTGGAGTATTTATGTATTTACAGTACTTATATAACTCTTCTATAAGTCAGACAAATTCCTTCTCATGCTTGGTTTTGAGAGGAACATTCGGCAAAAAGATCAAAATTTTATTGCAATCAATACAACTTGGTGTGCATTTAGACTTGTTTTGTGTTTCTGAATGCTCCACTTCTTTCAATAGAAATAGATCTTCGAAGGTTTTTTATCGTTCTAAAATCTTGTTCAAAGTCAATCAAGGAGATTGAAAAGACGAATCAACATTGCTATTTGGAAGAGTTGCCCAAGTAGTAAGGTAATTTGGATCCTCCGGCTCGAATAGCCCCTGCAATGTAAGACGATAAAATTGATTATGAGCTATTATCAGTGCTTTTGTGCGAGAAAACCATCTTTTGAATGAAAATCACTGCTCACGGAAAAAGTATGTTTACGAATTCCCAAGAAGGTTTAAAAAGGGGATTTTACCAGATATTTAGTATGAGAAAAGTGCTTCTTTATGTAAGTTTTTAGTAATTCAATGGTACATTGTTCTGGTGGAGATGCGAATGAATATTGAAATATCCAGTAAGTTATTCTAAAATCAGTAAATGGAGATCTGCGAGAATTTCTTCGGAAGTGAATCTTTTTTTCTCATTTTGGTATAAACTGTTAAAGAAGAATATCTTCAGAGAAAGAGAAAATGAGACTGAAAGGCACAGAGAGAGAGAGAGAGAGAGAGAGAGAGAGAGAGAGAGAGAGAGAGAGAGAGCAAGGAGAGACGGTGAATAGGAGGAAAAAGTAAGGATAGACTAAAAGGTAGTGAAAGCCTGGAAGAATCATGATAAATGGAGAGAAGAAAAGGGGCCAGGGGAAGGAAAGGGACAGATGGAATATTAATAGAGAGAGAGAGAGAGAGAGAGAGAGAGAGAGAGAGAGAGAGAGAGAGAGAGAGAAGAGAGAAAGAAAGAGGGAATGACAGGGACTGAGTGAAAGAGAGAGAAAAGATAATATTAAACGAAAACAAAGAGAAAAGTGAGAAAGAAAGAGAGAGAGAGACAGACAGAAAGAGAGAGAGAGAGAGAGAGAGAGGAAAGAATAGTGGGAGAGAAAATAAAAAAGAAAGAAAAAAACAATGACTTAGCTCTTCTTTTATTATCATTCCAGTCATTTTGCATTTATCTGTTCTGTTTTCATTTGGAAGATTGAAAAACAACAAAGCGATTAACTTACTTGACTGCCGATTGGTGGCGCTCGTCTGCTCTACTTTCTTGTCATTATCCACTACAATAGTTGAGTCGATGCAAGTCTCTCATTTATTACCATCTTTTATTGTCATTCTAGGGTCAAGGGCTCTTGAAGGATGCTGGTGAGAGGCAAGAACTAGGACATAGATTTGGAATATCAACATTCAGTCAAAGGGCCACCATAAAGAATCTATGAGTAGGTTAGAAAATACTGCTCAGGACGTCCTCTCTCAGTTACCCCGGAAAAGTTAGGAGGAACCACCTTATTTGCATAAAAACAAAATAGAAACTAGTACGCAGAAAATCCAGAATTTCACATCTCGTCTCCTAATTGACATGACGAAGTCTACACCATAGTTTTTGGACATGGGGAATTCATAGATGCATGTAATATCATCCCCAACGTACTCTTTGACTGAAAATTACGTTTTTTATCTTATGACTTGAAAACTGAATAATTACAACATGTATGTATTCGGCAGACCTAATAAATGCCAATATTTTATTAGTTGAAAATGTCTGATAGTGTTGAAAAGGGGAAAAGAGCACAGCTAACCAAAATTCAACAACAGCATAAGAAGGATCAGCATCATTCACTTTCCTGAAAGCAGTTACGAAGAAGTATTATGCATATTCACAATGTTGAGATGAAAGACTCCAGGGGATTAAAAGCACAACTAGAAAGAGACAGGGTCAGCCTGCAGCATCCGTGCATAAACTCTGTCCGTCAATAGATACCAGATAGCTATTCAGCAGAACATGGATATCATCGACAGTGCTATGAGAAGTTTCACAAGAATTAACATTGTCTACAAAGCTGTACAAAAGGCAAAGCACCAGATGAATGAAGTTGCTTCAAGTTCAGAAGAGAAAGCACAGATAAAAGGATAAAATCATCTTCAATCCAGATTGCATATCCCTCAGAAAGAAAGGACCCAAAAGGCAGAGCAAAAAGGTTTATTGATCACCGAGATGTCAATGTTGGAGTTTGATGGATGGAAGAGAGCTGAACAGAAACATGATGGAGCACAATTAACCAGAATCAGAAGTGATGATTGATTTGCTTGTGAAACCCAATATAACAGCAGTTGCATAAAAGTCTATTTAAAGAAGCTGCTGACTGGAAAGGTACCAGTGAACACGAGAGAACAAAACTTAGACTCGAAAAGGTTCATTCTTTCACATTCTAGCATGTCAGGTGATTGATGAGACTATTATTGAGAAAAACCCATTTTGAAGCTTACAGACCTGCAGAAAATGTACCTCTAAACACTGGGAACAACAAAATTTTCAATAGGGAAGTGAGAAAGTCAAACAAAAAATTGATAAAACGCTTACCAACACTGAAAATGTAGCTTTTTATAGTCTAGATAAGTCTGGAAAATTTCTATCATATATTTTTTCGGAATTTCAAATTAGATGTTGAAAAGGTGATAAATGCACATTCAGGCTAGGAACTCTGGACATGACGGTAGAATATAAGGATAAACATTCTGGAACCATTCGAGAAATCTAAAGATATGCCACGGTCTCCTAGTGCTGATTTTTGAGATAAACTGAGGTTTTATCAGAGCAACAGCAGTCCACTAAAGTGAACAGTTTGGTACATTCCATTGGGAAAGACGTTTGTTGAACAGTGATCAATGCTTTTGGAAGTTTCCAAAGCATATATTGACATGTATGACATCTATTTTGGATCTAATGACACCAACCAACAGATTCAGAAAGTATACTGAAAGCCATGCTTTCTAACAAAATTGTTAGAAATCCAAAACGCCTTTCTGTCTTCTGCAGTACTTGGACTAACTGATAAATGATCTTACTAGAAAGGGATCTATACACACTGCTCACGGCATAATATTGAAAGGGTTAGCACATAATCATGGGAGCATTTGTTCACAGCTTTCTACCACTGACGGACTCAAGAAACAGTCTTGGACATAATCATTAGAGGTGCCGCTACCAGACGTTACCTTATGTTACTCAACAAAATTTCTTTGTGATTCACATCGAGAGCACATCTGTTTCTGACAGTGACATAATGCAAAGAAGAAAGACATCGCATGATATTGAGGAATTTTCAGTCTATAAAAATGTTTCCGGTTGGGTAGGATTTATTTCACCTTCTGGATTATAGCTTCAGAACCTGACCAGTATAGATCATTATCCAGTCATCAACCAACCAATTACTCAGTAATCTATTGTGCAGGAATGTTTGCTTTATGCAGAAAATATAACAGAATGTTTACTTTATGTGTGTCTTAGGTGTCTGCATGGACCCAACGACTCTTCTTGAGAATTTTCCTGCGAGATTTGCTCGGTACATTGTTGTTATTAAGATCTCTCATAATGGTATATGATTCGAAAGAGGATACGCCATACGCGTCAATAATGGAACAACCGTAGAGTCACGCAAGAAAACCCATCGAATAATGATTATGACCACGATAAATTCTATGTCATTATTGGCATTTTCTACTTGAAAACTTGTAAAGTAAAGTAATGTAAAATCTGAATTCTTGAAGATCTACATGTCATCAATAAATCCGTCAGAAAAAAAGCCCCCTGAACCATAACTTCCAAAATTCAAAATATACAATTTTTTAAAGGGTCTTGTAGAATACTGGCACCATTTTTCAAGTCTGTTGGCAAACATGATCATGCAACTTGATCTCACTAGTGGTGCGATAACAATTAATTGAATTCCTGGAGAGGCAAAGTGTGAAACTCAAAACAATTTCTGTTCCAACGGAAAACAAGATGAAAATTGGTGATCATGTTGTAAATCTTCCCTCTCCAGACAATCCTTCAAGACTGCTTGTTGATACCGACATGGCTAATTTGAGGAATACATTGAATTCTGGGAGAATGTGGAACAACTAGCCAGCTTTTGGTGACATACATGGATCAAGTATCACTGGTTATGACTCTAGTCCCAGCTGTGAAGATAAATGATTACTTCTTGTACATTCATCGCATAGAACATATGCCAGATCTTTTCTTCATTTTACAGAATAAGATTATGCTAAATACTTTTTCAGTGTACATGGTAAAGCTTGAGCTAACTACCTTGATTCAATTAAGGAAATTAATTTGGATGTTTTTGGTGTAGCAAGATCCAGATGCAGTTGTCAAGACTATGGGGAAACATTCATGAAGAATGCCGATTCGTAAGATGGTGCTGATGGACATAGTGCTGGTATATGACCACAAGCTCACTGCACTGAGGAGGGACAGAATAACCGATGAGAGATCAAAGTGCATGGACGCAATTAAGGCAATGACATTCGCTGGATGATTCTCACACAGTCAAGGAATATCAACACTTACGCCCGGCTTGAATTCACATGAATGAGATGTCTGAAAATACCATTGACACATTGAACAATTTTGTTAATCTGTTCAGCATTAATGACAAAAACCATCACTATAGCATTTCTTCAGGCGCTCAAAAGCCATATGACATAGAAAATGAGGTTATTAGGAATGAAATTACTAGCTAGGAGAAAGATGCTTTCATTGTTGGGAGATCACAAGTCTATAATAATTATTTTCAGCCAATTAGAAAGCTAAAGACGAAAACCATGGCTGACTATGAATATGAAAGTGAAAGTGAAAACCACTCAGAACAAAGTAATTGAATACAAACACCAAGGAAACATAGCATCCCAATTTTGTCATATTTCAAGACCTCAATAACATATCAACTAATGCCAATCCGTTTCTACATTAGATCAAAAAATGGTTTTCCCTGGAAAGACAAACAAGCATTTCATCTCCAAGTAATTAGATAAATGCAAGAATAGCTTGGTATTAGCAGTATTCTTCTTGCCGTTGATGTCGATGTACCATAGCTTTACAGAGATTTCAAGAAACTTGAGAAGTGGAAGTATGTCTTCAATATGACACTACGTAAGAGAAACATGCTTTCCAGCATAGATATGCACCAACTAATTTCTATTAAAGCCATGAAAGAAAGAGGTTGTGGGGGAAGTCACTAGTGGAATGACCAATTATTTGTTTTTCTTTCTTTTCATAACGAATCAAAAATTACTTTCACTGTAAAAAAAATTTAATTTTTAATTCTTCGGGTCTAAACCGATTATTTAGCTTTTTAATGTATTCAGATATGTCAATGTGTAGACATGATACGAAATCCTGAATTTCATTGTTGCGAGCTGGCAGCAGTTCTGTTTCATGTAAATGAGATATTTTTGCTCAAGTTTTACTTTGGGAACACCTTTTTTCTGAAAGGGGACATCTTTAAGGACGTTTTCGGACCATACTCATAGAGCCCTGGGGTTGCACGACGGATTCTGCTGGCCCCTAGTTTAATTTTTTTAAACAAGAAGTCGTTTCAAGAGGCAGACTAGGCCCCACACAGGAAGAAAAGAGTTGGGAGGCCAAATCCAATCTGGAGAAGATCAGTTACGAATCAAGCATAGATGGCTCGACTGACATGGGTCTAGCTGAGAGGAATTGCCCAAAAGTAAGACGGGCTTGCTGGGTGTGGTTGTAGCTCCATGCGCCACAAGTATAACTAAGAGATGGGGAAGAAAAGTCTTCACCATGATGTACACTAACGAAGTTCGCCTCAAGTCAGGTGACCAATTCGCTCCGAGACTGGTGAAAAAAGCGCAGAGCTAGTTATACGTAGTCTTTTTCGAATTTGACATAATAGCAGTCTGAATTTAAAAGTTTGGGGAATATTTTTATGAGTAGAAAATGGTGTTTCGCTGATGTTTTTGGCTCGCATCCGTCCTTTGCATACCGAATACAACTATAAATAAACTTAATCTTCTATTTGACAAAAGTTAATGTCGTATCGATTTTTCTCCGGACAGGAGCAGTTTTGTCTTCTTCCCCTTCACAGGCTCCGCCCGCCTAGTGTAGTACATTCATAGTATTTTATATTTCTTTTTTCACTTCTTATATTTTCGTAATGGTGCTCAGTGGCATGGATCTGGTTTTGGGGGCGTTATTGTTCCTGGTTGATTGTCAAGAATTACTGGATCAATCAGAATAGTAACCAAGAAAGGGTACACCTCCCGATAACGTGCAACCAGCAACGACACTCGAGGAGTCTACCGAAATAAACATAATAATGATCTCAACTCCGTCGATTCTTTCGGATTTCTTTACCAACGGATAGCGATATAATGATAATGCTCTCATGCCTGTGGCCGATGGCGGTCACAGCTTCTAGAAAATATTCGTTTACAAAGGACCTTCCTCTAAATGGTTCTGGCAGACTTATTTTAATCTCATTATCGTCGCTTGTAAAGATTTCTTCAGTGGATCAACCCATTTGAACAAATACAAACTATATATATTTTGATGAATCATATCGTCATTCTGCGAGTTTGTAATATCCTTCTTTTGCTGGAGTTATCATTTGTTTTTTGTCAATGCGCACCTTCACATGCATCATTTTCCGAAATTCTGAGATGAATCATGATCGGTATTCGGTGAGAGTTGTCCAGACTGATAAGCTCATCTTTTTTGTTTTGTCGCTGCATTTTGACGAAATAAAGACTAAAGAATACCTCAGCCCAAAATTGTGATAAAGGCAACCGGGACGGAGGAATTGGTTCGAGCAATGCAGGGGAAATCAAATAAAATTAATCATAAAATAAAGATAGTTGACTTAGTGAGGAAACAGTTTCCTAAACAATGAATATATGATTCTTCGCTCCACACTAATGTCATTCGTAAAAGCATAAACCAACTACCCGCTGTGCCTTGACTAATTGCAGTTTAAAGTGGTAATATATTTCGTCACAGATTGTTGAGAAAGTATTATCTGCCCGCGGAGTAGCAGCAAAAAGCTGTCCAAGCGATTATTAATCTTAACAAGATACAGTCAATCAATATATATGGTATAACTCTTGTTAAAATTGTAGAAGCCTGAGGAATTGACCAGATGAAGCGTTCTGGTTATCATAAAAGCATTGAAAAGTACGAACAATATTTGGATTCATAATAACCCATGTCAAAATTATAGAAAACTGGAGAATAGATCGGTTGGAACGTTGTTGAGATGACAAAAGCAGTACAAAGTATATGTTCAAATGCCTGTATTGCATACATGAACAACGTCATATATTTGGTTGGTAGATACGTTGTGGTAACAAAAAAAAAGCAGTACAAAGTATAAGTTCCATAATTCGCCCAACACTTTGATTGATAATGATGAAAATTATAGAAGGTATTCAAACACGTTGCTTACTATAGAAACAGAGGGTGTGTATGTTTCTGAAATAATTTAGCACGATTTTACTCCATCTTTTAGCTGGGATAAAATATGAAGGTTCTCAAAGTGCCACACGAATGATGAAGTAAGCAAAAGAAAGGCAAGTAACTCTGGCAGTTTATATTAATTATACCTGATTCATCAGTCAGATACATACCAATAGACACACACTCATGCAAACATACTTGCACATGGCACTGATATGAAGATTCTCATGTACACACATATGCACAGTCACTAGCAGAACACATGCACACATACTTATATGCATGTATACGCAAGCACACACACAAACACAAGCTCGCACACACGCACATACGTGCATACGCACATTCAAGGAGTCTAAGATATTTTCGAAACTTATTACTGTAAGGCTCATAACAAAGAATGAATCAAATAATCAAAATCAATTTAGATGTCTTGGAAAGATATCATTATATAATCTGAAAACCAATATTTAATTCAAAAAGTTTTTGTACAGTGAATAATTAGAGAACAAACATTCGATTTTTTCTCAGATTTGATAGTCTGCTACCAGGAGTACGTTTAACAATTCGGGACCAGGGAGATCGTAAGATTGAATCTTACAATATGTGGAGACAATTAACCTCAAAACAAAAAATGTTTTTTTTTTATCTAATATAAATAAGATGTTGTCTGTTTGATTATTCATGATTGTTTTTTTTAATTGTTTCTGTGCCAAGTTTTTTTTATCAAATTTTTACATCTTTCTTTAAAGAAACTAAAGTGTGATATGCCGGCTTACATATTACTTTCCCCTTTTTTCATGTTAGAAATTTCATTAGTAAGAAATATTTCTCATTCTGGATCCAGCCCAGCTCAAAATTTAGACCTCCTGCTTGAAATCATAGCCACGTGACTGGAAAAAAAAAGTAGAAATTCATACATTTTATCGCCTATAAAATATTGGAATTTCTTATCTTTCTCTTTTCTTTTCTTTTTTCAATCTAAATATTATAAACGTAACCAATATGACTTTTTCAGTCTTTCGAAGCAGGTAAATTTATTTTTTTTTATCATTATCATTTTGGATTCTTTTGTTTGTTTTTTTCACTTCAGTGTCATAAAAAAACAATCTGTAACGTTGGATGGGATCAGTGTGGTTCTATAGTAACCAATCAATAGAAATCTAAAAGTTTTTTTAACTGCTTTACATCCGTTTCCGATAAGTAAATTTATTGCGAGTCATTACATAACCTGTAATTCCATCACCGGGTATTCTCATCGATAAGTAATTCATTACGATGGAATATATCTATAAATATTATTCATATATCATATTTATACACTATACATTTGAATATTATAATCCGTCAGGGCTAATGTTAGAATTTAGTGATTAGGAATTAGGGCAGTGTTTACCAACATTTTCAACTTCATTTTCTTCTTCTGTCGATAAGCTTTATTTGTCCTCCAACCCCACTTCCAGTTGATGAAACCAATTAAACACAACGACAAAAAGATAACAGTATAACAAAATTTAAAATAATTCTTAATAAACACTGGTAAAGACAATTAAGACGTTTTGACGCTCAGTTAGAGTCCATCTTGTATCACAAATCCCTTTACTTTCCTCCAACAAAAAAAAACATTCTCAAATACACATTATTTTTACATATTTACCGATAATGTATTCTACACAATGTAATTACTTTTTGATGAATTCAGCAGGCCATGAAATTATATGCAATGTATTTATTCATCCGTTAAGCGAACCTAGGCGATCATTTAGGTTGCAAAGAACGTGGAGGTGCAGTCTGAACTGAGAAGATGTATCGTTGATATAAAATTGTCGTTAAAATAAGAACGATGGATCAAAATTTAAATATCGCTACAGGCATATGACACCCTTATATCGGCGCTGGATATTGGACGAGATGTAATGTCCAGTGATGAAATGACTGCGATAAATTTACTTTAAATCCTCCACCTAAATATTCTTAAGGCTATAGGTGTGTATCAGGTGGAGAAAAGTAGAACATAAATATTTTACTTACCTGGAATGCGTTTAGCGTTCCGAAATATATTGGAACAAATGCGAGCCAGATAATGCAAGTTGTATACATTGAAAATCCTATGAACTTCGATTCGTTGAAATTTTCTGGTATGTTTCTTGTCTTGACTGCGTACACAGTACATATGATAATGAGGAGCATATTGTATATCAATGAGACAAGGAAGGAGATATCTCTTGTTTTGCACTTAAGAATTACTTCGTTCCTTCTGTTATAAGGGAAGTAGTGTCTGGTACCAGGCGGTTCGAGCACCAACCAGATCACGGTAAACACGATTTGAATTGAAATTAAGATACTAGCGATGGCGATCTGAGACCGTGGACTGATGAACGGAGGTCGCCGGGCCGAACGCCGGGCGTTGTAAAATATCCTGGATATTCGATTAGTTTTTGTTAATAGCGCCGAATATATGATTGCGAAACCAAAGCCGACGCCTATTCGCTGTACTGAGCAAATAAACATTGATGGCTTAGCGATGAGGATGAATGACATTAGATAACAAAAGAGACAGCCGCTAAGCAGCATGTAGCTCAATTCGCGACCCGAAGCCATGACGACAGGCGTGTCATTGTAGCGGACGAAGGTCACGATCACAGTGACCGTGCCGAGTATACCGAGGCACGAGAGTGACATCGGTACAATGGCGTAGATACTGTCCCATGTCATATGCTGTAGTTCCAAGTCGAAACAACTGCGCTTGGTGGCGTTCGGCCAGCGTCCTAGGCCACAGTCCTTACACGTATATTCGTCATACAGGTATTCCCAGTCTTGGCATTTGATACAAATCCAACAACAAGTGTCGTGAACTGATTTGATTTCGTCGTAATTGCACGGACGACTGCATCTGGAGACCGGAAGATCCGCAATGCCGCCGCTCCACGTAATATCCTCTCCACTCATTTCGAGGCCGTTCGTACTCCATGTTCCGACATTCTTGTATTCGTAGGCCTTCACTGTATGGTTGTAACGGTAGTTGAAGATTATGTAGCGGCCCAGTGCATCGCCATGTTCATCAAATTCGACCTGTGCACCGTATCCATCTGAAACGAACAAAATTAGAATAATCAGATATCATTGATTTATGCAAAACCAAATGACCTTGAACAAATGAATATATTCTTAAATCATCAACATGAATATCAGAAAAAAGTAGCTTTTTTTCATTTTCTGAGATGAATAATTATAAATAAGTGATTTGGTTAGCCTAGAAAACCTTTAAATTTTACCTCTCACTATACAAACAAGGACCTGGATAATATCATGAAAACTTCACCTCTCAGAGAATTGATCTTCAGTCTATTTGACAAGTAGATCAAATACTAATCAAAGTTAAGTCTTTTCTTTACCCATACCTAAAAATTTTACTAACATCCATGGATAAGGTGAGTGCAGATCCTTTGCAATGTAGAGCTTAGATAACAATACAAAAACATAATCGAGGGTTTATTTCTGTCAAACTTTTGAATAGAATTTTTAAGCTGAGAAATTAACGTCTCATTGATGTGAGAGTATTAAGAGTCTGATTCAGATATGAGGAAAACTTTATATTTCTGACCACATAACTTATGACCAAAGTCCGGATGCATAGATACATGTGAATAATCAGATGGATAACTTAATCGAAGCAACAGTGTTTAAACCGGTCTGTTGTAGTTAGCAGTGATTAATTGATGACAATGCATCATAAATTTGAATACTATTACAACTGACGCTACATATAAGATGGACCTTCAACCTTGGGCAACTAAACAATAGTCTTTAGAAAGTGACTCTGTAGTATTTTCCAGTTCCAAGAAGCCATATTCCACTGAAATTGGATTCCATATCTTATTACGTTTATTTTTTGATAGAAGTAAGACATCAAAAAAGTAAATCTACCATAAGAATTGACGTTCGATTTTACTCTTAGAACTCAAAATTTTATTTGCTCGTGAGATTGAAATGGTATGTTACCACGAGAGTATCTCCAAGGCTGTTCCTCCACTTTGCACTTATAGCAATAATATCCGGGTCAATCCTTGATGTCTAGAGGTGAGTGCCTAGGGAGGTGGACAAGTTTGTTTAACATACTAACAGGTACGCGCTAGGGTCCCCAAACTAAACTCGACCTCGTATCACATTCTTTACTGGTGGAGAAGCGGATACATATCTATAATACAATAGTCTTACCTTGTCAATAACACATGCATTGATTCCTAACCTCTGAAATTCAATTAGTTTTCTGATTTTTAAAGTATGAAAGTCGCTTTGAGTCACAAGAATTGCTAAAACAATTGCTAAAACATGCAAAATTCGGTGTTTGATTATCAACCTTTTCACTGCTGTCAGATATATTCAGTTTGCTACTGTAGAAAATGACTAAATCTAAACGGAGTGTGTTGAAGTTATTATAAATTAAGTGGGCAACGATAACAAGAGCTGAAATTCTTATTACGTATATCTAGTTTGAACCCAGTCAGCTCTAAAATACAACTGTAATCTTCTTCCATAAGTTTCTTCAGTTTTAAGGCCTATCCGTCTGGTTGGCTATGTATGTATGTATGTATGTATGTATGTATGTATGTATGTATGTATGTATGTATGTATATATGTATGTATAATGCGTACAAATTGCGACAATGGAGCTTGATGGCAGACAATTTGAAAATTTTCTCCTCATGTCAAGAAACAAAAAAACGTTCCTTCCATTTCTAAACTTACACCCATAGATTGGTTCCCAGTAGGGGGTTCAATTTGCATTGTAATTTTATTATGCATTGATCCCTTTGCTTGTGTCTAGCAGGATTCAAACATGTTTTTATTTTTTTTATTCACAGTTTTTCAGAAACCATTGTCCCACAAAAGTTAACAGAAGTAAATTGATCACCCCTTTCCCATTTTAATCCATCACTCCAAGCTGCCAAAGGATGTTGGTCACGTGACGATTCCTATTGAGTAACAAACCAGACCACTCATTGTATATCGAATTGTTACATTGGATGAAAGCCGTGAAAGATCTGTTTAGTAAATTCTACTCATATCATGATTTATCTAAACAGCAAATTTGAACTTATAAACATTTGAAATAGTTCTTCCATTTCAGAAAAGGCTTGCTTTTAGTATGGTGCATCGATTACTATCTATTAGTCATGTATTATTAAAGGAAGATTGTAAGTGAGTTTATGCAAGAGAGATTATCGGAATAGAGGACTAGGTCTGGCAGGATTTGAAACTGAAATGATTAATTTTATTTTGACATAGAATAATTTGCGACAAAACAGGGAATAAATTAATCAAAAATCAATTATTTGATTACATGAATCGAATAATTACTCTAGAAAATACAATTATTTTAAAATAACCCTGGGGACTGGAATAACAGTTAGTTTGAAAGCAGAGAAAGTTGGTGCGTGAGAGCATTTGTTGGGAAGTGTGAAGGAAAGAGGGAGAGAGAAAGATAGGGAAAATACAGAGAGAATGAAAGATAGAAACAGGAGAGAGAAAGAGAGAAGGAAACAAAGAGAGAAAGACAGAACGTGGAAAATAGAGTAAGATAGAAATTGAGAGAGAGAGAGAGAAAGAGAGAGAGAGAGAGAGAGAGAGGGGGAGTGAGTGAGAGAAAGAGAGGGGATATAGAATTACGATAAGTTTGGTTATTTATCCTTGAAGAGTAACACAAAATATTTTCCGAAGCTTTTTTTGACACTGATCAAATTTAAATAGCAATGCTCACAAAGATATGCTTGCATCCGTTCAGATATGAAATGTCTGCAGGGACTGAAAGAAAGATTCATGGTAAGAGGTAAAAAAAGACAGAATGACGAATAGCAACACGGGTAGATCGATGGGAACAGTCTTATAGTTAGGTAGTAAACAATTGGATTCGATATGAATAGACTGACTTGAATAGATATAACAGATTCATATAAATATGTACAAGCTGATACATAGAGTGACAAGAGTCAGTAAGCGATGCTACCATTACGTAGTAAATATGTTTAAAAATACAAATGTGTTTAAAAAATACAAATGTGTTTAAAAATGCAAATGTGTTCGGGGACTTGCATAATTCTGTTAATACAAAGTAGAAAACAATTTGTCTATTAGAATGAGGTATGATTTAATGCTGTATTAGTTTGTTATCAAGGCATCGTACACAATTTAACATACGATTACGATGTAATAAACCACACTGAAGACATTATTAATTACTAGTTTTATAATCATTAATTTTGCAATTAGACCTTACCAATAAAATATCAGCATCATCTTATGTTCAATATTTCAGGGATTTAGAAACTAATCTCCATCAATTTTAACGTAACATGATTTTCTATTTCAACAAAGTTACAAGACGTCACTGATAACATAAGCGTGATAGACAATAAATGCACATTGCTAATAATGAATTTTCCAATAAAACCAAATAGAAAATAATCGAATTGAATAAAACATTGATCTATGATCTGGGGTCTTCTCTCGGTGAAAGACTCTCTAATCTATTGAGTTTTCATTGCAAAATGGGTTTAGTATTTTTTAAGAAATCCCAATAATTGTGATTATTCGATTGACAGTTCAAATGATATATTAGCCCAGTACCATATTTAGAGAAAATATATCAAATGATGAGTAAGACTTTCCACCTTTCCCACATTGGACCTAATTTCTTTTGTTATCAGATCTTACCATTTGAGCTGAACAGTGTCTGTAGTACTTGGACTCTGGAACGACTATCCTGATTCAATCCTCGATATTTCAATGTTGGTTTCAGCACACAAGTTTCGATCTAGTCTTCTGATTTCTGATCGATATTGTTTGTTATCCATTAAAATGGTTTGTTTTAATTATTAAAGTCTTCCAGTAGTGCACAGCAAGCCGTTTGTTGAAGAGAATATGATACAAGATAAATCTCACTAAATACTTAGAAAAGGAATAGCATTGAACATAGCATTTGATGTTGGCTCTAAGAGCGTCTACTGCTCAAGATGGGTAATGCACGATTATCCAACTCACATCTGACATCTAGAATTCCCAAGTTAGTAAATAGAAGACATAGCCAAGTATCTCGTGATAATCAAATCCTCGATCAAATGGGTTATGATATAAGGATGTAGTGTAGTGCCCCCTATACTTTTAGTTTGTAGCTCGATATCCAAAACGTCACTTCCTCCAACGACCCCTATAAAATCCCTGGACGCACATGGTCCAATGCTCATTAGCTCCAGCACCCCTAACTAGCTACGGATCTAGCCCTGGCCTCTGCAGCCAGCCATTCTCTCTCTTTCCTTCTCCCTGGTCCAATGCTTATTGTCGCCAGAGCCCCTAGCTGGTCATTTCTCTGGCCCTGGCCCTCGCGGCCGGCTACTCTTCCACTCTCTTCCCATCTTCCTAAGATCGTTATCACTTCGTCAACCCACTGGCCGATCCGATCTTTACCACAATCCTCACTTGGGGAACACGCATGGATAAAATTCCATGTTTTATGTCTTTCATAGTCTGTTCGTCGAGAGTCTAACAGCGTCTGAGAATAGCCCCCAAGTTAACTCACTCACTTGGCAGTAAGGCTCGCTCACTGAACCCGGTTTCCACGTATTATCTTGGAGCTATCCAACCATACGGAATCCACGCGTTCAGACAACTTCGCAACAACTCTGACACCAGCACTATCAAGACAATAAAGCTCTCACCTTTTGGCATCTCTTCTTCTACCTCTTCTCCAAACATTACGTCCCACAATCGATGGTATTAATGTTATCTTTACATGTACCTCATTTTCATTCTTGTATTAAACGTACGTCTCTTGTCTGGCCATAATACTTGTATGCGTTAATTCCTCTTTGTTATTTCAATGCGTGTCCAACTTCATACTTAGCGCGCATTCCATTCTCTTCGTACAGCATCCTTCCTTCCACATCTACAGGGCTGCACACGCGCTACATTCAACCACGAGGACCAAATCTTCACGTCTCTCAACAATCCATCGCTGTTCGGATTCAACAAAGGAGACTACAAGCGAAAACTAGATCCAGCACAAAAGACTCTACATCCTATTAAAGCATAGGTTACCTCCATTCAATAGAACTTGCTCCCAACGATACCATGTGATTTTTTTCTCTTGTTCTTTTATGGAAAATTAATTACTTATTCCTGTAAGAAATATTGTTCTGATAAATTTGGGAATTTTTCTTCTAATGATTAACCTGAGAAGAAGAAAAGATGGAAAACCTTGTTTTTCCATTCTAATTATATTGACATTTCAACTTTCTCTATCTAACATGGCCGCCTCTATTGCTGATTGGCTCTTGTTCAGTCACATGATCTTACTCCATTTTCAAGAAGTTCTTTGATTCATTATTTATCGCTAATTTTCTTCACTATTTATACCCCCCACCTATTTCCGTTATTTTGGTAGTTTTGTTCGGTATGATTTGGGGATTGGTCCCTTGGGGGCAGAATTATTCAGAATTATTTGTGTACTAATTGGGCTTGTCTTGCTGTAAGTTAGACGTTTTTAATGAATGAAAAACAAGAAGGACACTGAAAATTGTTTGTTTGTCGGTTGATCGAAGTGTTTCTCTCGTTAAGCACAAAGTGTTTATATTTTCTGTATCGCTCATTAAAGTGTTTGTGGGCCTATTTTGTATTCATCATTTTTTTCTGTGTCTCCTTCATTTGTGAGAATGTGTCTATAATAACACATTGCTTATTATTTTCTTCCCACTTTGGTAGAAGAATACATATCAAAGAATCGCTGAGTACAGACACAGAATATAATGGAACTGATTAAAACATTTTCAAATAAACAACAGATTTTATAGGGATATTATTTTCTATTTCATAAAACATTGTCAACCATCATTAAATTTTTACTAGCATTTTCTTTTATCCTAATTCTTAGTTGCTATCTATCACAACTTACTCAGGCCTACTCCAATAAAGGGTATGTTTCAAAGATTCGATTTATCCTCTGTCAACCGTACAGTTCTTGTAGTGCTGCCAATAAGTGCAGTTGGTACACTTAACCAGGCTTCCTCTTTATAAGAAGTTTGAATCTTATCGGTGTTCTATTTAGTACATTGATCTTGGACCGGCAAAAAGCTACAAACGTTGAGTGCACAGTCAAGATCAGAAATAAGGAAAAGAATCAATCTTATAGCACCAGGTAGAATGACAAGAAAGAGGCTAACGTACGGGGGAGAAAATGTCGTATTAATAATGATAGTAAAATAGTCGAGAGAAAAAATTCAGATTACCACCATCACATTCAGAGAGAACAACCGAAGGAGGTCGTCAAATGGATATACTGAAACGCCGTGTTAACAAAACAAACAACGAAAAGGAAAAACACTTCGAATGTTAAAGACCTTTCTGAAAACCATAGACATTATAAGTAATATAATTGGTTTGTATATAAAGAAAGATAAGCTATTATCTTTTACGTGAAATCAGGTGAAGCATATACATTTTCGATAAGCTTTTTTGAAAAAGTAGATCCTATTTATCAATTATTATTTTAAATCGTATTCATTATTAGAAGCTATTACTAAGGTTGGTAAGTATCAGGGTACATCGGCATGGAGCAATTCTTCCAAAACTAGTCTTGCAAACTACTGCATCAAGTTTGTTCTCCACTGTGCTCCAAGATTGTAGCCTAAGCTAAGCTGAGAGAATTAAGGACACATCGCTGTGGAACAAAGGTTAAAAAGCTGATCCGCGATTTTTGTTGTTTACCGAGTGTTCCACATGTGCTTTACTGAGCAAAATTTCGGAAGTTTCATTTGTTGTTAGATGTGATTCCAAAGGATCAGGGGTGAAGGAAAATAGATTAAATTGTTTTTTAAAAGGGTGTATAGAGAGAAAAGAATTTTTAAAATCTAATAAGAGGTCAGGAAAAAAGAGGAGGAAGGAGAGTTAGGTAGTTCAATCGGGGGACAGGAAAATTTAAGCATATAGATTTTATCCATGCTTGTTTAACAGATATAATCATAGACCACCAACACAGATTGGAAGTGGTAATGGAGACGATAGGCTACAGGCATAAATTGAGAGAACATCAACTGGATGAGAAAATATCTAGGTTCAGTTTTAGTCTAAGTGTCAACAACCGAAAAAGTTCTCCATGGGTACAGCTATAAATGTTAGAAACCATGAATAACATAAACCCAGCGAAGGAGTTAAAACCGGTCTGTTGTTGTTAGTGCTCCTCAATAACGACAGCAAAGATAACAGGTGCATGCATAAGAAATGACATCTATGTGAAAAGGTGCTTTTGTCAACCATCTGATGACCAATGTTTTTAGGCGGTATGAAATGTTTGGTTGATCAGTTAAAACATTGAAAAAAGGGGTTATCAATAAATAAGTTACTTATCGTGCCCTTTTTAGGGGCACTGAAATCTCCAAATTTTCAAAAAACAATGTTAGGTCAAAACTGCAGGATCACTTATATTGAAAATTGAACCTTCCTCTAAAACCTATTAACATTTTCCAAACTCGCTGAGGAGTGTGTGTGAGTGCAAAATAATGTTTTTGATATTTTGTAAGTTCAATGTGATAGCAAAATAACCCTGTTATAGCCTCCATTCTCCGACGGGTACAGTAAAGTAATCTATCCACACACTTCCGTCAATTATAATTGAAAAATAAAAATCACTTTAGTAGTGGTGAGGGTAAAAGAGAGGTTTGAGAATGGAATGGCGACGGTAGGACGTTGAAGAAGTAATCCCCTTTCCAACTGACGATGCAATCTGACTTGTCTATGATAGCCATGCAACACTCTCGTAGCCCAACGATAATGCGCGAATTGACAAGAGCTATGTCCGAGGAGAAGTGTTGAGCAACCTTAAAAGTAAGATTAGGTCGTCTGCCGCCTATTATAGTCGCCGATTCAACCTAGATGGATTAATGTGACATACGGTATAAGGATCTAGAGTGGAGCTGGTGATTCGTAGCTAATGTAGATGAAGTAACCATAGCTAGGACAGAGCGTGCTTCTTTTCTTGACAAATAGGATTAAGCCTTGGTACCGAGAGTTATGTTAGGAAGGATTTCTCCCGGGTAATCTCTACTGTCACATAACTGGATGGCCGACGGATGACTAAAAACAGAGGCATCCATCAGGTATTTCAGTCTAATTTCAAGGACTTTTTTCTGCACAGAAGCTCAGTTCCACACATATATAGCTGGCTTCCCTTGTTTGGAGATGACTTGATCAGCTGGATGGTAGAGGCCCATAACTGAGGATGAATCCAGGGAGCATTAACGACTGTTGGAACAGAGAGGACTCCAGGGACTGGTGGCCTGCTGTACGAATTGTATTTGGGGCTGTCACCCATATTTGTTCATTTGCTGGCATTGTTCCTCAACCGCAGTTTAAAGCAGCCGAACACTCCTCAGCGCTTTACCAGGGGTGTAGCGAAATTGCTACACAAGGACAAGACGAGGGGACAAGATGTATAATTTTAGACCCATAATTGTTAAACAGTTAGTTAAAGATTTTGGCTAAGGTCCTGTCAAACCGCTTGCAGTCTGTGCTGGGTAGTCTTAGTCCAAAAAAAAACCTATTCTGTGAAGGAGAACTATTCAAGGTAATCTGCATTTGGTGCACACAATTATTGAGAAATTCAACAACAGAACCGCACTGATCACACTAGATCAGTCAAACGCTTCCAATAGGGCTAATTATAATTTCCTCGGGTCTAATTTGTCCGCAGCTTGTTTTCGCTCCTTGATTTACTTCTTGTATGCGTCTCCCAGTTCAGTATTAGAGGCTAATGGGGCTAGGTCAGAGCCTTTCAAGTTGTCTACTTACATCGATGCTGTACATTCTTGCACTGGAACCTTTCTTGCGCCAGTTAAAAACAAATCCTGTCCGTATCCTATACCGATGCCCATATATGTTACCTGGTGCTAACACCTCGACTAGGTACCCCACCAATGTTGACCATTTAGTCTTGCTTATAACGAGCATTGTTGAGATAGAGGTTTTCAGTAGAAAAATCAAAAAGTATGAAATGGCGGCGGACTGACTGTGCTTCACGCATCTATAGTGACAGAACGAGGGAGTTGAATACTGATAATTTCTGAAAGATAGTATAAACATGTGGGATGGATAGGTAGGCGAGGTAAATTTTGGGATTTTGGGTGCATCAGTGGTTTTGGATACAGAGAAAGAAAAAGTGGATGAAAAGGGTCAGAGAAGGGTATTAAGTGACCCTTGGAGGTGAGGTTAGTATAGAAATGTGAACGCTTGTGTTGATGATTTTAGATAAAACAAAAGAGGAGAAAGGGATTCTCAAGTGGGCTCAGGGCATTTTAGTCAGTCTACCTTAAAAAAGACCAGTGTTAGCTTAAACTTATCATATCACCTGAGTTTATACTATAAAAATATTTTTTTAATACCAAGAAAACGAAGTGCAACTCTATCTGCACCTGTAGTGTGATCCAGTGATAAGAGACAAACAAAAAAGAATTAGTTGGATAATTTTTTTTTTCATTTCTACCGAGAGAGCCATCAGAGAAAAGATGTCTGTTAGAAAAAAGATTGCATAGATAAATACGGAAAGCCGTGCAACATTCACCGGACAAACGCCAGAGTATTAGATTTTTCCCAAACTCAGGGTGATAACGATGGATTTGACAGTGGGTGATTTAGAGGAGTTTTCCCACGTGGAGTTTCCCTTTTCAGTGCCTTGAACGCCTCGCGATGGGAGTAATGGTTAGCGAACTAGTCGAGCAAGTTTTGAAGTGTATGATTCTCCCTTGGTGCCCCATAGGATAAGCGTAGAATGATATGTGGCGATTATGATTCTCTCAGGGTGCCCATCTATTGTAGCTTTCTGCCAACGCCATGTTTAATACATCTGCAGGACCAGATTGTCTACCGCTATTCGACGGCAAGGTGCCCAACTCTTCGCTTTGTATATGATGGATTGATTCTTACCCGTGAAGCAATTTGGCTACTACTGCCTGAGATATGTTAAAAGATAGATATGTAGAAAAGATAAATATACGTAGATGAACAGATGCAAATTAAGGAACACCCATGCACCCATTTATAAATAAAGTTTCTGTAATTATGTATTCATCTGACTGACATATTCGAGGAAATTACTTATAGTCAAGGTGTCGGAAAGTTCAGCTCGAATATCAGGTCTAGACTTCAATTTCCGCTTGTGATATATTATAAACGTATTTGTGTCTATTTGATTCCTGACGCATTTATCTCCATCAAAGCTTAAACTTGGCTCAGACATCATAACCGATGTTGGATCAACATTGTTTGAAGCAACTGGGTAATCGGATTTAGAGAAATGAGCTCAAACACACATATTGAAAAATATATTGACCTGAGTAGCACACAAAATCTTTACTCCATTAAAATACGAACATACATTGGTATTTCGAAGGACATGTTTTATTGTTTGATCACATCCTGCTTCCAGATAGATGATAAAATAGTGAAGAAGTGTACTACAAATCTACGTACTGTAAAAATAAAATAATTGGTCAAAAACTATTTCAGAAGATAATGGAGGAAACCTTTCCATCAACATTTACTGATATACGTATTTCTCACCCATTTTACCTTCAATCTGTCTCTAGAAAAACAGAACACCTGTACTGAATAGGTTTAAAAATCGGAATACATGTTTGCATATTTGGAAAAAAATACGGTAAATCCGTGAGAGATAGTTTCCGTCGTTTCTTGTGCCGCAGCACACAGTTTGAAAACCACAAGATTGAGGCAAAATAATGAAGTCGACTTACCTGCAAATGATATATTGAGGAGATACTTTTTCAGAAGCACCTCACCGTCAATTTTCTTCATTCTGTCACAAAGTCTGTTGCTTCTTGGGCAAAGGTCTCTCTGCATTTGATGAAGGGCGATTGCTAAGGCATAAACAGCGTCGTAAATAAACTGTACTTTACTTTCCTGTTTGTATTCCCCTAGCTTCATTTTCTCATCCCCATTGCATATTCGTTCGGGTTTCGAATCCAGCGACGGGAGGGATGATCTTTCTTCTGTCTTCCACTTGCAATCGTGAACTTTCTCCCAGTACTCTCGAAACCAGGGGTTACGCGTATTTAAATACGGATCCAATTGTCTAAAATAATCATTAAACGGAGATATAAGAGCTGAGGTCAGCTCTATGGTCAATGCGCCTTCGGCCACCGCCTCGTTCCGCTTTACCGGATGGGGTTGACGCCCCCACGCGTCACTAGCAATCCAGACAAAGTGATTCGTTACGTTCATTTTCGTTGCCGACTCCAAGATCCGAGTGGCGTCTTCGATTCGAACGAACAAAATCACAACTCGTGCGTTCTTCTTCTCCAGGAGTCTGCTTATAAGGTAACGAAAAGTGTTACTCTTCGAATTGGTCGGGATTTTGACGGTCGTTGCAATACAAATATTTCTCTGTCGTGCCTCCTGTTGAAAATAATCAATACCTGGCTCGCCGTACTCTCCCTGCGAAGCTACAGTCGACACGTATGTCCAGTTAAATGCTGATACAATGTCTACCATTGCAATGGCCTGGAATGTGTCTGGGGGTACCGTTCGTACAAAATAGTCGAACCTTGTTTTGTCACTCAGGGCTGCACTTGTTGAAGCATAGCTAATCTGTGGGATATGGAACAGTCGTAATAAGTTGGCTACCTGCAAAGACACACTGCTCGATGAGCCGCCTATAACGCCAGCTACGGCCGTTGGGATGTATTTGGCTTGTGCTAACGAACCATCGTCACATTCAAACTCTGACGCATCCAATGTACTGATTGATGCTCGTACGAATTCGAGCGACTGTTCCAAAGCGTACGTTGCTCTGGCGCAAGTATCATAAATTGCAGCTCCTAATTTGATACCGGGTAGAATACTTTCATTTCGGTTGATGTGGTCAACCGTGAACAGCATGGCTTCTAATCTTTGGACGGCCCGTTGCACATCTATTTCTCCACAGGGTTTATCTCCTTCGCCTTTTTGGTGCACTGGAAACAGACCTCCCAAAATAATATCGCCCGGTATAATGGCCTTACTTGTTTTATTATCTGACATGCCAGATGTCACTAGAGGCACCCAGAAGAACCAGATCACTGAAGAACATTGTAATAAGCGTCGGAGTCTCCTACGGGTATTCATTTTCCCTCCTTTCTAAATAGCTTGATTTTAACTTTTCCTTTCTTTCAACACTCACTCTCAACCAAACACACTATCAGCAACAAAGTCTATCCCTTCCACCCTTACAAATCCATTTCTTTGAAACACAGATTATAATAAATATTTATACAAAGATATATTTATATTCATATATTTACGTAATTGTTTTATATATATATATATATATATATATGTATATATTTATATATCGATATATATATTCATATAGAAAATATTTATATTTACGTAATTGTTTTTAATGAGTGTATATATGTATATGATTAACAGGGAATATATTTGATGGTATGTGTGTGCGTTATGCGACGCAAATAAAGGAAAGCACTTTCAATGCTAATGTACTACGTTTACATTGAATATCGTTTCAGACATACACAAGAAAGACAGTGAAAATTTACAGACGGACGGAGGGTGGGAGGGACAGACATACACGCACCTACACAATCTGACACTCGCCCGGAAGAAGCAGCCAAATTTTATGCTGTCTTTTGTGCACTTAAGTTAATTCATAATTCAAAGTTATCATGATGTAAGTGGCGTTGAACTCTGCTACTTGACGTCTCATCAAGGTCTGTTTCCTGGTAGCTATTTTGAAAGCCTTTCCGTCCTGAAAAGGGAAAAAAATATGAAAAGTATTAAAATTGAAACAAAGAATTCTGTGGCGTAAGGCTGATTTCTTCCTTAACATAAGTATTAGAGCTGGGCAGAATAGTCACTCAAGAGAAACTGTCACATGAGCAATTTTTGGCAGCAGCCTGGGTTAAGAGTGATGAATTAAAACTCTAGAAAAAAAGGGATGATCGATGAATGAATTTCTTCTCTCACCTTTTATTTGGCAGTGATCACTAAAAATCTAATTATCCACAAAATAAGCAACAATACTGTCGGGAACAAACTGAGTAAGCTTACATTGTAAATTGAACCACCAACTTTTAGGGGGGATTCCATCCACCCAAAAGGAGTAAATTTTAAAATTTCCTGCTGATTAAATCAATACATAAATTAATGCATGGTCAGCTTGCCAGACCTGCTTAAAAACTGAAGAAGCTTGTGTTGAGACTTTTGGTTGACGATTTCAAATAATGATCCTGTTTGTTGGTGCTCGTATATATTACGGTAAAGCAACAACAGAGACTTATCGAATAAATTTCAGAAAAGAATACGTAAATTTTTTGGTATTGACCTTACGCAACAAATATTCATTTTTCAACACGATATCTTTTTTATCAATGCAGTCAACTCAGTGAAGAATAATATTTACATCAACCAAATTTTGTACATTATAAATTTCGCATAAATTGAACATTATACATTTCAAATTTTAGATCAAGATTCAACTGAATACTGTATGGGGCTACGCATATATATATATATATATATATATATATATATATATATATATATATATATATATATATATATATATATATATATGTATGTATTGCTCAGGTTGATCAACCAGCTTTTCACTTCATAGCAAAAAACAAAAAGAAATCACAAATATGACTCAACAATCTTCGCTTAATAATAATTTAAACTAAAATATTTAGATTAGTGGCATATTTTTCCAGGTCAAATAGAGGATAACATTTTAAAATCAATCAATGATGCGGGGAAAATATGAAATCTCTTCTTAATTAGCATTTCTAAAACAAATACAAGCACAAGTGTCGGTATACAAATTTATGTACTGTTAAAAGAAAGAACTTGCAGACCATAACGTGCTGTTTGACTTATTGTTGGACTTGGTTAATTTTCAATTACTTCTGTGTAACAATGACTCCAAAAAGGGAGTTCTCAATTAGGATAATCGAAAAGCTTAAAAAATTACTCCAGGAAATCAAACATAGAGTATGGCAAAAGTATAAACAAAAAGGTATGAACAAAATGGCAAGGTTATGAATCGGAACATACAGGATCCGCCCTGAAGTCATCCTAGGCATCTGAACTGAAAGCCTTGAAAATTATAGATATAAAACAAAGCAGGTAAAAAACAAATGGACACAAACAGCTGTCGGTATTGTTGTAAAACTGTAAAGAATCGACTGAATGTAATGGAATTTACATTGAGGAAAGGGAAAATAAAAGCTGGCATCGAAGTGTGGATGATTGGATGAGAGAGATATGAATTGCAAATCGGCATTGGCCAAGGTGATAATGCAGCAACTTTTGTCTGGTGCCATTCAAACAAAACTTATAAAGATGACTGCCTGAAAAAACAAACATTTCTCAGTGTATTCATGATATGGGGTTGTATGTCAGGTAATGGAACAGGAAAAGTAGCAACCATTACCTCAACAATGCAATGGTTCACATTTAGATTTTGGACACTTCCCATTGCGTCAATAGGAAATATGTTTGGTGATGATGAAGTAATTTTTCTGGATGAAAATGCGTCGTATTACAGATCAAAGAGTGTTAAAGCTTCTCTCTGGCAAAGGCATATCCACACGATAATATGGCCTGAAAACTGTCCGGACATTTATTGTGGAAAAAATGGTCCCTGACAAAGCTCCGTCCTCTTGATCTGTCAAGCGCTTTCCGAAAACGAGCAAGCTTGATGGAGAATATTGTTTTTGGAATCTATGCCCAAAAGAATTCAGGCCGTGATAAAAACTTGAGGGAACCAGCAAAACATCAATGAATCCATACTCTATTTGATCTGGAATAGAATATACCGAAAAATTAAATGATTTAATCTACTTTCTTTGGGGTATATTTCATGTAGCCAGAATTTCCAGCTATTAAACGAAAATGTTTTTTATGCAGAGTTTAAATTCATGACTTATTCTACAAATCAACCACGCAATTTGTTCAAATAATGAATTATTGAGCTGTCAGATCACTCGAAAAGAAATGTCGTTTATCACTAAGGCTTACTCTAGGAAACTTCCGTATTTTCCTTGGCAACCACCAAGAATTTCAATTTGTCTTTTTAATGAACCTAAAGAACTTGATTCCAATTTTTGCCTCCATAGCAAAGCATCAGATGGTAAATTTATTTTCTACGGAAAACTTTTAACCAGTGAAAAGTACACACGCACACAAGCATACACACATACACACACGCACACATACACATACACACACATATCACACACTCCTGAAGATAGGTATACCTCATGAAACATCTTTAGCCCACCAATTAATTCATTTATGGATTGTCAAAATAATAAGCAAAGTTTCTATAAAGTCTTACTCCTGAGTTTTCTCACTTCCTATCGTTCACATTCTCTCTCTCTCTCTCTCTATATATATATATATGTATATATATATATATATATATATATATATATATATATATATATATATATATATATATATATATATATTGTGAGTGTGTGTATGTGCCAATCGTTTCAATATATTCACGTCTGTCAACATGTAAAATTACATATCAATAGCATGTAAGATATTGAATAATATATTTCTTTTCAGTCTTCAGATGGTTCTTGATATTCTGTATTCATGGTTGTGTAGGACAGTTGCTTATTTCGAAGGAAATTCGAATAATCCTTCCACCAATCGTTTGGACTATTTTGCTCCTCCGTTAAGTTGCTTTGGGTGTTAGCTCTGTTTTTGGGCTTTTGGCCGATCAGTTCTGCAGTATTCCTCAGGTGCACGAATCATAATGAAAACAAAGCTATGATCATTTCTATATCTTGAAATTTTGTATTCGAGTTGAACTTTGAATTCTGATGGCCATACCTAAATCGCCATGATTTGGGCTGTTGGTGCTTAAAACAACTAAGAATTATTTTTCAATTGCTTAATATTGGAGTAGATTCACATTTTTCCATTTCAGACGAAGGGAATAATTATTTTCGTTATTCATGTAGACTTCCCGAAGAGCATTGGGCTTTATTGCAGTCTCAGCACCAAATAAAAATACAGGGTATTGTTGGCATTTCCACGCCCAAGATGGACTGCTTTAAAGGTCTAATGGCCTCCTATTGCTCTGTCACTTGATAAGGAAAAGTGGATTCATGTATTTCCCCCAAACTTCAAGCTGAACATTTCCTGGAAATATTTCAGTATTAAATAGCTTACCCTGCTGGTGGTGTCGCCAATCCTAGTGTGTCATTTTGTCACAACTAATTATCCCATTTCGGACCGATTATCAACTACCTTGAGGGTAAAAGTGCGTCGTGCCATGCTATATATAATCTTGTCTCGCAATTCAATTTCATTTAAAAGAAATTCTGCTGCATATTAGCTTTTTCGTCCATACTGATACACAAAAGACAAGCAATAAAAATGAGTACATCAGAGAGAAGAGAGAATGTATATCTTTGTATTCACATAGATATATTCATCTCTTCACTTGCGGGTCGATATCATAATGCTGTGTTTGATATGCATAAATGCATACTGGGCGCCGGCTTGAACATTTATTGAAGACATGAACCGATAATCGACTACATAAAAGAAATTGATACCCACTTAATATTCAAGATCAGAATTCTGATCATGCATAGAATCACAAACTTATATCAATATTCTATATATATGTGTATGTGAGTATGTGTGCGTGCGTTAGTGTGCATGTGTTTTCATATGCATATAGAGAAGTCCGGTACTAGTTGGGCACAGGGACAGATTGAATCACTTTCTTCAATTTTTGTTTCCATATCTTGATGGCGTCACTGTTGGCTCCATTTTGATCAGAAAATTTCCTACTAAGTTTGAGTCAAAGGAGAAAAACTTATTTACTCTGATAAGTATCATTTTCACTTTGACTAACAATAGCCTAGTTCATGTTATATTGTGCAGTTGATGGTAGTGTAGTCTAAATCTATGAAAAGTGGCAATAAACAGTATATATACTACTTTTCAAGCAGGTTTAGTCAAAACCTTCTCTTGGAAAAGAATGGCAAGGAAACAATGTGTTTGGTGCTGGTTGATCCATTGAGCCAGGCTGTTTGTTACGGGGTAATTGTGTACTATTGAGGTTGAGGAGAAACAAAAAGCCAGCAAAATAACAAAACAAACCCCAAACAAATTCAGTCAGAGGTTGGTAAAGTTGATAGATTTTTCGAATATGAGATTCACTTCCAGCCCGGCCTCCCTTATACTTACATATATATATTTTGATCTTGTCATTTGCATTAATTCATATCCTTATATTCATCCATATATATATATATATATATATATATATATATATATATATATATATATATATATATATCAATAAAAATGATAGACAATGAGCATCTTTTTGATTTTTCTAATAATCTTTTCTTGTTTTCATACAAGTTAATGGATTTTTGGTTTACATGTTCATACATATTTCATAAAGTTAAAGCGCTTTTGGCAGTATCTTCTGCCATTTTTTGATATCAGTGTAGAGTTGGTTATTTGTACGGAAACAAGAAAAGATTAGTAAAAATACCCAAAATGCTCCTTGTCTGTCATTTCTGATGAGAGAAGTATTCGAGAGAATATGTTGCCAAGTTAAGCATACAAAGACATAAACAAAGATGCGTCAATGTCTTCGTATGATAATGATAATTCCTCATCGAAGAAATGATATCTGCTTGTGTGAAGCTTCCGTCAAGATTCATCTTGTTATGCTGATGCCTATGGCCATTTTTTTGTCCATCTATGTTTCTATCACATTACTTGTCTCATCATGACAATCTTTTATTCTCCCTCAGTAACACTAACACACACACACACACACACACACACACACACACACACACACGCACACACACATACACACACGATATCTATCTATTTATCTTGGTTTGCTCGTATTTCTCTATAAAAATCACCTGCGTGTGATGGTTATCAAACTACTCTCTCTCAACATGAGCATTTGGTGACTAATATAACCTCAATCAATAACTAGATCGATGTAAATCTAGATAGTCTTTTCAAACTATGGTGAGAAGCACTAATACCTTTGTGTGTATCTTCATCTTTATTTTCTCTCTATCTCTCTTTTCACCCCCTTTTTCTGCATATATATGAGAGAGAGGGAGAGAAAGAGAGAGAGAGAGAGAGAGAGAGAGAGAATAAAAATCACTTTTATCTTGCACACGGTCACTGTATTTCATTGTGAATCGAACTTGTTAGCTATTCCAAAACCCACGTCTACACATCACAGAACAATATTTGCACATGCGTGAACACACAAAAATCATATATATATATACATATATATGTATACATATATATATATATATATATATATATATATATATATATATATATATATATATATATATATATATATATATATATATATATACATATGCATTCCATCACCCATCCACGTGTTGACACATACAGAAACACACATGTTCATATTTAGTAAAACTATAAACAAGTATGTTAGAAAACATGACGTACGTTTTCGCTCAATGACAGAATTGCATGCAATATCTCGTAAAGCTACCAGTTCTTTCGAAATCGGAGGATATCAGTTGCAGTTTGGACAATGGTCTGGCAATATTGATCATGGCAACTCCTTTCGACTACTGCCATTCATCGTGAAAGTTCATTTCAATCCAATATTCATTTTGTTTCGTTTCTCCATACCTAGTCGAATTGTACGAGTGTTGCAAAATTTTGTTTGGCTTAGGATAATAAAGATGCTTTTTTGGTACTAAAATGTCAGAGATGAGAGTTTGAATCATTCTAACACAAGGGAAAAAATTCATGATAGATTTTAGTTTATATTTTTTTCAGAAAAGAAGAAACTACTGAATCTTGCTGGAAAAGAACGTTGTTCCAAGGGTGGATGGAGGATATTTTTTATTTGTCAAATTCTAACTTTTAGATCGAGGAGAAAGACCGAGAACGAGAATGATCACACTGTTCATTAGATTATTTTCTCTTAATTTGATCTCTACATGTTTCTATCTGTTTTTCTATCTACCTACCCTCTAATATGCTCATGAATGAATGAAATCTACACAAAAATATGCATACGTTTATATAACTTATAACTGAGGAAAAAATACTTATGTTAATGCATTTTGTTGCTTGAATATTCTCAATGTACACATTTTCCTTTGTATGTATATATATATATATATATATATATATATATATATATATATATATATATATGATATATATATATATATATATATATATTTATATATATATATATACAAATGGATTTTCGAATAAACTTATCAGAATTATTCTTGTCAGTTGTAAAACGTAATTTTTATCTTCATTGAATCGCTTTCATAAGTCACGTCTGTCGATTCCAATATATTTTTTCTGACGATGATAGTAAGATGCATCTGAATATCAATAAACTTCAAAATATTATCTTGATTGTTAAGTGCACTTTTTCCTCGCCTTCACGAATGATCTATCAGTTTGATCTTATAGTCTACTAGACTGTATTCTGTTAAATACAAATTATGCATTTATAACCCTACGCACACACACACACACACACACACACACACATATATATATATATATATATATATATATATATATATATATATATATATATATATAAATATGTACAAGTTCGGTCGGAAAGGCTACTCCTGATCGGGAACTGGGATATATATGTATATCTATATACAGAGAGAGAGAGAGAGAGAGAGAGAGAGAGAGAGAGAGAGAGAGAGAGAGAGAGAGAGAGAGAGAGAGTCTTTATGAGCAGGCCAACGTTTTCAACTCAAATCAATCAAGATCATTGCTAGAAAACAATGAAAAAACCGAAAGACAAAAACTGGTAGATCTATGAAGATAGAAAGAATTCAAATTGAAGATATAGGGTGTTGAACAATAACGACTGCTTAAAATGTTGCTCTTTCTAAGAGTCTGTCAGTTTCTAGTTGAGCAAAAAAGAAAGGGAATAGCGTGGTTAAAAAGAAGCCATACCGAGAATTGCAGCGAACATTTTGAAGGAAATTAAAGACAGGTAGTGGAAAATCGATCAAATACGTTTCCGCCAGTTTCTTGCCAAATTTCGATTCAGACGTTTCAATTTGTTACAATATGGTGGACTCATTTTCACTCATCAGCATGTGCGCATGCGCATGTGACTGTGCATAAAAAAGATTAATAGATAGAACCTGTGATAAGTATTTCACAGTGGTTTTATAATATATGATATGTAAATGGATATCTCAGTTTATATAAAGTGAGAAGAAGAGAAGGAAAAACCACCAATACGCTTATACAGATCCAGAGACATGATTATCTCACATACGCACACTTACATATTTACAGATGTGTGTATATATATACATGGGTGCACCCTTATGATAAAAGAACATTTATTATACTCCTTCCTTGTTTATAGATTTAATTTAATGGTGAATATTTATCACATCGAGAGATCATTATGCAATAACTTTTCAGATTGGAAAAATCAGCCATCAACTGTGCTAGCTTCCTGATGAATAAATCCCAGCTCGTTATATATATATATATATATATATATATATGTGTGTGTGTGTGTGTGTGTGTGGATGGTTGGGTGTGAGTGCTTGCTAAAGGGACTGAATAATATTAGTAAAGAATTAAACCGCTTCCGTGTGAAATTAGTAGCACATTACTGCACTGATCGGCTCAGTCTTCTCTGGGTGTCTCACATAATTGTCAGACTAAGGCCAAGCGAGGCAAATGAGTTGATGTATATGACTCTTGGGGAGAAATAACTATGCTCCTCCGGTAGTATTGTGAACAAATTCGTTTAAACTTGTAAAAAAATACACTGCCATCCATGGAATATCTTGAAAGATATTCATAAATGCACTCTCTTACGCCGAAAGTTGGTCTTGATTTATTGGATGAAAATAAAAGAGATGTTCCTTAGATAAAACCATCAAAATTGGTCGAAAATGTGTTTGCCTTCAATGTAATCAATAAACCACAATACACCGATTCAGACATTTAAAAAATTACACGCTGATATGTTAGCTGTTGTAATACAATCGAAACAGATATTTCTGAATGAAATTGAAACGAAACGCTCCTAATGCCATTTAAGAGAACGAACATTTTAGTCACCCGAGTATTTTGTTACTGAAGCTGCTCCGTTTCAGACAACATCTAAAAGTTCTCGTCAACAGATGCTCTCTTGGGATCTTGATGTTCATATATCAAACAGAATGATGCAATCATCAAATCTTATAAAAGATATTCGATAGATTAATGCTATCTAATGACAAAAACTGAGAAAACCTTTTGATTAGCTGCAATTTAGGAAATATTTGAGTGAGTAAATGTATTGCAACAAAACATGGTTTTATTCGGATCATATGTATCGACCAATTTCGATCAAGTTATAAATTGTATTTGGAAAAAAATAACAATGATTAATTCTACACCTTTCAAAAGTTTGTTTGGTTATCGAATCGTTTTATACGAACATTGTTCACTCTGATTAGCTAATTCACTTCACTAATTTTGAGAGAAAGTGTAAATCAGCTTTCAAACAATCGGGATTACTTCACCCTAAAACTGAGCCAACTGCTTTGGTTCATTAAACACTAATATGCAAATTGGCTTTGATCAGTAAAACAATATACGGGAAACTTTCGTTGAACAGCACTAATTCTGACTGCATACATCTTCGAAGCAAATTGAAAAGTAAATAACTTGCTTGCCGTACATTCTAATTGGCATGACATATTTTTAATCCACTCATTATAACAGCAAGCTCGTTTTAATGCTCCTTCCCCGGGCGACGATGGATGACGACGATGTATTGTGTAAAATATGTAGTGAGACCAGAATAGGATTCAGAATTGGTTTCTCAAGTTTTAAGTTTATCCGGCTGACTGGCTATCTACGTATCAACCGCAAAGGCTGCACCAATGGAGCTAGAGGGCTGATAATTTCAGGATTCACACCTTGTTATATCTACAAACATTTTCCCACCCCCTGAACAGATTATAGTTGTTGCTCAATTCGAAATGTAAGTTTATGCTAAAGTAAACCCTTAGCTTGAGTTTACGCGAGAGGAATAACTTATTCATCGGTCACCCCTTTTTAAGATTTAGATTTACACTGGTGGTGTACTTTTTAATAAGAAGTAGAAAATCGCTATGAATTTATATATTTCTAAACATACAATGCAGGATAAAATATAAACAAAAATAAAGACAAAAAATGGTATTCGGACACCAGTGCAATTTACAAAGGAAAAAGATTATTTAATAAGGATCGGAGATCTAGATCTTTTTGGTATCTGCATTAATTTCCGGAAAGTTACAACAATATTCTACTATGGTATGATGCGATCACAGTCGGCATTCACTTCTTCTTCTTCTAGCAATGAGGCTGACATGGTTGAAGTAAAAGAGCCCCCAGAGGAAGAGAAGAATCACGTAATTATGCAACCTAATGGTTTGAACCACTGGACCATTGCCAAGATCCTAAATACACCTTTCTGTGCCATTAGGTCGCTTATTGGTGCTCATCGGAAAATTTCCTCACGGGCAACTTAAAAGATTATAGAGCGAATCCAATGGTAACTCGAAAGGAGATTCAAGACGATTAAAGTGCAGCTGGAACATCAGTTACTGAATGGACTATTAATAATGAACTGCAGAGGAATGATTAAAAATCTTAACAACCGTTGAAAACACAATTGTTGAAAGAAAGGCATTGGGTTCTCGGATGCATTTCGCCTATGAACATTTACAGAAGTTTAGTTATTTTTGGAAGAACATTTTTTGGTGTGGAACAAAAATTAATCTTTTGGGCTTCAATCTAGCCCGTCATGTTTTTGGAAAAAAGATGAATGCAAACGTGATCGAAAAAATACCATTCCCAAAGTGAATCATGAGATGGGAGTATTATGGTTTGGTTGTGTTTCTTTCGTCAATGGTAGGGGGACACTACACGTGATTGAATGAATTATCAATGGAACGATATATCGGGGTAATCCTTGGTGCACCAGTTGGAGTTGGAATAGGTTTGAATCTTTCAACTCGCAGCATACAACTGACATAACACGTGAATGGTTTATTCAGAATAATGCAGAGGGCCTTAAGCAGTGTAGTCGATTTCTTGACTGGAATCCAACTGAAAATTTATGGCTAAGCTGGAAAAATTAAATTCATCAGAGAGACAGCGTGATATGAAGAACGTTTGTAAGGAAGCGTAGATCAAGATTTCTAACGAATATTGCAGAGGGCTTGTAAAAGACCAAACGTCTGCAAACCGTGATTACAAACCAGTGCTAAGCATTATTCAAATGTACAATCAAATACGCCCTAATATTTTTTTTTGAAAAAAACTTTTGTGTACCTTTTATTCAGCATTGTATATTTTGAAAATTTTTTTTACTAATTTTCTAATTTTCCACCAATATACATCACCTGTGTTTATTTAAAGTACATGTAAACATCAGGAATATATCATATCAAGCGTATTCTGCACAGGGATGTACATAGTTTATGTATCGTTTGCATAAATGCACATATACCTATCTATATACATGTATACCTATCTATATACATATAAATACCTGCAGTTTTCAAACTTTGAATTCATAACCTAAATGCATGTTAAATGTTAAACATATCTAACATAATTAAGCGCGAAGAGATCTTAAAATAAGTTCAATTTAAAGCGTGTATCAATGTGTATTCATATGCATTAAGTAACATATATACGCGAACATTAATATACACACGTACATACAATCACATACACACACACACACATATATATATATATATATATATATATATTATTATTATTATTATTATTATTATTATCATTATCATTATTATTATCATTATTATTATATATAATCCCGCATGCACATATTTACATGATTTAATGCATGCTCATGGCTGGATAAACATACCTGCAACTATAGTCGTGCACATAAAGAGAACCAAGAGATGTAATCTTTAACGCGTTATTGAATTATAAATCTGACCTTGGGATCCGAATCCTGGCTCATCCATTGATCCTTGAGTCAGTGTTTTTGTGAGTAGAAATATCCAGGATGACACAACACAACGAAATGTGATACCTTCGCATTTCTTTTCAAGACAAACCAAATTTGCCCTGATAAGCCTTAAACATTGTATGGATAGCCCAAAGCGACTACATCCTCTGTTTCAAAGACTTGTATAAGGATACAGATTTACTGGAGTGCACATGGAAATTTGGCATCCTTTAAAAAAGATTCTCCGTAGAATCAATGCAAAATGTACTCTATTGTCTAGAATTTGAAATATTCTACTGTAATTCACCAAATATCTGTCAACATGTGACAACGTAAACAACACATATCCCCGTGTAATTTTCGGATTAGACTAATGAGATTCCAGGAATTCCTTTGGCATTATATTTCTTTTCAAAATTAGAAAAAATAAATCAACTATATCAAGGGGAATGCGTTTGTGCTCACATCTATCTAATGATCTGATTCCCATCAAACTATCTTTTTCAAATATTTGAATTAACTGTGATCAAATAGACCATGATGGTGATGCTTTTCAAATAAGGTAACTATTCAATTAATACTTAGTTGAGATAACCGGTAGTTCGGTTTTTTCCAGTTTTTATATATTTTTCGAGGTGAATCCACCAAGTCTGTGGCCTAATGATGGAAATCACAATTATATCTACACAAATATTCAATTTTCAACGTAACGCTTCCCCAGTGGTCACAGTTAAAACATCATACGGTGAAAATTCGAGGAACGGACTTATTGATCCACCCTTTTATATATATATATATATATATATATATATATATATATATATATATATATATATATATATATATATATATATATCAGCAGCAGCCATGATAAGTCCGCTGCTGGACAAAAGCCTTTCTCAGCCCAGTCAATGTCGACCGTGACTGTGCAAATATCTGCCATGTTTCAATTGCAAACTCTTCTTCATCTTATGTCTGGTCCTCTGCTGCGTTTTCTATCTATAGACCACCAATCTATTAACCTTTTACATCATCTGAAATCCTTACTTCTTGCTTGGTGTCAAGCATATCTTCATTTTATATCTATATTGATTCGCTTTGCTTTGTTTTCTGACCAACTTTAATCTATTTATATTCTGGGCGTTTTTCCATCGCTATTTATGTTATTTTGAACTTGTTTTCAAATGATTTAGGTAGTTTATATATTTCAAATCCGTACTCCAAAACTAGTATCCAACATAACAGAAAAAATAGAGTTTGCGCTTATAAATATGAAACACAAAAAAAAAAAAAACACTTGGCGGAAATGGTATAAAGACCGATCTTTTGAAAGATGTAGGAGAGACCTTTCACTAAGATCTACCACAACTATCGGTACAGAGCACAAGAGGAAGAAGACTTCCAACCCCACCCTTGTTTTGCCTTTCTTTTCTTCTTTTTCTCTTCTTACCTGTTCTTTTTAATCCAACTCTTATTCTCCACTCTTTCTTTCTCCCTTTTATCTGTCCGTATCTCTTCCTCAATCATTCTGCTTTATACCTTAAGCTTCTTCCTTCTTTTCTTCGTTTCTTTTTTATCTCTATATTTCTTCCACTCTATTCTGCTCTGTACTTTCACCTTCTTTAGTTCTCTTTTTCCCACCTTTTTATTTCTCTCCCCTCCTGTCTATTTCTGCTCTATACTTTATTTCCCTTCCTTTATTCTCTCCCTTTCTTCTAATATTTCTCTCTTCTTCTCTATTTCTGCTCTATACCTTCACTCTTTTCTTTCATTCTCTCTCTTCCTTTCATTATATATATATATATATATATATATATATATATATATATATATATATATATATATATATATATATATATATATTCCCCTCTATTTCTGCTTTGTACCTACATCTTTTATTCCAGTTTTTCCTCTCCCTTATTCTTTTTTTTCTTTCACTTTCCATTCTATCAATTGGTACTTTACTCATAGCTAATATAACTATATAAATCATCACTTTTTATGCAGATGTCTGTTTGTCTCACACCCTATCCAAAACCTTTGTATATAACTGAAAAGCACTAGTGCAACTGGATTGACTGACGTAGACATATACAAAAGCTAACACTACAGTTGGAATGAGCCAGGTTTTTAAGATTGTCAGTCAGTTTGATACGCTAGGTGGAGGCAGATATCAAAGCAGCAAAATCCCCCCAAAAGACGGCTCAATAAAAAAAAAATGACATAAAATATGTCACCAGAAACCATAAATTGCAGAAGGGTGAAAGATTGTATGCAATTATATTTAATTTTATTGTTATTTTTCAATATTTATCTTTTGTAGAATGCAACCTCAAATATGCTATAAAGCTATAAATATAGCAAAAAATTAGTATCAATGTATAGTAGTCTCTTGTTTCTGTGAAATGCAAAAGACATAAACCACTAAAATTGACATGGTTCCTTCTTTTGCTCAGTAACTTTTGGTTATAGTTTACCTGAAGATCTGAACTCTGTATATTTCTTCGCTGGTAACCATAATACAGCAAAAAAAAAGATAACCAGTCATTTTGACGTGTTCTGTATTAGTTACATTATAATTGCTAAACAGGCTAAAGAGACGGTGAACGTAAACAGCCTCGGCAGGACTTCGAACCCAGATTGCCAATTATTTACGCTGATAACCTCGCACATCTCTTCTACATTGAAACTTATTCTCACACTAATACCACCGAATTTCCTGTCGAGCGAGTTCAGCCTTTCGGTCACAATTCTAAATAGGCATCGATCTTTCCTGGCTGATATTTCAGGCCAAGAATCAGCGGACCGTTTCCACTGCAATTCCTGATCAGGAATAACTTTTCGTTTTGTTATCGATGACAAATCACAAAGCCATAAATCGACGTTCCTCAAGCTCCAATCAATATTCTCTTTGTGACGACTCGTTAGACTGGGTAGACAAAGCCACTTTGCATTGTATGGTTGCCAACGTTTTGTAAGTACTTGTTTAGACCTGACACCTCGACTTCGAGATAATTTTGGACTTGCATGTCGAACATTAGGTGCAGGGTAGCCGAACGTTTAACGACACGCATAATGGTATCGGCGAGCTGGGATCAAATCCTGACTGAGATCTTCACTCCATTTTACATTAATAATTGTAAGCGTAAATTACTGCTTTACTTCACTTACGCCGAAAGTTGCCTACTATGTCAACTGTCTTTTTTGTCATTATAATTCTAGAGGGATACATGCACTCTCAAAATTACTCAAAGAAAAACGACAAGTTCAGATCCGAATGATCAGAACCAGCAGATGAGATCATCAAATTTTGTCTATCAAGATCACAAATATTTGTACAATGGTTCATATTTCTGGCTCGTTACCGTACACACTACAGGGTTATAGAGATACCTGATATAATCCAGGAGCCGGACAGACCTATCGTGCATGACTCCTGGTATTCTAGTGTTACAAAGTTATTAGGAAGGCTCTGTTCATGAAATCTATGAACTTGTTAACTAGGCTGACCATTCAAAGCTTTTCCCGTTTTTCGTTGTTTATGCATACGGTGTTTATGCATCAAAATATTTTGGGATGAACTATTATTTTTAGGGGGAACTGTCGTCTCAAAAATTAAAGAATAGTTCGGTCCTGATTTAGAATGAACTGTGAACATCCCCATAAAACTTGCTGCAGGTACTCATGGGACAAACAGGCAAGTTTTGTCAAGTAAGATTTTGAAAATTCCTAAAAAAAATATTGAAATGATGGTTTGGGGTCTGCATTCGCGCTCACATCAATATAGTCCCATGGAATTTTGAGCAAAATCGTGTTGACCTAGAAAAAAAATAAATAGATTGACATGAAAAAATTAATTAACTTTATCCAAGGGGATTTCCAAACATTTTTATTATATAATTCTGCAAAATTCTCCTTGCCCTAAAAGGCACATGTACAATATGTAACGGAAATGGGTCTCGTGTATCAAATAATTATTGACAAACATCCCCTCCTCAATTTTAATCCAGATCCGAATCTAGGAACGTTGGGCACATCCCGTTAAATTCACATTTTAGTTCAAAATCCTTAGGGTAGATATTACTATACGATTTTCCAAATTCTTCCCCGTTATCAAAAGAACATAAATCGTCAATGAAACGGGTAAAACCTATAATGAACGAGCTCGCTTTATATTAATATCTATCAAAAGCATCCTCTAACATGAAGCCAGGTATTTAGTATTTTCAAAGCATTTTCAGGTTTTTTTCTTATTTGGCTATTTTCGCTCCCAAAATTGTAGAGGTAAATTGATGCCTATCTCAGGGCCATTAATGCTAAGTAAATGTAAACATTTCCGGCCAAACATACATTTTGGTCTTGAATAGTAAAATTTCCGGCTCTCTTGCACCATTAGTATGTCCTGTGCGCGCAATACATACATAGCCATCAAGGATCATTTCGAAACTGAAGAAAACTGATTTGACGATTGTAGGAGCTTGACGGTGTCT
This sequence comes from Thysanoteuthis rhombus, assembly GCA_963457665.1. Taxonomy (NCBI): domain Eukaryota; kingdom Metazoa; phylum Mollusca; class Cephalopoda; order Oegopsida; family Thysanoteuthidae; genus Thysanoteuthis; species Thysanoteuthis major. The sequence goes on along the minus strand of OY735234.1, from coordinate 31,451,291 downwards.
AATCGGTCAAGAACTTTGTGAGAAAAATAGCAACTATCTATTCCTATAAAATTTTAGCCTTGTTTCCACTACTGCCTTCTTTTTTTCACCATCACTACATAATTACCTCGCTTTTCCCTCCAATACTGCCTCTCTTTTCTTTCCATTACTATACAATAACCTCGCTTTCCTTCCATACTGCCTTTCTCTTCTTTCCATTACTATACAATTACCGTGCATTTCTTCCATTTGCTTCACTATTACCTAGCCTTTCCTCTCTTTATCATACAATTTTAGTTGCAAACCACCAACGTACTGCAATTCATGTGTATATCTTCCCTTCTCCCTGTTCGTCGTTTTCTTGCATTTATTTGTATGCCCTTCTTCTTCCTTTATCTTGAACACTTTCTCTTTTTCCCTCGAACATACACTCATATATGTATATATTTTAATGTATCTGCATATATTATACACTTATTTAGAATAATGTATATTTGATTGGATGTATGTAAATGAATTTAATATAACGTATGGATATCGAGGTAATTTTAGAAGTTGCTAAAAAAAGACTGCAGCAGATTATTGATCTCAGCGAAATGTTTATATCAAACATAAAGCATATTATGCTGAATTGATACTGTGTAAAAACACCGGCAGATGGGCTGCATAATTGAGGATTTGAAACAGGAGAAAGAATCATAAAGAGACAAATCTTTGTATCCTTACTGATTTATTGGTTGTTGTAGATCTGTATTAAACAATGCACATCTATTAACTCAGATACTTTTGGAAAGTCATTATCGAGAGTTGTTCCAATGTAGCAACTATCCATCCTATATAAAAAAAAACAAAAACAAACTATCCACCAGGACTGATACTGAAACTGCCAGCAGGTCACATCAGCTTTCAATTTTGCCTGTCTGTTTCTTCAGCGGACTCGCAGCGATGTATATATGTGTCAATTGAGCTAGAGGACGGGAAATTTAATCTGCTCCCTAGTGATCATGCCCGTACAAGTGGTGAGAGAATTTATTTACTCGTTGATCCCTCTTTTTTAATCTTTTTAATTCATCACCTCCACCATATGATTGGCCATAATTTGTGTCCGTAACATCTGTGGTTCATCAAGGAATATAACTACTAGATAGTAAGTAAAGAACAATCTACCTTGAGCTTTTTTTGAATGCATAAAAATCTGGATTCATTCTGGTTTGATAATAACAACGAAATAGAGGGTAACATTGCCTTTTGGATATTTTTGAAGTACATTGCAAAATTATTCGAATAAACATAGATTAAATTGCAAAATTATTCAAATAAACTAGTTATCTTCAAGAAGGAGAATAGAAGGGAAGCTACGGAGGCTCTAACTACATACAGTATTTTCCCCATGTAGAAGGTGCGTCTTAACAGATCCAGGGATTTGTAGATATTGCAACACTACGGTGGTTCTCAATTACCACACAACATTTTGCAATCCCCCTAGTTGATTCCTTACAAGAGAGGTGGTTGTAGAAAATTTCATTTATATACACTCAGCCATCCATTTGTAGCATCAAGGTTTTTGCTTATTTTATTATTGAGTCTTTATAATAACCTTTTTCCGGTTTGCTATTCCCATCAAAGATTTACCAGAGCGCTGTTAAATGTGCCTTTTTGAAACAGGTTTCCGACTCTGACTGTTTCCAGTTTTCCATGGTGGCTGACGTTGGGTTGGATTAGAGATTTCATCCATAGCTTGGCAGGGTAGGTTTGATGGATTCATGCCTTTCCTCAGACGCATTAGATTGCTTTTGTCGGAGTTTAAACTCTTCTCACCAGTTCTATTTTCTGTGTTGCTAACCAGCACTTCAACATCTAAAACATCCTATGCAAATATGGCAGAGAATGTAAAAAGAAACGTCGTAACCTGAGATTGAGAATTGGGAACACAAGAAAGACACATCCACATGAGGAACTACAATACACTGGTATACAGATCATATCTGGAGGAAGTTGGGTTCACAATACTCTCTCTCTATCTCTCTCTCTCTCTCTCTCTCTCTCTCTCTCTCTCTCTCTGGGTTGAGGCTCAATTAATAGATAAGGTATATCAGTGGAGTGTAGGAAAATTGATTCCCACATTGAAAAATTAGGAAAAACTCCGAACTGACTTCTCAACCAATACATTTGACATTATATGCATAATCTGACCCTCCTTCAATAATCCTCTGTCTGCCACTAGTTCAAATCGGCCACCTGTCTGATCACCGGTCTAAGCTTATTGTGGGAAAAGCAAAACGTCTGTTCCATTTCATTCGTTCGGTTTTCATTTCCTCGGTTTAATTCAGTTTATATTTACTCTTTCCTAATGTATTTTTTTTTCATCTGAATTCTCCTTCTCTCTCTCCCCCCCCCTCTCTCTCTCTCTCTCTCTCTCTCTCTCTGCTGAACCAGAGTAGTATATTCAAATGTTAATTCTGGAAGCCCGTTTTTTAAGGCTGCTCCTTGCCATCGAATTTATGGGGGAAGAGTCAAAGTCATTGCCTGAAGCCTCCAAAAAAGTGCTGTCGGAATAAGAAAATTTCTGGAACTGCAAAGTCCTCACATTATTCTGCCCACACCAGGATGAAATAAATACACTCAGGCTTACACACACATGCACACAAACTTCCCTTGTTTTTCTTGTTTTTCTGGATTTCTTTCCTTTTTTTTTTTTGCTGTTCACTTTCTTTATTTTGCCCCTCTCTCTCGCTATCGAGTTCTCCTCGGATAGTGTAATGGTTAGCATATCCCAGCATGAGCGAAAAGTTTGGAAAATTCATCATCAAGAGATCGAAGGGGTGCTTTTTTTACTTTTACCTTTTCCATTGACATTTATTAAGATGAGCTTAAGTAAGACACAATGTGTCGAATAAGATGAAATGATGTGGAGGGAGAGTGCGTTACACCAATATCTCAAGTAGGAAGGGAAAGCCTGCAAAAGAAATTAGCCTCCGTTTGGGCACTGATTTCTGGCACTCATAGGGAAATACGTCAGTAGTAGAGCCACGAGACAGAGAAACACACTTTTCTTCGGTCACAAAAAGTAATATAGTCATATTCCTTTTTATCTCTTTTACACTTCCTTTACATTCCTCTTTTCTCTGTGTCATTCCATTAGCTTTCTTTCTTTTTTTTTTCGTTCTTTGTTTTTCCTTTCTTTGTTTGTTTCTTCTTTCTATATTTCTGTCTTCCTTTCTTTCTTTTGTTCTTTTTCCTTTTTCCCTCCCTTTGTTGTCTCATGCTACCTTTTATTTCTTACTCTCTCTCTCTTCTGTTTTTGTCTCTCTTTCTCATTCCACTACTTCTTTTACTCATATAAAATTAACATTCCCCAACTTTCATTCATTAGTGGTTGCTGATAAAAACGTCTTATAGATAAGCAAGGGCTTATTTCATTAAAAAAAATGGCCACATCTATAGTGAGAATATTTTTATTATCATTCATTTATTACATACGCAATACAAATGATCTTGAGTCGGCAGAGAGATAGGAGTCGTGTTTGACCCTGCAGCAATCAGGCTTCCTCTCTTTCTCTTCCCAAAGCTTTCTTTTTCTCTTTCTATTCTCCTTTATTTCTCTCTTTTCGATAGTCTCCTCTCTTTCTGTCTTTTGCCCTTCATTTCTTTCCTAGTCTTTCATCTCCTCTCTCGGTTTTATCTCATACAGCATTGCCCATCACTTCTTGCTTCTCTCTCGCCTTTCTCTCCTCTCCAGCCAATTGCATCTATTAAATAGCCACATAATTTCCGTTCGTTTTGGCTATTCTTAGACTCTTCAGCTCAAGGACGGGGCTGGACATATGAAGAGCAACGAGGAGAGGAGCTGACCAGACGGTCGATCAGTATTGCTTTCTATTCCTGTTAGACAGATTAGGTGAGGCTGAAAAGGAGGGCAGACGTTCACGGCAACTCAGCTGCTCCTCTAACCTTGTGCGGACGTTTCTGCATTTGTGCGTCGGAGTATGTGTTTAACTTATTTATTTCCCACCCACGAAATCGGCCAAGTACGAAATAATTTGGGGGCAATTTTTCAATACTTTTTTGTTAAGCATTGTAATGGGGGATATTTCCGTTGCCCTGTTGCCAACCATTTAATCACGACCTTCTCTTTGGAAATGTATGTGTGTAATATAATCTTTTTACTCTCCACCTCAATATTGTTTCTGGATTTAAAGGGAAGAAATCTCTCTTAATCGACACAAAGAATAATTTTCTATGGCAAAACTTGGCCTTGTTCATCTAGGGTATAATACGGGTTACAACAGTTTCTTTTTGTCAACGGCCCTATTTCTGGCATACCTTTACCCCTAAAAGTTGCCTTAAAAAGGGACAACAATGTAGCATTCAACAAACACTAGCAGTTTAACTCAGCTAACGTGGTATCGTGGTAAAGTGATATTCCGAGGTACTTTCAGACTTCTAACGTATCAATTAGGCACTACAAAGTACCATTGGTCTAAGAACGCTACAATATAGAGCCTTATAAGTCTCTTAGCTTCTGTTAGTATCGTTGGTTTGTCTGATTCATGATTTAAAGTCGTTTTTATCATCTGTTAGATTACTTACTAAGTTTAGATTATTGTGCTACAATTTTGAGGTACCGAATTAGGATCAATCTCTTTACAGTGTAAATAATCTGCGCAGCTTGACCAGAAGCTAGACACTTTTCCCATCCTTTGTTTCAATCAATTATTCTGTTTCGTTTTAACGAACTATCTATATGTATGTAGGTAGGTGTTTACATGCTACAAGTTATATTATTCTAACGATGATGCAGATAAATATCGATGTGTTATAAAACTAATTTGCTTTATTAATCCGGAATTGAACATTGTCTCAGAATTGAATCGGCGGCTTATCTATGTTTTACTTTTATTTAGAGCTCGTACAATGATGCAGGAAAAACGTCTGATATATGCAGAAGTATTTTTGAAATTATCTCATTTCGTCTATCATTTACACTTAGGGCATTGCCCATCTACTGCTTGTCAGGGAATTTAATATTAAGAGCCACTGATTTGATGAATCAAGAGCATCAGACGTTTGCCAGGGATTGAGACTAAATGAATGTTAAGGCTTAGTGCTGTAAAATGACGTTTTCTCACTATCCATAAACTACCTAACCCCATTCTGTTTATCTGTTCCTTCAAATTACACTACATTGTAGCTCCACTTACTGAATCAACGTACCCCTGAAGCTCTCCCCCACCGAACCACCCATCCGTAAAGGTTTGCTTTGCTCACTGGGTTGCTAGACAACGCTAGAGCAGGTAGCCCTGCGTTCCTTTGCATCTTTTCCTAGCACTACACGACCGCTTGTATGTTTTACATATTTGGTTTTGATTTGGATGTAATAAATGATTCATGACAACTGCAGCCATGTCACTCGGACGTTGCCTTCAAGGAAAGCTGCATTTGAGTGATAGCCATTAGCCATGATGAATCATTCGGGTTTGATACGAAATTGATATGTCGTAGGTCACATAAGATCCAAATCCCGTTGACTTTTGGCCATACGATATTTTGTCCAGTTATCACTTGTTCTACGAGTAGTCACGTGGTGGTCACGCTCCATGGGCAGAAACAACCCAGAGATAATTGTTGATTACAAAATCAATGTGTCTTCTCACGTAAAGAGAAATGCATAAATCTTTCTAAATAAGATTATCTACTCATCCTGTTTATTTGTGTCTAATATCCGTCGGGAGGCAACAAGGTGGGTTTTTGTAGACGCCATGTAACATTAACCCTAAGATAGGTTTCAAATCCCTATAAATAATAATGATACAAACACTAAAAAGAAATGGTCAGATGGCTATTGTCGTAATTGTTGCGTAATCTTTGAGAGGTTAATCTGGAAAGAACGGCAGCTGCTCTTTCGACATTTATTGAGTATGGAAACCAAATTGACTGTGCTACATCAAAAGTATAGAATATCTGCTCGGATTGGGTAATGGTTGGCATGTCGGTCTCACAAACTGAAGGTCAAGAGTTCGATTCCCGATTTTGGTGAAGAGCGTGGGAAACGCTTCGTAGAACTAATTTCTCTGAACATTTAGCAGCTAATTGAGTACAATCCAAGCCGTGTGATTAAGGTGGGATGCATGTATTGTCCACTTAAGAACAAAAAACGAGCATGTTTTTAGACAAAAATCCTTATCTTCCAGATTGGGGGTTATGCATGAGTACAGCTTCCCCAGCATCTGAAAATATCGGCCATAGCTATAAAAACTCATACAAACAAGCAAGTGACAAATGAGCCGATGAAATTAGTAACAGGGAGGAATCAAAGAGAAGAAAGATGCCTTTATTTGCCTCTTCTATCTTCGTCGTGCAATCTTTGATAGTTAATTCTGGAAAGAGTGTTTATTTGTCAAATCGATGGTGCATAATCTTTGTTATCTCTATTCACCATTATAAGACTTTTCTTAGTTGCTAAATGATGATGAAATATTTATAATCCTATTTGGCTGACTCGTCATTTTCTGAGTCTCAGTGGAGCAAGTACGTTGTTATTTGAATAGTATTTATAAACTTTTTTGTCATTAAATTAATCTTCACGGCTGGTTGATTTTATTAGTCCTTTGGCAGGTTTATCTAGTTTTATCAGAATAATTTTCAATAAAGAGAATCGTTCAATAATTTTAAGGAAGTTTCAACTCATTCTTTTTGTTGATTATAATGTTACCCAAACATTCCGACCGATCTACTCTGACGTTTTCCTAGAATGACGATCCTTAATGGAAGAGACAGAGTGAAGTTTTTTTTCTCCTGCATTAACAGAATTTTTTTTAACCTTTCTGCCAGAAAAATGTTGCAAAATTGATCAGCCTAAACATTGTAGTAACAGTGTGAGGAATACAAAGAATGAGTTCAATCATTCAAACAATATTCTGCTCAAAATAATCGAAGGATGTAGAATGGATACACTGAAACATTTTGGTAATAATATGTACAACACATAAATGTGAGATCAGTTCTTATGATGAAAGACCTTCTCAAAATTATAGGATCTTGTAGAATGGATCACCTAAAAGATTATGGTAACAACATAAGCAACACAACGAATGAGTACATTATTTCCATCAATTCGTGTAATGATAGTAATATTTATTATTATTATTATTATTATTATTATTATTATTATTATTATTATTATTATTATTATTATTAACTTAACTCCAGTTGCCTGGTTGCTACCGCTGGAGGTTAAGTTACAGCAAGTCTCCACGAGTCTCCAGCCTTCCACAGCAGTGCTATGTTTTTACAGTTGCCCGGTGGTTATCACTGAAGGTTGAGTGACAGTAAGTGTCCTCATGTCTTCAGCCTTCCTCTCATCTCATCTCTCCTTCATCTATCACTGCAGTGCTATGATTCGTACCTGAGTGTTTTTCTCCCACCTCCTCCTCTGTTAACAGCTGTTGTTGTAGATTTTATATTTCTAGCACTTTTCTCAGTATTCGTGCAGTTCCCTAGCTGTGCTGTGGTCTGCACAGTCTCAATCCTTCCTTTTATCTCGAGTTTCTCTAATCTCGCTTTCATTGTATTTGGTACAGTTCAGAGAGTAAGAATTATTACGGGTATTACCTTGACTTTCAAGATCTACACCGTCTTTAGTTCTCTTGTCAGATCCTGGAATTTTTCCAGTTTTCACTCTCCTTCCTCTTTACTCCATGGTCTGCAGGCACGACCACTATTATTTGGCAGATTTTCCTCTTCTTTTCTACGATTCCTAGATCTGGAATTCTCGCTTGTATGAGGTGGTCAGTTCGAATGTTAAAGTCCCCAATTAGTTTGTGGTTCTCATTCTCCAGGACTGTCTTCAGTTTGTGCTGGTACCACTCTTCCGTATGGTTGAATTCCAGTTGTTAACTCAGTTCCCAGTGAATCACTGTTGCTACTCTATCATGTCTGTGTTTATACTCCTCCTCGACTAGTGGACTAGATTCACTAGTTATGTGGTTTATGGTCTCATCTCTTTAACCACATAGGCGACAGTTGCTGTTTGTCTCTGTTCTGTCGATTTTCGTTTTGATATGGTTTGTTTTGATGCATTTGTTTTGAGCTGCCATGATGAGCGATTCTGTTTCTCTCTTCAGGTTTCCTTTTCGTAGCCATGTCCATAATCTCTCGTCTGCAGCACCCTTTATTTGTCTTTTAAATTCTCCGTATAAATGTTTTCCCATTTTCCTTACATTGTTTGCTGTGTTGCTCTATTGTTTTCTACTTTTTGGTTGTTCATGATGTCTTCACAGTTTGTTTGCACATACTTTTCTAGACCAAAGTCCTCTATGCCAATGAGCCCTCTGCTGCCCTCTTTTTTCTTCAAGTATAGTCTATCTGTGTCATCTTTGGGGTGTAAGGCTTTATGCATTATCACAAGCATCCTTTTTTTGCCGGTCCAATGATTTTTTCCTTTGACCATCCACGGAGTGGTCCTGTGCATCTTACTACCGATACGGTCCATGTGTTAATTCCTTTTATTAGGTTCTTGCTGTTTACTTTGGTCTCTAATATTTCCCTTATCCTCCTAAGCTATTCTCTTTTTATTTTCTCCTTCATTTCTTCCCGTTTTATCGTATCACATTCGAGAACTCCCTGGTATTTTTATCAGTCTTGTGCGGTCAGTGCTGTAATTTGTCCGAGAGTTCAAAATTTCTGACATGTGGCTCCGGTGGTTGGGCCTCAATGCGTAGTACATATATACGCAATACATAGCCAGCTAGTTACACTAAATTCCAAAAATCCAAATGCCACTGTAAGCCTTCATTTGTGCATTACCATAATTGCAAGTTATTATTGTTATTATTATTATTATTGTTGTTATTATTATTATTATTATTATTATTATTATTATTATTATTATGATGATGATGATGATGATGATGATGATGATGATGAATCTCACACCAGTTGCCTGGTGGTAACCGCTGGAGTTTGAGTGACAGCAAGTCTCCTCAAGTCTCCAGCCCTCCTCTCCTAGTACTCATAGGTCGCAGTAATTCTGCGATTTACAGTTTCACACCGGTTGCCCAGTGGTTATCGCTGAAGGCTGAGTGACAATAAGTCTCCTCAGGTCTTCAGCTAACGTCTCCTCTCTCTTTCGCATATCATGACAGAGCTACGATTCGTTGCAGTCCTTATATCTCTAGCACCTTCCTCAGTATCCGTGCAGTTCCCAACAGTGCTGTGGTCTGTACAGTCTCTATCCTCCCCCTAATCCCGATCTCCTCCAGTCTCTCCCTCAGCGTTTTGGGGACAGTTCCTAGTGCTCCCACTATGACCGGTACTACCCTGGTTTTCATGTTCCACATTTTCTTTAACTCCCTTGCTAGGTCCTGGTATTTTTCCCTTTTTTCACCCTCCTTTTTTACTCTATGGTCTGCAGGTACAGCAACGTCTAGTATTTGGCAGGCCTTCCTTTTTTTTGTCTACTATCACTAAGTCCGGCCTTCTTGCCTGGATGAGGTGGTCAGTTTGGATGTCAAAGTCCCACAGTAGTTTGTGGTTGTCATTCTCCAAAACTGCCTCTGGCTTGTGCTGATACCACTTTTCCCCATGGTTGAATCCCATTTGTTTACTTAGTTCCCAGTGTATCATCGTTGCTACTCTATCGTGTCTATGCTTATACTCCTTCTGGGCGAGTTGGCTACATTCACTAGTTATGTGGTTTATTGTCTCATCTCTTTCATCGCACATGCGGCATTTGCTGTTTGTCTGTGTTCTGTCGGTTTTTGCTTTTATGTAGTTTGTCCTTATGCTTTTGTTTTGGGCTGCCATGATGAGCGATTCCGTTTCTCTCTTAAGGTTTCCCTTTCGTAACCACGTCCATGATTTCTCGTCTGCTATATCTTTTATCTGTCTTTTAAACTCGCCGTACAATTTTTTCCCTTCCCACTTTTCTTTTCTAGTTTGCTGTACTGTTCCATTGTTTTCTACTTTATTGTTTGTTGCACTATCCCTCGCGCTCTTTATGATTTCTTCACTATTTGTTTGCACATATCTATCTAGGACTACTTTAGCTCTCTGGACACAATCTTCTATGCTGATGAGCCCCCTACCACCTTCTTTTCTCTTAACGTATAGCCTATCTGTATCATCCCTAGGGTGTAATGCTTTATGCATCGTCATAAGTTTCCTTGTTCGCCTATCCATTGATTGGAGCTCTTCCTTTGTCCATCCTAGGAATGGTCCTGTATACCTAACTACTGACACAGCCCAGGTGTTCATTCCTTTTATTAGATTTCTGCTATTTAATTTGGTTTCTAATATTTTCCTTATCCTTCTGAGGTATTCTCTCTTAATTTTCTCCTTCATCTCTTCCCGTTTTATCGTGTCACATTCAAGGACACCTAGGTACTTGTATCGGTCTTGTGCAGTCAATGCCCTAATCTTGTTGTTGTCCGGAAGCTCAATTCCCTCAGTCATTGAAAGCCTTCCTTTATGCATCACCATGATTGCGCATTTTTCTATTCCAAACTCCATTCCTATGTCCTCACTATATTCCCTTACTTCGTTGAACAGAGTCTCAAGCTCTCCCCTGTTTTTTGCAAACAATTTAATATCGTCCATGTACATTAAGTGGTTGACCTTTCCTTTTGTTTTAGAGAAGTGGTATCCTTTGCTGTTTTTCAGGATTCTGTTAAGCGGTATCATTGTTAGAACAAATAATAGTGGGGACAACGAGTCTCCTTGGAAGATTCCCCTTTTTATCCCTACCTCGGCTAGTTTGTCCCCTGCGGCTGTCAAATCTACTTTCCAGTCTTCCATTGAATTACCAATGAATTTAACCACCGGTTCGCTAATTTTGAACATTCTAAGGCATTCGAGTATCCAGCTATGTGGAATCATATCGTATGCCTTTTTGTAATCTATCCATCCCATTGCGATATTCTTTCTCCTTTTCCTTACTTCTTTTAAGATCATCTGGTCTATGTAGAGTAAATCGTTTGCCCCTTCGGTTCCTATCCTACACCCTTTCTGTTCTTCTGGTAGCAGTCCACTTCTATCCGTTGACATGTATATTCTCCCTGCTATTTGCCCGGTCAGGATTTTCCTCATAAGTGGTAGGCAAGTGATTGGTCTATAGTTGCTTGCTATGTTCCCCTTTCCCGGGTCTTTTTGGATGAGGGTGGTTCTGCCTTTAGTCATCCATTCTGGTGCTTTGCCTTCATTTAGACAATTTTGGAGTAGGTGAGTGAGTCTGCCGTGTAACGTGGTGAACTTTTTGAACCAATACTCATGGATCCCGTCGGGACCCGGTGCTTTCCAGTTGGCTACTTTCCTAAGAGTATGTTTCAATGTGGTTTCATTCAGTACTATTGGTTCTCCCTTGTCTATATCTTCTAGTTCTTTTCTCATGTTTCATAACCATTGCGGTGTTACATTGTGTCTTTTTGGGTGCCCCCATATGCTATTCCAATAGTTCTTGGCCTCTGTGGCATCTGGTTTTATGTCCTGCCTTCTTTCCCCATTTAAATCTTGGTAAAACTTTTTCTCATTGTTTTGGAATGTGCGGTTTTGTGTGTATTGGGCCGTTCTTAGTCTGTATCTTTTTAGTCTTGCCTCTTTAGCTAGTCTTTTCTGGTGTAACTCTTCGACTACAGTTGCAATGCCTTTTTGCGCTACCTTGTATTTGTTATAAAGTCTTACTCGTGGTCTGTCTGTGTGTGGTGTATTTCTAAGCAGTACTTCGTCTCTCTGTAGTTGGGAGATCTGCCTTTGTAACCTTCTCTCCCAGTTGGGTTTCTCTGCCCTATTATTGCTCAGGTTCCTATCTTGTGTTGTGAAGCTTTGTGCTACCATTTTCGCCCCTGCGTAAATTAGGTTGTTGAGTTCTAGGAGGGTGTCTGTTTCTATGTGCTGTAAGAGGCAGTTGACCTGTTCGGTCACTTCTCCGACTTTCTTTCTGTCTTTGTCTCTTAGGGAGGGGAGTGTTGTTTTCTCTCCTCGCATGATCTCTTTCAAAGCTTGTATTTTGGTTTTCTCTTCTTCCGTTGGTGCCTCGTCATCACCCTCTGGTGCGTAGCTTACTGTGGGGGTCTCATGGGGGATTATTCTAGTTTTGTTATTGGTACTAGTTGTGCTGGGGGGGCATTCTTCAGATGTGTCACCTGAACCTCTCTCTACATTAATGCGAATCTCTAGTAGTTCAGTCTCAGACAGCCATTTCTTCTTTTGAATTTGCTTTACTTGGTCAGCAAGGTGTTGGTTCGATACTTCCACAGCAGATTTTTCCCTCCATATTTGGAGCATACGCTCTCTATAAGATCGCACTGAAGGCTTACTTTTATAGTAACAGTACATAACTAGTCTATTCTCTTCCCTTGTCCATCTCTTTCTCTTGTTCTTTATAGCAGTCACCCCGTGAGGACTGCGCTTTCCCTGGGTGTCATTAGTGGTATACGAGTTTTGGCCAACAGTAGCTGTGTGACGACTGTGTCCCTCCTGAAGGCCATTAAGGGTACACGAGCCGAGATTTTGGCCAGCAGTCACAGGATGACGACCGGGTCCCTCCTGGTGGCAAACAAGGGAACACCTGCCGGTTACGACACACAGGTCTTGGATCTGTGCCCCGTTTTTTGCGGTAAAATGGTTTGGTTGTAATGTCATGATTGGGGTTTTTGGTTCTTTGGAGGTAGCACCAGACCTTGGTGGGTTGGTTAAGACCGATGTGAGTCGGAAGTAACCCAAGAGCCCCACCGGCCCTTTTGGTTCTTTTAAGGTAGCGCCAGACCTTGGTGGGTTCATTGAGACCGATGTGCACAGTGGTAACCAAAGAGCCCCACCAGCTCTTACCACCCAGGGTATGGCCTCACAAGGACAAGCCATTCAGGCTTGCAGAGATATCTATCTAGTGATATGACATTTACCTGATTGTTGAACTAAAGAAAAAACACTAAGCCTTTTTCTTGGGGAGGGGGGGGGTTACATACATTAAAGATCATATGTCTCCCTTAAATGTTTTAAGTCTCGACTTAGTATAAGTTTCGATATTCGTTGTTTTTTCTTCAAATGCCGGGGGGGGGGGGCTGGCTGGACGGCCAAGCGACCACAGCTAATTTATATTATACTAATCTCGAGGGAGGTGGGGGGTGCCGCCAGTGGAAAAGTTCATTCACACACATATATATATATACTCGCCCCTCGCTTTTCTATACTTCTATGGGACAACTCATTTTGAATTATAAATTATAAATATAATAATTTTAAATTTAATTTTAATTCCACTTACCCACGTGCAGGTCCAAAAAACAACTTTTTTCGACTTGGCAGTGACCTTTTCATTGCAAGAGAAAATTTCTCAGACTTACAAAGAAAACCATCTCAGAGGTACAAAGATACCATCAAAATATCAAGAATAATCAACCAAAGTAAAATATCATTAAAATGTTCGAAAATAATCAGAGTTCATCTCAAAGCCAAACGTTAAGTATCATTAGAATCTAAAAAAAACTTCTTTAACTAAGCCCAGAACAAAATCATCAGGGGCAGCCTGTAGTCAAAATAGCATTGTTATTATTAATATCATTATTATTATTATTATTATTATTTTTATTAATAATAAGACATTCAATCACAGAGTAAATTTTAAAATCTAGCCTGAGTTAGTTAGGTCTTCAAAGTAAGTCACCAGAATTCATCTTGAAAAGGAAGGAGGCCTTTTTGTCAAAAAGTGTGTGTGGGAGGCTGTCTTCGATATTCGTTGTTTTTTCTTCCAATGCCGGGGGGGGGGGGGGCTGGCTGGACGGCCAAGCGACCACAGCTAATTTATACTATACTAATCTCGAGGGAGGTGGGGGGTGTCGCCAGTGGAAAAGTTCATTCACACACACATATATATATATACTCGCCCCTCGCTTTTCTATACTTCTATGGGACAACTCATTTTGAATTATAAATTATAAATATAATAATTTTAAATTTAATTTTAATTCCACTTACCCACGTGCAGGTCCAAAAAACAACTTTTTTCGACTTGGCAGTGGCCTTTTCATTGCAAGAGAAAATTTCTCAGACTTACAAAGAAAACCATCTCAGAGGTACAAAGATACCATCAAAATATCAAGAATAATCAACCAAAGTAAAATATCATTAAAATGTTCGAAAATAACAGTCAAAATCAGCAGAGTTGGCAATAACAGAGGTTTCTTTAGTTTTGGGTTTAGCCTAGCTAGCTGGCTATGTATGTGTTTATACATGTACTACGCGTTCACTCCCCACAACAAGAGATATAGGACTGAAATTTTGAAAATGTTTAGTACTTATCATGTCTATAAAAAAAATTTTTATCTGCCCCCCTCAAGAGGTTTTTAGTTGGAGGTTCAATTTCCAATTAAAGTTTTTCATTGAATGGATTCCTTACTTTGTGTCCGGCTGCATCCTTGCTTTCCGAAAATAATTTTTTTTAAAGTTATCCCCGCTGAGGAGAAGATGTAAGAAGAAATTATTCACAATCCCAAACTGTCAACATCAGCAGAGTTGGCAATAACAGAGGTTTCTTTAGTTTTGGGTTTAGCCTAGCTAGCTGGCTATGTATGTGTTTATACATGTACTACGCGTTCACTCCCCACAACAGGAGATATAGGACTGAAATTTTGAAAATGTTTAGTACTTATCATGTCTATAAAAAAATTTTTTATCTGCCCCCCTCAAGAGGTTTTTAGTTGGAGGTTCAATTTCCAATTAAAGTTTTTCATTGAATGGATTCCTTACTTTGTGTCCGGCTGCATCCTTGCTTTCCGAAAATAATTTTTTTTAAAGTTATCCCTGCTGAGGAGAAGATGTAAGAAGAAATTATTCACAATCCCAAACTGTCAACATCAGCAGAGTTGGCAATAACAGAGGTTTCTTTAGTTTTGGGTTTAGCCTAGCTAGCTGGCTATGTATGTGTTTATACATGTACTACGCGTTCACTCCCCACAACAGGAGATATAGGACTGAAATTTTGAAAATGTTTAGTACTTATCATGTCTATAAAAAAAATTTTTATCTGCCCCCCTCAAGAGGTTTTTAGTTGGAGGTTCAATTTCCAATTAAAGTTTTTCATTGAATGGATTCCTTACTTTGTGTCCGGCTGCATCCTTGCTTTCCGAAAATAATTTTTTTTAAAGTTATCCCTGCTGAGGAGAAGATGTAAGAAGAAATTATTCACAAATAAACCTTATTTCCATATCTTAATTGATCATTCCCAACACGTCATGTTGCCAAAAGACATTGCTCACATGAAAAATTAATCGTCTTACAGCTATAGAGAGTACATAACTATTTTCTTTCTGCCGACTGAGAAGACAGGAATGCATTTGAAAATATATACTAGTGTTCAATAAGTTCTTTGAACGATTGAACTCCTTGTTGTCTGTGTTGTTAACACGACATTTGGAAGAAATCATGATCTTAAAAGGTGAATCATACAGTTTTTTCCAGAAGAACTTCAATCATCCCCCAAACCATTTGGAAGTTGATTACCAACGTTAAAACAGTAGACAGTATAAACAGATTTGCGTTGCGATGAAGTCATTTGATTTGATATTTTGATATTGTAGAAGTTTAATTTGAGGCTGAAATTATGCTAAAACGACAAAAGACGAATTAAAAGAATAAAATCTAGAACAGGTTTATTTTATTCTTTATATTTTCAATTTTTTAGATGTTGAGACTTTTGAAAAAATTACAATGATTCCATTTTGACGCGTAGGAAAGCAATTATTTTTCAAGAGGGAACTCTGTGGCCTGCTCACATGATTATCTAGAACGATATTCCAGATCAAATCGCCATTTTTCTTCTAGTGGGATAACTGGATGCGAATAGATTTCATTATTGATTTTTTCGTTATCGGACCGTCAATATTTGATGAATCAAAAGAAGAATCTGATCAATTGGAGATTCGTAGCCCTTATGATTTTACAAGACAAACAATTGTAGCTTTAATGTTCTTCTTCGACGATACGTCATACAGAATGACTGATACTCGTCGGTATTGGATGTTTTAAAAACAGAGTTTGGGAATTAATTGCTAACTGTGCCACCGATAGCTAACTGCTCAGAGAATAGAATTGGCAAACTGAGTTGAAACCCCAGTTGTCACAACTCTCACTTCACACAAATGATTTTGGAAGAAGCTTCAACCTATTCAACAATAGGTAAATAGTTAGGCAAATAGACTCCTATTATTTGTCAATCTATTTTAAACTTTTTCGGTCCGTCGAAGTTTCCTCACAGCGCCAATAACCTTTCATTTTGGAAACACATACTCTGCAGCCTTTCCCGTCTCTGAAACTGATACTTTATCCCAATATTCACCCACAGCTGGAAGGGATGGGGAGACGGATTCATGTCTGTCCCGAGGGCATTAACTCGAAGTAGTCGCAAAGCATCTAAGCCAGAATTCTCCATGTGGTTAACCGTAAAATCAAGTGCATTCGTGTAGTGACGTTTCATGAGAAAGACCTCCAGGCCGAATCGACACAAACAACTCACTTGAAAAAGCAACCCAGTACTGATTAATTGTCTGTTTATTGTCTCGACTTGAAAAATGTCATCATTCATGAAGATAAATCATCATATTTCTGTGACATGGTCGACAAAATCAAAATGCATGTTAGAAATGAGAAAGAATGATAGATTATGATAGAATTTGTATTTGTTGAATTTGCTAATTGATGTTCTTTCTTTTTTAAATATATTAATCCATTTTATATGATGAATGAATTATTGATAGTTTCCTCAGTCATGTCGGACACACGGTAGATGAGGCGTAATCATATATATTTTCTGTCATTTGGAGACTTTCGACGAATCATGATCCTAATTCCACACAAGGAATAAAGAAACAACGCAAACATTCCGCTGTTGGAGAAGCAATAAAGAGGGAAGGTAATTTCAATAAGTTTATAATTTTTGTGGTGATTAAATAAAGAATTTAGGGTTAGGGGTGGGGGTATTCTTGAATTAGAGCAATTCCTACTGGTTATAAATGATATGTTTGCTTTGCCTCTCATTGCTTCCCGTTGCTTCACGCATATAAGAATGATCCCAAGACCTATTCAGCCTTATTCGTTAATCATTTTGTATAAAGTTTTGCAACAGCTATGGATAAACTAAAGGTTCATTATTAGTTTTTTTGTAAGATATTTACACAGATTGTTGTTGTAACCAAAGGAATTTGACAGGATAAAGGTACCCACGCATCGAGGGAGCGGACTTTCTCTCGTATTTCAATCGTCTGTTGGATTTGAAATTGATTTTTATCTTTTGATCCAGCACAAGTTCACAAGAAAAGAGCACAGTCTCAGTGTGCTCCTCTGTTTTAGAAGAATATGCTTTTGCAATTTCAGAACTAGTTGGATATCAATATCTTTCCAAAAGCGATGAATTATAATGTACATGATTGAAATTATTTTACCGGTCTGGTTAGTCACAATAGAAAACATTTAAGTGACCAATGGCTGTTGGTGTTGATCACTTGAAAATTGTTTTTTCAAAAAACAACAACAATTTAGCATAAACTTTCATTATACTTTTAACCCCAACTAAAAACCTACTTAAGTGAGGGATTTTCCATAAACAAGAGATATGATAGGGAGAAAATGTTTAGATTTTCAGCCTTCTGCACCCATTGGCGCAACCTGTACGCACGATACATACATGCATAGCCAGCATAGCTAGCCCGTCTGACTAGAACTGACAAAACATAAAAACTGCAGAAACCTGTGTTGAGAGTTCTGGAGGCAGTTTTGGTTGACGGTTTCTAATGATGATCTGATTTCTATCGTTATGTATGTTACAGGATTCGTTATGTTCGCACAGTATTCGTTACAATATTCGTCACAGTATTCGTTAGTACAGTAACACTAGAAAAAAGGGTGAATTGTAGCAATGTCTTTTGAAAGCAATTTCCACTTCAATCGGGTCACTGTTTTCGTGTAATTCTAAAACCTAAGTAATTTGGATTAAAAAATGTCTGTATAAAGGAGATAAATCCAGGTTTATTAATTTCTAATGACTTTTCTTTGAAAAAAGAAGAGAAATGAGCAAATAATTAAAATATAAACTGTATGGATAGAATGTGACTCGACATCGAATTTGAAGCAGATACTTTTAAAGTAATAAAACTAATACTGAACGTACTTTTTGTTCATTGATATTTTGATTGACTAAAATAAGCACAATAACCACAATAATAAAACAAATCAGAAATGAGTAGCTGATTTAGCATTAGTATTTTGGTTTCATTTCGAATGCTATAAAATAATACCATCATCAAATCGACGAAAATACGGGATTTGTTATCCCCGACTTTAATAAAATGAATCACAGAGTATAATGATAACCGTCTGTATTTGTCGAAACAATGGAGAAATCAAATGCTGTGTGCGTCCAGTCAGGAATGAAAAGAAGAACAAGAGAACAGACTCTGTTCATAAACTGCAACACCGTTTATATAGTTTTCGACAGAATTTGTCAACATTTGTTTCAGGAATAAAAATATTGATTTCCAATTGAGTTTTCAAATTGATTCCCAATAAAACATCCGAAATAAAAATTATTAATCAAAAAATGAAACGATAAGTATCGTACGAAATGCAATATAATCCATTGTGAAATGAAAAATATACAAAGATATAAATATGGAGTGTATGCATTAATAATAAATACTATATAGTCTGCATTCTTTCTTCCTTTCCTTCTCTCTTTCTTCCTTGCCTTCTCTTTTCCTTGCTTTACCTCTCTCTTTTTCCTTTCCCTCTCTTTCTTTCTTTCTTTCTTTCTTTCTCGTATCTTTTCATCCCAAGGATTGATTTCGTAAAAAAAATATAAATATATATATGGAGTGTATGCATTAATTATAAATACTATATAGTCTGCTTTGTTTATTTATCCTTCTTTTTTGTCTCTCGAACTTGCTTGTATTTATTCATCTCGTGAATTTATTCAAAAATAGTATACTATAACACAGTGTTACAAGAAACAAGAAAAAGAAGAGCGTTCTTAGCAAAGAAAAAAGCTGTCTCACTTTAACCACCAATCTCTCTTCAGGTAATTAAATTCCTTACAAACGCTATTACCCGATTTGAATTTGGTTTCTGTTATTCTACAAACTGTCGACCTGCGACGCTGTTAAAAAGGCGTTTTGAAACCATGGATGTTGGAATAAGACAAACACGATGTGTAGAACAATATACCTTGTTTATTCTTTATATAGACCAAGAAGAGGGCCCTTATTTCAGAATATGAAACAATACTGGAGCAAACTGTAAGAAAATGCGTGA
The DNA here is from genome assembly GCA_963457665.1 of Thysanoteuthis rhombus. Lineage (NCBI taxonomy): Eukaryota > Metazoa > Mollusca > Cephalopoda > Oegopsida > Thysanoteuthidae > Thysanoteuthis > Thysanoteuthis major. The sequence continues at coordinate 31,432,016 of OY735234.1, read as the reverse complement.
AATACCCTTAATAACAAAGATAGTCTGACCTTTATAATAATGAGATAATATATTTCTTCAAGGGAATTTTGCCATTGTGTAATCTCAGAACGTATATAATCAAATAGTATGTACATTTTTGAGAAAAAGCTTTAGTGAGTAAATGAGAAATTAGGGTGAAAGTCAAGATGGAAGAAACGCCTGTACAGCCCGAGTGGAGATACTGTTGAATCATTTTCTCTAGAAGATGAATTATTGCAAATAGGCCGACACTTGCAATCACAAAGACTTGCTTACAAATTTATAAGAAGCTGGCAATGGTAATCATCGTCAAACTGGACATAATTGTCTCCACCCTTTTGCATTATGCATACCAGCAAGAGAGGTTGTGAAAGAAAGGAAGACATTAATATCAGTAATCACATGACATCTGTCCAAGTTATTTTGACCACGAGGTCAAAAGAAAATGAAGGATTTGGATCACGATTGGGGAGAATCATTCTGTTGGGACACATTTTTGCACGATTCTTTTGTTGCTGATGTTCTATGACTTCCAAGGCTTTGACAAGAGGGAAATTTCAACAACGATATCCAGCGATAGAACAGAGTACAGGGAAATGTGGATCCCAATTTAGTTATTTGATTTCGTATGCATACTACAACGCGAATGTGCACCCCCCCCCATCTGGGATAATGCATGAACATTTCTTTGATCGGGAAAAATCTGGCTTATATTCTGCACTGCATAACATTGATTATCATTGAATATTTTTTTCATTTGATCGCTCTTAACCTTAACTGGTCTTCCTAACTGTGGAGAATTGTGATATTTTACAAACCAATTGTGACACCTTCGATCATTCACAGTATAAATCCCATATATTACACAATTTTTTCCATATTTGAGTCAAATTCGTACACTGTTTCAAAATAAGTGAACATATCATGCTGAAATTGTTGCTTTTTTCATCTATCTCCAATGTTTGAATCAATTAAGAAAACTACACCGATTTTTACAATAAAGAACACGCTTTGAACCTAGTTTAATTTCATACTTTGAATACCTACAAAAAATATTTGATAAAATTGTTAGCTGGTGAAAAATTACATTATTTACTCAATAAAGTAATAATCAGTTTAAATTTTATCGTCATTTATTTCTTTTCAACGTTGATTGATGCCAACAATTTAACAATAAACAATTGTCAAGGAAATTGTGCGAAAATTCATCAAACAATCGAATTAAAACCTGCCACTTTGCAGGATTTGTTTTTTTTAATTTAATTATTTTTTTGATAATCATGCATTTTCTGTTAAGATCAGAAGCAATGTGTTTTTAATCATGCATGCGTTGAATGTAAATTATCGGAAAACAACGGCCATTTGTCTGGTTAAACAGAATGAAATTTGAAGTAGAAAATCAGAAAGTGAAGTACAATGTATTATAATGCAATTTAAAAGTCCAAGTCCGGAGTTGAATTAGTTTTTCTGCTGAAACAAGAAGAAGAACAAAAGACCAGGCTGACAAATTCTAAATATCTTACTGATACGCAAGGGCTTATTTCATTCTACTAAATAAATACATTCATCCGAAAAGAATTACATTTTCATTTATTCTATATACAGTGCAAAAGATGCTGTAATAATTTCAGTTGGAATAAAAACAGGTGTGGAATTTGACTCTGCAGCAGCCAAACGTGTAATTTTGTGCATAATTTCCTCCTTTTATCTTGTTCTATCCACTTCAGCCCAAGCCTTTACAACAATTGACACGTTTCGGTGTCAAAAGACTTTCATTAAAGTTTTTGCAACTTTACACCGTTAACTAACATCCACTTTCTGAAATTCAGTCTTACTTTCACTTAATCCCCAACATGTAGCTGTAATTAAATCTTGCTCTTGGACGGGCAGTTGTTCTATTCTCAGCACACATGCTTGTCCAGAATTCTACACATTGGTACTGAATGCACTGTTGAAAATTATACACAGTAGATTATTTTGGCAGGATTTTTATGAAGTTTCCAGGTCTAAATATGATATCGTTTGACTTACATCTGTGATAAATTCAACACTTTTAATGATAAATTACGAAAATCCTTAAAATTTCATATCGAAAGCAGTCGTAGCGTTTTGAAATATCCAAAAGCAAATAAATTTGTTTCCTTTGATGTACAATACATGAGACAATTGTTTTAGACCCAATCATTGTTCGTAGCAGTTTTTCACGGGGCTTGGGTGCTATCCCAACGCCCAAGGTGAACTACATCACAGGGTTAGAAAGTTCCAACTATCCTACTATTTACCCATAACTTGGGAGCTTCATAGGGATTATTCAGAAATTAATGGAAACTGTTCAAGGACTAAATGTAATCCAATCTAGGTTGGGCAGTCAAAATATTTTGAAAAAGGATTTTCCATGTGAAATAATAATTTTGGACTGACCTTTTTTATGAGTATCGAAACAATCCGAAGAATGACCTGCAAGAGAAAGAATCGATTACATGGTGTACTTTGAAATGGTAGTCATAGATGGATTATGAGTGTCAGTACTTCCGATTCTGTTCCCAAATATACTTGTAAAATCATTGGATATCTATAAACATTGATCATTACATTCATCTAATTCGTAAAGTGAAATGCATTAGAGAAAATTATCACTGCTATAAAGTATTGTTTGCCCCCATGTATATATATATATATATATATATATATATATATATATATATATATATATATATATATATATATATATATATATATATATATGGGGGGGATAGAGAGATTATACGTACACTCGACAATACTTCATACCTAAAAAAGTATATCGAGAGCTGATAACTGGAAATGGTTATGAGTGCACTGTTTTTGAGTCGTTTATTCCGGACATTGATTGCCCCTAACCAGAATGAACTTTTGAGTATTTTTCATTCTATAGTGATCTTAAACTGTCCCTTCTATTCGGGTAGACATATCACAGGAGACAACAAAATGTTTGGCAGACAACCCATTTTCACCATAAACGAATTACTTCTGGTTGCCAACTCTCCACACATGTACCCCCCTACACACACACTCACTAAAATCAAACCTAAAATCGTGAATGAAATAGTCTCAGGATTCCATCCCTAACCTGTCTAACATAGTGACTAATTTTTAAAGAAAATCAATCACCTGGTGTGAAAAATGATGGTTTCCAATGAACTTGAAGACAGCTAAATTATCCAATCATAGTGAACTTTCCAGATTGTGACAGACTCTTTATGGATAGATCTCTAATTGTGATGTCAGATATGTCATATGAAGAACAGTGTTTCTAGGATGTGCCCTCCAGACAGAAGGAAGAGTTATATCTCCATAACTACTTTTGTCTGTTGGAACTATTTCAGAGGCTTTTTAATATGATACATGATTTTGATAGATATCAGTCGTCCTCAGGCCTTTACACACCATTTGGTTGGTGTGAAAAAATAAATACCACGTGACAGTATTTTTACACATCTGTTACAATAAATGTGCACTGCATTATGATACTAAAGATAAATTGCAGTCAGATATTAAACCAGTGCTTGTTGAAATATGTCATGGATGAGGACATGTTTAAATGATTCACTGAAAAACAATGCTCGTAGTTTATGGAAAAAGTTCACCCAGATTACCAGTGTGTTTTTGTTATGGTTCCTATTCTTTCTGTTCAAACAGGAAATATATTGGATATTAATCTTTAATAGGATAAAAAAAAGGAGGGAGATATTTGAAGAGCAAGAATACAAATCAGAAACAAAAGCAGCTTAAAAAGTAACATTGTAAAAGAAACGCATTTGCCAGTGAAGAGAGAAGAAATCTTTTTGTAATCCTAGAATCATAGGAAAGGTTGTATATATAATGTATGTACATATAATGTATTTATATATGATGTGCATATATATGATGTATGTATATATATAATGTGCTTATATGTATAATGCATATGTACAATGCATATATATATATATATTTATACATATATATGTATATATATATATAATGTATATAGGTATATAATGTGTATATAAAATGTATATATATGACGTATATATAATGTATATATATAACGTATATGTCTATATATAAAATGTGTATATATATATGTAGAATGTGTATATATATAAATATATACGTGCATATGTATGACATATGGATATAAGTAAATTATTTTATTTATATACATATTTATTATATCTATAACATATATATATATATATACATATATATATATATATATATATATATATATATATATATATATATATATATATGTATACGTATATAATTTGTTCAATATATGTAATGTATATTATATAAAATATATCATATATGAATGTATTTATAAATGTAAGTTATAATATATATTTGTACATATAAATTTATTCAAGAAATGGACATATTTGGTCCGACAGAATGAATCATTAAATGCATTGTATTTTATAGAGATTTATTTGGAAGGATATCTTGACGCGGTTGATATATCACTCAATTTAGACAACATGAATAGAATAAACAGAAACAGAAAATTGGGCAACAGTAGGAATCCAATTTGCCATCGATAGAGTAGCAAAGCTGCCAAATAACTGCTTTCGTCTCGAAATCTCATGTTGTATATTCTTGGTCTTTTTCGTCTCTTCCAACGCAACGGTATTTATTAAAAAAAACAGACACAATTGGCTCGATAAAATGAATTATAAATTGCATTACATTATACAGAAACTTATTTGAAATGAACTCCCAATCGTTGTATGGTCAATATATCACTCAATTTAGACAACGTAAATAGAATTATTCTATTTTTGGCAAAAAGTAGGTTCCGATTTGGTATTATGATTACTCTGTGGATAGAACATCATTCTAAAAAACCTTCAAAATATTCTTCTGAAAACTTGTTTTTAAATGTTCCCAGCTCCAAGGAAGTTGCCATGTCTAAGGATTAGACATTGCAATTTCAGCTGGGCTGCAGGTATATAAAGGTACTTTTTTGTAGCGTGATAGATAAACACACAAACATGTAAACACCTTTCATTTATAGACTGGAGACTATTGCAGCAATTCTTATTTCTCTAAGAAAACATCCAAAATAATGACACTCATACTCCATTTGGACAGTTCAGATTTCTCTACCCACCAACAGCAGGATAGAAAACACATTCATCATCTGCAGCTGTATTTATTGAAACAAACGTGTTTTTGAGTTATGAAAGTAATTCTTTATGAGCTGTATGTTTGCCTTACTTGGTTTGAATCATTGTTTTAGTTCACTATTAAGTTACATAGTTTGCATGTGTCAAATTCAGTATGTGTAGTTAGCACATGGTGTTCTGTTATTGCTGATTAAGTTGGGACAGTTGCAAAATTTACATCAATTGTGTCATTCTACGATGTCGGTATCGGGAAAAATGTTGCTGTGCATATTCCCTTGAGTGTGACAAAATCAGCTTATTGTAAAAAGTTTCAGTCTTGAAAAATAAATTCTTATTCATCAAAACTTTTGTTGCATTGCAAGTTGTTCCATTGATCCTGTTAAACGCTGAAATTTGGTTAGATCGAATTACGTCTGTGACATCTGTTCATTGATTCAAGGTAAGCCTATATTCTAATACATGAACCAGCGAAACTTTATAACTATTATATGATAAATAAATGTTCCTATCATTATTGTATATAACTAGATAATACTACAATGTTATAAAACGATGCCTGTTTTCAGAATATAAACAGAAGTTGTTGCAACCGTCCATGATTAGTATTCGGGTCAGTTGCAATATCTGAATTCTTCCATTCAAATAAACATTATGAACAATGTGTCATATGTAATAATCTCCAAATATTATCTTATTTTTAAATCCACATATATACTATGCCAAGAAAAACAGAATACTCAGTCCTATCGCAAAAAGTAATCTCATTTAACATTATTTCTATCATTACCAAACCTACCCTCGCTTACTCATGTGCATTTATAATTCTCAATTACTGCAAATAGCACCCAACCTGTGGATAGGATACGAGAGAACAATCCCATCACTTAACAATATTATAAAATGAACACCAGCCATTCTCCCTTACCTTATTGCAAACAGCATGACAGGAAACTGTGATCAGTTTATAACCAAAAACCCTTACACACAGTCAAAGGGGGTAAATAACTAACAAAACAACAAAACAAAAAAAAAACAACAAAGAAAACATGTAAGCCATACCCCAACGGTATATAAAAGCAGAAAAATCAGTTGTCCGTTGATCGCAATGACCGCAGTAAACTGATCAGATACAACGAATTGTAAATATCAACCTCTTTCTCTCTCTCTCTCTCGTTCTCTCTCTCCCTCTCTCTCAATACATACATATATATATATATATATATATATATATATATATATATATATATATATATATGTGTGTGTGTGTGTGTTTGTGTGTATGTGTGTGTGTGTGTGTGTGTGTGTGTGTATGGAATATAAATATATACTCATGAAGCCAATGTAATCTTGTAAATGGAATTAATTCACTGAATACGCAGATCGAACATTGTACGGGGATATTTTAGATTAACGCCCAACTAATGACTTCATGTCAGGGTTTGGATTTACTGAGTTGCATAAAGATCTAAAACAATAATCAACAAGCCTGACTGTCACATTGTGTAGGATAGACAACTCCAACATGAGGGTCAACAACTCTACAAAAGATTTTTCTCTGTAAAAATCTCAAATTGATTCAAAAGAACTCTTAGAATTGTTTCCTTAAGATTTAATCATTAAAGGTTTATTTGTAGTAAAAAATAAATGGAAAAATCTTTTTGACCTAAGAATCATCCATCCCTAATTTCATTTCATTATTTCAATAAGTATCGAATTGGACAATTAGTTGCTTTACTATATAATGAAAGGAAATGTTTTTATATCGGATTGTTCTTCATTTGAGATTATGATACCAACCTACTTTATGCAATCTCGTGACTATAAAGCTCAAAGCCAACTGTTGTAAGTCTAAACTTTTTAGTTGCTTCATTAAATTAATACAAATTGAACATAAAATTCCTGGTATTTAATTTTCAAATCATCGTAGGACAGACACGTGTTTACGCAGAACGTTAGCAAAGCAATTGGTATTAATTAGTATATGATCGAATTTATTTCGATATACAGGTGTAAATATTCGAGTGCATTTAAGTTCTTGTATGATCATGTACGTATATTTCTCAGGTGAAATGATATATTAGTATTCTTTTACTGTTCTGATCGTATTTCTTTTTTATTTCTAAGATGAGAATTTCTGTTAATGTGACTTAAAAGCAATCTCGAAAAAAATAAAACAAACGCTAAATCGTGTTTCTTTGAAGTTTATTACATAAAAGTTATCCACTCTGTATCTTCTGCTAGAATAACATTTGTTTCATTCTGTCAATAATAATTCCATTAGTTCTTTGTTCCACGTTTTACTATCGAATCAAAAACTCGTTTTAATGCAGAGATTGATGAAATGTATAGAAAAGAGGGACGAGAAAGAACAAAGGGGAAAAGAGAGAAGGAGGAATAATTGAATGAATTGGAGCAAAAAGAAGAGAGATAGATAGAATGCAAAATACAGGGAAAATGAGAATAAAAGAGAAAGATTGATAGAAAAGAACGAAAAGGTAGAAAATAACAAAAAAAAAAGCAAAAAAGCAAAAGAAGCAAAAAAACAAATCGAAAGAAACAAACAAAAAGATAGAAAAAAAAAGAAAGAAAGCACGGAAAATATGCGTGAAGAAGACACTAAAAAAAGAAGAGGAAGTAAGAACGAAAAGAAAAACGCAAAAAGCTTGAAAATATCGTAAATAGGAAGGATGGAGAAGAATAAACTGAAAGAATGCACGTTGAAGAAAAAGAGGAAGGAACAAGCAATCAAACGATTGATAGGAACATAGAAAGTAAGAAAGAAGGAAAGAATAAAAGGAAGAGAAACAAACAAGCAAAGGCTTAGCTCATCATAACAAAAAAAAGTTGAGACAATGTCTTTAGATTTTCAATAGTGGAAAGCCTCAGGGAATTTCTATCTGTCCATTATTTCTTTTCACTTGACATTGCTGACTTTACTTCAACAACTAAAAAGAGAAAACCCTTCCATAAAAGCTGCAAAGACAAGTAATCAATGACCAGAAGCCGATCAATTACAGGTTAAACGTCTGATTGATCTATTTAATGGTGATGCAACTATGGTCGGTTTTAATTCAGTTTTCTTTTTTTACTATCAATTGAACGCATTTACATTTGTTCTCAGTTTTGAAAGGATCTTTTATTTGTTATCGATGGTTTGCTTTCTCGGATTCAGTGTAATGTTGTCAACCGCCTATCAAAAAGCCGAATGTGTAACTATTACTTGTGTAATAGAAAAGTTGATCTAACATCTCTTGAAATGCAATCAGCCTTAATTTGATTGAAATCAATCATCTTTAATTGACATCGAAGATACCTGATATGGTGGAGTGATCATTAAGAGAGTTTCTTGTTTCAATTACTTACTAAACTTTTCGTGAGTTGACTTTAGTAAAAGAAAACTATTACGATTGATGTATAGAGGGTCCGTGCGGAAAGCATCGAAGAAAATAACTTATCTAAGAAGGTGACACCTTAGTTCTTCAGGACTCGGCACAGGTATCTGAACGTCCCTTCCACATTTCACAATAGTCTGCAGAGTCCTCTATCAGTATCTACATCTGTTATCTCGATTTGTTCACCTTAATCTCGTCCATGGTGTTAATTTATGAAAAGCCAGAAGTCACAGGAAGTCAAATGTAGACTGGAGTAGGTTGAGAGGATTGGCTGAAACCAGCATGAGACCGGAAGTGAATGGGCAGGCTCTGTCATTGTGAATGAGACGATTATACAATACTCAGGTTCATTCAACGGTATCTCACTACCGACTGGGTAACACCACGCAAGAATGTCTATCCATTCATGTGCAGTGAGGTCTTTTCTATTTGGTTGCAAAAATATATCAAGGCTGCGCAACTAGTTCTTTGTATAGTCAAAATATCGGATACTTACCTACAAACCTCGTATGTTTTAGTTAAAATAGGAAGTTATATCAGGCAAGCAGATAGATTTACTATGTATAAGAACTGTTTTGTGAAAAAAAAGTGTCTTATTTGGTAATTTCAACGAATCTGGTAAATATGAAATTGAGTCCCTGTATATGCTAACGCAAAAAAAAAAATGGTTAGAATTTGCTCTTCATAGAGATGCGTCAAGTTGAACTTGAATTGTCTTGTGGATTTATCTTGCACAGATCATGTGCAATTTAGGATGAATGAAATTCGGAAAGATCGTTTCAACGTTGACGGTTACTGCAACAGTTTTTTAAAATGAACATTCTCTTGGTGGTGAGTATTCATTGGCTCAAATACTTATTCATCCAGTCTCCTCTCAAACATGCTAGAATGAGAACTACCAGATGCTGTTTGTCAAAAGATGAGGATTCGTAACATCAGTGCTAAGTGAATGTAAACAGTCTCATATACACTGACTGTCCAGTTCCGTAGCCCAGAGGTAGGATATCAGCCTCTGAGTCTGAAGTGAAGGTTTCAATTCTGTCTCTATAGCCACACTGAAGAGATGTAATACATCGAAACAGCTGTGATTGGATGACTCAATAATTAATGCTCATCTATTCAGGATTGAGCACTCTTTAAGTGAGGGAAATCATCCACCGTAAGTTTATGCATTGAGCACTCTGGTGGTTGTGTAAATAGTTATATCGCTTAAATTCAGCCTTACTGACAGTCCATCAGTAGGATATCGGCCTCCAGGACTGAAGTGAAGGTTTCAATTCTGCCTGGATGGAATAATGGAAAGTCTATAGCCACACTGAAGAGATGTGATACATCGAATATGGATGACATAATAATATATAGATATAGATATAGATAGATAGATAGATAGAATGCTTTATCTTAAAACAAAGAAATTCCTATCTAAGTAACGGATTTAAAATGTATTCAACAACTGATGGATGCTTTCAGTCCAGGGAAAACCATCGCGTGCATGTTGCCCAATTAAACCAATTGAAGGCAGAAAACCCCGCATTTAGTTCACAAAAGAACGGAATATTCGATTAGGATAACGAGAGACGCATCTTTGTTAGGTGACCAAATTAAAATTGTTACAGCTTGGGCAGAAAGTTTTCCCTCGTTCAACAGATGTGGCATGATAATTCTGGTATTTACAAAATTATCATAATGAAAAAAAAAAAATTTCTTGGAAAGTCACCTGGATTTTGTCAGAACATGATGATAATGGAACCAAACGGTAAAAATGTTGCTCTATAAAGTTGATATAAAAGATATAAAAAAAAATGTTTTCAAGTTTTTCTGGAAGAAATAAACGAAGATTTTTCAAAAACAAGTAAATATTCTTAATAGTTTCAAAATTGAGGATTAAACGCAGAATTTTTCAAATTTTCAGGACTCAGTCTTTATCTTGAGCGTTTAAAATCAGGTAAATGAAGAGATATTCAGTGGTCTGCAATTAATCTGAGCGTTTCACATAAACTAGGTTATACAGAATCATTTAACTGTTTTGGTAAAGATTTACCGAAGGATGTCTTGAAAATAGTATTACTATACGACAGAAATACATTGCAAAATAGTAATACGTTAAAAATCAGGGAAAGTCGGGGATCAGGAATTGAAGCAAGTATTTATAACTGAATGGGTCTATTTATGTATAATGTAAATGGATTGCTAATTTTACAATAGAATGCATTAAAATCAGTTAGAAATGAATTGACAGTGGTCAGGAATTATTGGAATTCAACAATGTTATATGTATAACTATCTTTTTTGAAATTCTCACAGAAATTACACGTGAATAATTCGAACTCATTTGATGTCTAATGAAACAAAATCAAATGGATGTCTATAAATCAGTGCTGAACCTTTATTACAAAATTCATTAATATAATAAAAATGAAAGAAAAAATAAATTCTTGAATTTTAATTACATTAATCAGTTAATGACCGTAACTTTGATAAGTATATAATAGAAATTTCCATGAAACTACTGTTGCTTTTAACTTTTCAACTTTTTGCTGTAGTTTTAATGAACTCTTTCATTCTTCTTCTTTCTCTCTTTCATTCGTCTTTTTCTCTCCTTCATTTCTCTTTCTTCCTTCGTTCCCTCCGTTTCTGTTCTTTTTCCACTTCTAGTCCTTTTCGATTTTTATCTCCTTCATTCCTCTCCTTTACTTTTTCTATGCTTCATCCTCTTCCTTTCTTTCCTATTCCCTTCCTCCCTATTCTTTATTTATCCGTCTTTTTTCTTCTTATATTTCCTTCATCCCTACTCTTCCTTCCTTTTATTCTTTTTCCTCCTGTTTTTCCTTCATTCATCTTCTTTTTCCCCAATATTCTTAGTCTGAAGATATATTGAATTAAAAAAAAAAGAAAAAAAACAAAAAAAACAAATGATTTACTCTTAAATCAAGGAAATATAATTTTAATGATTTTTCTTATAGGACTTGATAATTAGTCTGTATAGATAATTGAAAGATCTCTACAGAATCAAACCCAAACCCAACGCCAAATAGAAAGAATTACTTTTGTGAGTCCGTTGATATAGTTCATTGATTTTTGTGCTACTCCATTCAATTGAGAATAAACACAATCTGACATTTAAATATTTGTTCCCCCCCCTCTCTCCCTCAGTCTTGTCCTCCTTTCACTTCTTTCCAATTAATCGTACTTCATCCCGCTCTCTCTCCTCATTCCTGTGGTTCTCAAACTGTGCGCAACGAAACAATAATGTAATGCAAATATCTCCCAAGTGTGCTGCCTAATTGTCAGATCTGCATCGTGTATTTCGAAAAAAGGCAAAGCGTGGTCGCCTCTTCATAGATAACCCCCATTGGAGAATCGAGGCCGGTTACAAAGTCTGTTGAATCTGCCTGCCCTGTTATCTTTGCAAGTCTCAAGTTTGGTTGAAACCATGACTTTATTCCTACAAGTTTTTTAAATGATCACCCTGTTTTGCAAGGGATACCTTCAACTTAATCAAACAACTGAGTATGTACTCAATTAGCTGCCAGTTGCACACTCTTCATTCATACCGGGAATTGAACCCAGAACTTTACATGAGCTAAACGTTAAATTATCCAAGTGGACAGTATTTTGATATAAAGGTTATGAGAGTCAAATATCTTTTTTAATGTGACATCACTGCCTTACTGCATCTTTAAAAATAACAGCCCATATTTCTTCAAGCACTTTCATCCTGCACACAATCGTAGTCTTGCCTCCCTTCTTATATCTTTCTCATTATCATTGAAATATTTTTTCTCTTCTTTCATTTTTATACATCTTCCACTTTCTTTCCTTCTTCAATTAGTAACGTAATGCTCTACCTTCTCCCTTTATAGCTCTCTCCTTATTATCTCTTCTCTCTTCTATTCAACCTGCTATTCCCTAATTTTGTATTCCTGCGATTTTCACATTATACAAAATTTCAAAACAGTCATCATCATCATCATGGTCGTCATCATCAGCAGCAGCAACAGTAGCTAGACATAGACCTTCCCCAAGATCTGCCAGACTTCTCTCTCATTGGCTTTTCGGAGCCAAAGCTTCCTTTACTTGTACAGATAGTCATGCCACCTCATATTTTACTGGACACATTTTTGCATATCAGGTGATCCACGTTGTGTATCATGTTGATTGATTTTCAATCATTCTTGCAGCGTGGTCTGCTCATTGTTATTTGAGTCTTCTACCGGTTTCTCCTGTTTCTCGAATTCATGCTGTCTTTCTCTGTTGTGCTGTCTTGTGATCTTTCCATGTGATTTTTAATATGATTCTTTCGTGTGCAAATTGCATAGTTCTCAGCTTGAGGGTCAATCAGTCAACACAAACATAGGTTTCTTTAGTTTCCAAATAGGGCTGGCTGGCTGGCTGGCTGGCTATGTATCTATCACGCGTACAGGCTGCACCAATGGAGCTAAAAGGTTGTAAATTTAAATATTTACCAACTTTTTCAGTGATCAGCGTCCAGCAAAAGGCAAGAGAAGTAACTTTTCCATTGAAAATCCCCTTTGCTCAATTTTTGATGACCAAAAGACGTTGGTTTCTTTATAGTTTTTATTGAGTAATTAACCAGACTCGTTTGTCTTTCCTTTCAATCTTTTACTCTCTCTCTCTTTCTCTCTCCCTCTCTCTCTCAAATCAAAACTATTTTCCCTTTTTATTTGTGTGTTTAAATATTTATTCAACTTAATCTGACACAATTCAACAAAATTGGGCATCCGAACTAGCGAACCAAAATTTCTTATGCAGCAAATGCTCATATGTATTTCATGGATATTTATAGAGTTTTACAGTCTGGTACAAAGTCGCAATAGTAGGCTACCCAGTGACGTTCTTTCTGATGTATGAGACAAGTTTACTGCCAAATGCTTGGCAGTAGTCACCATTGGCCACTTATGGATATTTACTAAAGTAAACTCAGTTTGGTACAAGATAACAATAATCAGGCACCAAATAAAACTTATTACATTAGTGAGCCGGTTTGTTGGACTATTTTCCTACCTATTGTGCCACAGTAGACGCCAGTCCATCATTTCTTTTTTTTTGTTCGATGCTGTCTTTGTGTCATTTTGTCCCAATTATGTCACTACTTTCTTTGTATAACTCATTCCCCTCTCTCACGCTCTTTCCCTGTTTCCTTCTTTCTTTGTCTTTCCCATGAAATACACTTTCTTTCTTCCTTTACCTTCCATCTTTCCTCCGTTACTCTATTTTCTTCCTATCTTTTCTTCATTCTTTTTTCTTTCTCTCGTTCGTTCTAATTTAGTCTCCCAAGATTTTTTTCAATAAATGAGGTATTTTGAACTATCATTAATTTCCTCCTGTATTTGTTTCTTTCCAATCTAAATTGCTTTTATTCGCAACCACGCAGACCTTTAGTCTTCAAAATAGAATATGCTTGCTTTAAACAATTACTCGTTCTCAGACTAGAAAAAAAAACAATCAACGAAGATCTTGTCAAAAAGAGAGGAAAGATTTATAGTCGAATCCCCAGCTTTGGACAAACAGATTGATGTCAATCTTTAGAAATACAAAGCAGACCAATGTAAACAAATTATTCGTCATATATGCTTGGTTTAGTCAGAAATGCTGGTTTACAGGAAAGGTAGACAGACCCTTTCTACTTGGTACAGGGTCTTTTTTCTTTTTGGTCAAGTACACAGCTCAGGCTGATGAATATTGAACCACCAGAGGTAGCGATCAATTCTTTTCACATATGCATGTGTTTTGGCGCTTCTGGTCAGATTGTTTTGTCTACAGATCTGTAATAGATTCCTCTTAAAGATGTTATTGATTTTTTGAAAAAAAAGTTCCTTTTTGCTTTTTCGAGCTTTATTTTAGTAGGTGTGTCAATAACATCTAGATTCTCCAGTGTCTAGATATTTCTACATTTTTTTTACTATATTTCAATGATATCAAAAATAGAATTAATACTGACCATATCTATCCTTTTTTTTCATGGCTTCATATTCAATGCTACAGTTATTCAATTATTGACTGTGATGGTATGTGAGTAGTTCTATTCATATTAACCCAGTATAAAAAGAAAAAAGTAATGTCTAATTAGTCACTCGATAGAAACCCTCACGTGACCCACACCTTTTGACAATATGCCTTGTTGGCGACGATCAGTTAGAAGATAAGAAAAAAAAAATTCATTGGATCACTAAAGATTGTAAATTGAAAACCTTTCTTCTAGACATGATAAGGAGTGAATATTTAAATTTTCAGCCTGCTAGCTCCATTGCTACGACTTGCACACGAAATATATACATAACCAGACCAACTTGAAAACTGAAGAAACCTATGTTGACAGTCTTAGTAACAATTTTAGCAGACAGTTTCAAATAGTTCTAATAATAATGATGAAGATGATGATGACGCTGGTAAAAGTAAATGTGAACTCTTTTCCTAATGCATTTAGTTATTTATACCAACATGCTTGTTAAAACAAAGGCTTCATTTTTTTTCGATGTTTTTAATAAAATAGAGTAGCTTAACATGTTTCTATAGGGAAAGTGCATGGCTTATATTTAGAGGGAGACTCGTCCCCGACATCTGAGCACTTCTGAGTGCATTCCATTTGTCCTGTCCCAAATTAGAATCGTAGATTGCTAATCAGAGAATGAAAATGCTAAAAAGGTAAAGGCCGACTTTCCAACAATGTTTGCTTGCTTACAAGTGCATTAGTTATAACAGTACACATCGGGATATGCGAATCAATCCGTAATTACAAAACGTGCAATAACGAGAAACTGATTTGAAAGCCCGTGTTGTTTGTAGAGTCTCAGTGCGGTTGTACTTCTTTAATCTGACAACCCTGGGACGTAGCTGGATCATAGAAAATGTTGTAAAATAAATTACGGAATAGATTTTAGCAGTTTATCGATTTTATACGATTTTTACAACGAAGACTTGAATTTGCTATCACATGGCTTTTGTGTCAAACTATAGATATGCTGATTGGACTATTTTGAAAGCTTCATTTATTAAACTACTCATCTACCCATTTATCAAACGTCGGAAAAATAATTGTTTCATGGAAATCATTAGAAAGTATCTGGTAAGCGGCCTTTGACTTAAAAGAACGAGAGAAATAGCTACACGAATATACAAAACAGGTTTACTTTGTTATTCAATAGAACTCATCATGTTGCCACATGCCATGTTGCTGGTGATCAATTTGAAAGATCAGGATAAAGCAATAACGGGGCATTGTTTCAGATAGTTTCAATATGATATAACTCAATTCATAATTATTTCTCTTGGATTATATACCCACTTATATATATAAGATATAATTTCTGAGAGAAACAGATATAAACTGTGGATAAACAAAAATGGGAATTTGGGTTTGAAACTGTTATTTTGGTCTTTGTATTACCAGTGGCTGCTTAGCTCAATGGTGAGAGCGGATGCCCTATCAGTAGCAGGTCTGATTCCTGCAGCAGCTTTTTTTCTAAAATAGTTTATTCTATTTACGTAATCTAGGCCAAATTACACATTCACTGTGTAATAACAGGATTTTATTTCAAATAGCACCCAATATAATATAAAAGAATACATATACGTGTGTATATATCTAGGACAGGCTGTCTGAATAGACAAGGTAAGCACTGCCCACCTTGTGCAAAATCATGATGGATAATTATCAAATATAAAAAGAAAAATATGTTTAATTCATAGTAGATTCATATTTTGATACACTAAATTCGAGGTATGGTTCAATGAATTGTTGTTATTTTCTTAGATAGGAAGATTTCTTACGCACTATTCGATCTCAGTATATTTAAGATATGACACAAAGTAAAAAGACTCGTTCTGTGAACACCGATCTTCGCTGTATTTCCAACCGGTCTGCTTTTAGATAGTTGGACTGGGATGTGTTATAACATCTCTGTAGGAGTTGGGATAGGAGAATGTTTAATGACATCACCCTCTACTTTTGTATCTGATAAAGTCATAAACAGAATTTAGGGAATAGTCCCGATTGTAAAGTGTTGCACACTTGGTCAATGGATAAAAGTGGTAAATAAATAAAAACAATCTTACATTTTAGCCAAAGCAATAACAATATAATTTACGTAATCACCTGTATTTTACTCTCATCAATTCTTATTTATTTTCACGTATGCACCGTTTTTAATATCGAGGGAGCAGGTGCATGAATTTTAACAATATCTAATCGGGACTACCTTCCCTACACTATGTCAGACGTATATTTCTGTTTTAGAGATGTGGAGGTATTCAAATTTATTAAAAAAAAAAACATAAGATAAAAACATGTAGGGATCAATTGGAAAATTCCCAGTTCCAAATATACATTTGCATTCTATTTGAAAATTTTTCGGTATTTATTCATTGATTAGTATTTACAAAAGGTCACATCGGAAAAAATAGTGGAAATTTATATTTTTACGTACACTGGAGAAAGTATTACGTTGAAAAACTTTAAAAAATTGTTTTCATATTTATCATATTTAATCATCAGTTCATCTCGAGACGGTCTAATAAATTTAGTTTAGTCTTCTCAACAAAGGTCTAAAGAAACAAGACATTACTCTTTTTTCAGTGTATGACATTATTCAATCTTATTACATCTCAATAAACATTTTAAAAGTACCAAAAGGTGTTTGCATTGTCAATACTAACTCTCTGAAGATCAGTTTATATCCTTTTAATTAGTCCAATGAGAATATATGAATTGAAGCAATGCTTAATTTAGTAACTTTTAGTTTTATCTGTTAAAATATTTTGTTAATTTATGGCGAGGTAAGGCTTTTGTAGTGATGTCTCTATTCTTTTTGCGGACAGGGAGAGCATTTGGATGTTCATGATAAAGTAGGAGAAATGAACAGCAATGAAACTATCTTAAGAGAATAAGAAAAAATATAGACGAAGCAAAATTGCATAAATTTGATAAGAGGAATAACATGCGCAGGTCCATTTTTTGGATAAGCAAAGAAATTACTCGAATTTATGAGCCTGTGAACTGACCATACAAAAGGTTTTACACGCCAGAGATGGTTCTGATACACTATATGTGAAAAGGGATGACGGTAGCAGATGACTTATCAAAGACTGTCCAATAATAAAAAACGGAATTAGAAAAGTATGGGAAAGCAAGCAATGAAGATATCATGGAAGGTGCTTGAAGCAGTGCAACAAACACCAGAGAAGAAGCAAACGGGGAAGAAGCAAAGACGACAATAAAGAAGGAAAATGGGAACAGATAAAGATACTCGGGGAATTGAAAAAATATATAAAATATTACAGACCAACGATCATTGAAATGCCTGTGCAAAAAAAACCCTAAAACGAAATGGAAACAGAATCACTCATCATGACAGCACAAAACAAATGCATCAGGACAAACTATGTCAAGAAAAAGATCGATAGAGCCGAGAAAGACGCAGCCTGTAAACCATATAATCAGAGAATTTAGCAAAGTAGTACCAGAACGGGCACGACCAGATAGCGGCATTATACGCTGAGAATCATGTAAACAATTAGGATTCAGTAATGTTCACAATTGGTATCAACACAGATCAAAGACTGTCCTGAGAATAGATCCAAACCTTCCACCCGGTGATTTGCAGGTGAATTTTTGGCCATCGAGATGGTGGGGGCATCTTAGCAATGGTCCAGAACGTGTGCATGATACGGGGTGTGGTTGATTTTTTGTTTCAGCAGTTATTTGCTGGTCAGAAATCCGTAGTTGTCTTATGACGATGCCTTGGGGTAGGGGCACATATATCTTCGTCGGACACGACCAGTTGTACTGGTCATTATTTGTTTTTTCTTGAAAGCAAGAGCAGGTCACTTGTGTCAATATTCCAAGGAAAATGGTAACCAGGGAATAAACCTTGTAAATGTCGATTTCTTTCTTGGCTAATGTGGTGAAAGGGAGATAAATTTTGAAAAAAAAATTAATCACACCCGATATCAGACTGTGGAAATCGCACGTTCTGGGCGATTGCCGAGACGGGTGCTCCCCGTCTCAATGGTCGAAAATATACCTGCAAATCAACTGAAAATGACCTAAGGATGCAATTGACGAAACTTTGTGTTAAAAAAATGAGCCAAGATGAAGACAAAAGTCTGCACAAAACTTTGCATGATAATAGTAAAAATCATTCGTTCAAGCAATATCCATTACGACGAAAATATTTGTCGATATAACATTTTGGAAACTTTTTACCCAGCGCAAAATCAGCAAACATGTGGATAGGAAGTATCATTGTCAGCGAAACAGAAAATCAAAAACTACTCATAACTTAACAAGAATTGGTATCATACCAGCTCAAATAGGAGATTCGATGAGGATTAAACCTACTAACAACAACGAGCAAGATTAGCTTACTATACAAGGTGCATTCTGATGATTTTTGTACGATTACTTAGTACAGATTTGTATCAGCCCACTAATACTTGGAGAACCATTAAATGTCGCAACCACTAAAAAGGCTCGCTCATTATTATTCGACATGAGACCAGGTCCTTTTTTTTCATATCATTTATTAACATAGAAGTTTTGTATCAGACCAATGAGGATTGATCCACTTATAACGGAAAGCAAATTTAATTTGTGGCCCTCCGACGTCCTGGATTGAGGAGTGTTTTGTTTGTTGGTTCGTTTTTTCAAATATTGACATTGTTTACCAGGAAGAGTGCATATTTTGAAACAAAGTATTTCTTTCAGCATCCCTACACCAGTAGGAGAGTTTTACGACTGGTGAACCAAGAAAATCAGACTGCTTATTACTAGGATGGATACTTTGTGTTTTTGGTCTTTGATTTCATTGTGGCATCTGGAAATAAAATTATTCCCTTGAAATAAATATTTCGATGTTGTTCACATTAGAGACCGTCAACCAAAACTGTCACAAGAACTGTTTGCATCGTTGGCTTGCAATTTATATGTCACTTGTACAGGTAACATAAATTGGTCTTTACTTTAAACATATTTTTGTTTCTGGAAGAACCAGGTATTTCATTTTCAGTTTATGCTAAATTTGCACCTTGTTTGTTTCAAGCGGAATCCTTGCTTGTATTCTTAAGACGGGAAAGTAATTTATCAATTAATCGACTCATTTTAAAACTTTCTAATTGATCATATCCTGTTGCTAAAAACATTCGGTCAGGGATTTTACAAAGAATCAATTGATTCTTTGAAATATCCATGTAATTTGTTCCTCGTTTATCGTTGAGTTTTTTTCCATTGCTTATGTGTCTTTTGTCCAAACAAAATCGCTTTGACGAAAACACCACACAAAACAGAAAGAAATCTGATCACAGATAATTTAAAAGGAATATGTTACAAAAGTTATGAAATGTACCCCGACGGACAACCAAAGACTACAACTGCAGTCTTTATTCAAGCACAGCACTTGGTGTTCAGATGAGAATTGCTACTTTCATTGCAGTTTGAGCTTTTGCAAGATGCTTTCCTTGCGTTTGCTCAACAATTGGATCCTTGTTCTGAATCCTGAAGGGGTATCTTTGGAACAGTTTGTGTGGGCACTTGGGTTTTCTGGATGTTGATTGACTGATCAAAGAAATCATATGAGTTTTTGAAGTTGATCATTTCTTAAGTGTATGCACAGACGAATCATTATCGTTCGCATAATGTAGCCTAGTGATCCAGGTGACGTTGGTCAGTTCCTGTGAATGGAATCTATGCTGATTGAAAAGCCCTTCACCCAAAGGATACCTGACCTCATAACTTTTTGAGATATTGTGTATGCAAACATACAAATAGTCATGACTGGATACATATACCTCTTCCAAGTTCGTCGGCAGAGGTAAAAAAACAAAAAAAGATTTGATTAACTTCCCAAATTTTAATGGGTAAAATCCTCACTTGGGAACTCACTACAATCAATGGCTCGCATGCTCCACTGTTAAATAAGGTGTTATGTGTTGAATCGTCTAAATTGCTTTGGGCAGATGCAATGAGAAGGGTAGAAGCATTAATCAAATTAAGTAATTCTCGAAATAGTCTTTGATAAATTGGTTCTGGGCAATTTCAGACATCATGACTCGACAGATGCACATCCTTCGCCTGAAGTGTGAATTATTCCAAAGCTTTGAATTATTGCTAAGAAAATACAAACAGGTCTGGTTAGTTACTCAATAGAAACAATCCCATGACCAAGCTTTTTGATAGCATGATCAATAAAACAAATTTGAAGAAGGAGTTATCTTGCCTTTCGTTTGGTAGTGATCATTGAATGTCTGAATACAAAAAGTGGCATTTTCTGTTGACAATTTTCAAAAGCCATTAATATGAAAAATAACTGCCGTTACTGCAATTGTCAACTTGGTTCTTGCACGAAATGAGGGAGATGGGGAGATAAAAATTGTTGTTGGAAGATTAGAGGTGAAGAGTGACCCAACAGAATACGGCACGGAGAATCGGATTGGTGCTTCAAATTTTAATTAGCAATGTGATTTTATACCAAATTGATCTTTTAGTTTGAATCCAATAGCGTTCAAGCTTGTTTTTTTCCGAAACTAAAACATTTTCAAATGATCACTACCAAACAAAAGATGAGAGAAATAAATCATTCGTTGATCATCTATTTTGGTTTTCTAATAGATCACCCCCAATACAGTATGTTACCTAAAAATGTTGGTCATGTGACAGTTTCTCTTGAGTAACTAACCAGACCTTTAAATTAAATTTATTTCAGTTCTGCACTTATATTCCAGGTCTTCCTTTTAATAACAGTTTTATTCCAAACTGTGCTACCTTCATTTTCATGAAAGTCTTGAAGAATATGATATTGCGTAAGAAGTAAGAATAGAGCCTTAAAAGTGAGAGTAATGGGATTATTGCCGAATTGATTGTTTTCTCTATTCTACGTACTTAGCATATTCTGATAAAAAATCACTAATAAAGTTTCATCACGATTCCTTATATAAATGAATGCAATCTTAATAATGTCACGTCTTTCTTATAGCAACAATCAATATTTACCTGTGAAACTACGATATACACCAGAAATGAAATCAATGTGAATGTAGTCCTCTGGATGATTCTTTTCAGTTTTTATTTGATTGAGTTGCAGAGAGTAGTCATCGAAGATGAGTATTGGTTTGTGGAAAAATCTTAATTCTTCCTTCTATAGAAATTTACATATTACGCCACATGCACATCTATATACGTAGGATTTTTCAAGGGGGATAAATATTTATGGATTAATTTACCTAGTTTACTGTTTTTGTATTTGCCTAAGAATCCAGGTTCATTTTGGTTGAAAAATAAAATACAGAGAAACAGAATTAAAAAAAATATTTTTTGAGTACAATGCAATCATAAACTCACTTAAATACAGCAGTCATTTTTGACGGCAGGGGTAAACGAGTAGAATATCTAACTCATAAGCAATCATTCTGTCTGTGACAAAAAAACAGAAAGAGGGGAAGTGGGTATTGCAAACACGCGGACACGAAATGCTGTTGTGCTGTGTATGCATACGTGTGTTTGTTCCTTGTTTGTTGATACGATAACTAAAATTATAGCTGATTATATTGCCCCCCCCCGCCAAAAAAACAAAACAAAAAATCTTGCATGATCCTATCAGATTCAATTCAATCCTGGTACAAAACATAGCTGTAGCAAAGAAATGGGTATTTGCTAGTAAATACAGGATGTATGAAAATCTACATACATTTTATTCAAAAAAAGGGTGTGTTGTCCTCTTGAGAACAAGTGGCGATCGAATGGCAATCGGCCGTTTGAATCTTCCCTGATTATACGCATTCGACTCGAAAAAGGTCATGTTATCATAATTAACACCCATAGAGAGTTGATCTTTTAGGCTCATTGATCTAAAAAGGGTTATAGGTGTTGTTCCTTTGATACAAGGAATGAATGTTTCTAACAAGCTAGCTAGATGAGAGTATACATAAATGTAAATAGACAAATATAGATAGATAGATAGACAAAAAGATGTGAATATGCAAAGTTGGATATAGATAACAAACAAAGGTACACATTTAGGGCACTTTAAGCAAGAAAGAACAACGTATAGTGCTTAACTGAACTTTAAATGGGCTCATCTAAACTGAACTTCGACATCGAATAACCTTCTTGAAAATACAACCTATTATACTTCAATAGAAGTAGAAAATTTTGACATATCAAAATTGCATTTCAAAACAGTAATGGAAGATACCATATTAAGGACAAGGCCTGGGTCATCATGAGAACAAAACCCATAGACTGGTGATCTGTCCGTTTGAAAATTGAGGCAGTTCAACTTGAAAAAGATCCTGCTATTATTGCTATGAAGGATAAATTCAATACAATCAACACCCATAGAGAGTTGACCTTTCACGCTCATCGATCTATAAAAGAATAATAGCCTTAGTACACCTGATACAACGAATTGGTGAATCTACCTATCTAGATCGATAGATAAGAATAAACAGATTTTAATAGAAAAAGGTAGATCAAGTGAACGATAGACGAGAATAGACTAACATAGATGTGAAAAGACGTACATAGATAAATATACAGATCTCCTAATCAATGAGTCAGCCATAAAATTAGTGAAACTTTGGAAAGTTCTATAAATGTGAAGAAAAGCTGGTGACACTACGTGCATAATTATCGAGAGCTTTAGTTTCAATCAAGGGTCGTACTTCGGACTTCGTTCCACCTGATACTATACTGCAAAAAGGCAGTTCTATTGTAAGATATCCTTTCAACACTCTGCTTTGAAAAATTCAGATTTGAAATGATTAAAGTAGAAAAACTGTGAAGAAACAATGATTTGTATATGTGTTGATTTGTTTACATTCTGAAATAAACTGGTAATCTCGTAGGGAATAACCAATAGACAACCCAAAATAATGAAAGTTCATTCTCTTCTCGGTCGATGTTTTGGCACGTTTTGAACAAGCGAATAAATATATCATTTCCCTGGATGATTATATTAGTGTATATCCGAGTATGTGAATACATGATGTGAGTCCAGAGGAACATATAATAAAGAAGCAGACAAAAGTGTAGGTAACATTAAACAAACTCATAAGTTGTTAGCTAAGTCAACGGAAGGTTTATGACGCCAGCAAACCCCAGGACGCTCGGTAAGCAACTCTTTTTAGATCGCTCTTCCATCAACTTGGCATTCTGGCTATGTCTAGCGACAGACAGCGCCCCCTACTGGGAATTTCTAACACTAAGTTCAAACAAGGGAAATGTTGGCAAACTCTATGTAAATAAATCGGCTTTGTTGCTTATCTATTGTGTGTATAAATGGTGCTCAGACGAAAAAATATAGGTAGAATCCCAAGAGAAAAGGCTATCACTTGCTGTTCCAGTTCTCAAAACTTTTTCGAAATATGTAACCCTTTTGAAATATTTTTCAGTCAAGTAATGTCTGAGCAGCAGATAATATTTTAGAGAAATACCGTTATGAATAATTACAAAGCAGTGCTGTATCATAAACAACAACCATATAACCGGAAACACCTGAATGCTGCATTTGAAATATTTTGACTCATTAAATTTATAGCAAACAACTTTTTTGTCAAGCAATAACACGAAGACGGAACTGTAGTTGCATTTACATATTTCTATTGAACTTATAGGGTTATCATTTTAGGAATTATGCATGAGTGATCAATAAAAAATTAACGTTGTTGAAAAGTCTCTCGTACTCCTTGCAAAAATCCCTAGATCTAAAATACTATTTTTCTGAATGACTAGAAACCTTCACATGATGGACATCTTTTGATTGCATGTCATGTCAGAGTCAATTGAAATTTGGGAAAAGAAGGGCAATGAGTTACTTCTCTCGCCTTCTGCAATGATCACTAAAAATGTCAGAATTTCCAAAACACAAGCATGGATGCAACGGGGCACATAGTATAATAAACCCACTTTAAACCTTTTTGGAGAGAATGTTTCAAATGATAAAAAATATTATTCTAGACGGAAAGGATAATTGTTTAGATATCTAGCCCTTTAACTCTATCGGATCAGGTCGTCCACGTTATGCATACAAACATACATAAATAGCCAGGTAGAACCACTTTAGAACTGAAAAAATCTTAGTTGACAGAATTAGTAAGTTTTGGTTGACAGTTGACCTACATAATGATCTGAATGTATGCATCTGATATATTTTGGGGAGGGTAACTCGGTAATAAAATGAACACACACACACACACACACACACATATATATATATATATATATATATATATATATATATATATATATATATATATATATATATATATATATATCACCACTGGATAAATACATGGTCCCTTTAAAACTATCATTACTTCTCGTATATGTATTCATTCATCTGATAACATAATTGAATTTTTGAAATTTTATTTTTTATTGGTATGTTGTTCGCAACGGACGCTAATAGAAGTACATTTATTCTGAGACCGTGATCAAAAATAGTGAAAGATTGCTTATTAAATGTACTTAGGATCAATTCAACGTTGATTTGCAAAATTGTTAACGAAATTTCGTTTCATCTTAAAATGAAAAATAAAGACCAAACTATGCTCAAAACCTGCAATGTTGTAAGCACAATTCTTTAACAAAATTAGGCAACATTTGTCAACATTTGATTTTGTAATGAAACAATTAGTTTAAACTGATTTTTCAAGTTATTTCCCGTTGAAAAGTTCGAAACAAAACTAAATAATCATTGCAGCAAAAATAAAACGATAAATATCGTCCAAAATGCCATATTATTCATTCGGGAATAAAAAATGAAAAATATTTGTATGAAATTTATATATAAGTTATAAATGCTGTATAGTCTGTTTTACATTTTCCTTTATTTATTGTACATTCCATCCGTCTATATCGAGAATTAATCTAAAAATAAATAATTCGATGATCAAATGTGACGTAAAAGAGGGAAAAAAATGTTTTTTCTTAATCCACCCTCTGTATTGTTCCTTTCTTATGAAGGCTATGGAACGATTCAAATTTAGTCAGAATGAAAAACATTTTGGTATTCAGAGAACTGTTGACCTGCGGCGCCGTTAAGAATGTGAAAGCGTTGGTCTGTTAAAGAAAAATTTCGGTAAATCGTTATGAAAAATTATGATTTTTTCACGAATAATTGTCTGATATCAAAACTGGTTGAGTCCCACATTTTCGATGGAGTTCATGAAGCCTTCAAAGTAGTGGCTCTTAATCATCTTCGAGGTTTCAAAAACACTTTTTTATTTACTGGGTCCATCAAATAACGAATGAATTACTGACCTGGGCCACAGAATAGAAGAATCTTTTGCTGATTTGAGACATAAAGAAAAAAAACAGAAATTGTATACATCGGCAAGCCAAAATCGCCTTACACACCAGTTAAGCACCCCAGGTTAAAACCACTGCTTAAAAGTAAGCTGAATTGGGGAAAAGCCATACACGTTGGTACGCCGTCTGCTGAGACTCTAGATGTATGTCTATTAGTCTGTCCGGGTAGACAACTGATTTTTCTACGAAGGAATATGATTAGGCGAGTTTCGAATGTCTATGGTTAAGGATTGCACTTCCCTATACCACAGTTGTAATCAGTTTTTTGAGAGCAGACACGGATTAGCGTCGATGATTGATGCCTAAATATGAAAGCGACATTACGAATAAATCAAAGACAGACATTTCTATTGGAATGGATATGTGCCAGATGAACTGACCGGGAATCTTATCCTATTCATGAAACGAGATATTTATGGTCAAAATGTTATGACAGTCTTACAAAGATTATACAGACATACATAGGTCCTAAAAGATATATAAGCTCTTTCACGTGCACACACATACACATCTCCTGCAGTCTGTTTGTTGATCTGTCTATCACTTTACCTCCATCATAATACTTTGCCTAGCAGCTCGATGACGAGTGCTGAGGCAATATGAAAAAAAAAATGCAGAAAACAAAAACAAAACAAATCTGGTTAGTCATTCAATAGAAACTGTGTAGTGGCCAACCTCTTTTGGCAGCATGCAGATGATCAATCAAAAAATTGGAAAAGGGGTTGGTCGATGAATTATTTCTCTCGGCTTTTGTTAGATAATCACCAAAAATGTCTGAATTTTAAAAAAAAGTGTGAATGCTAGTGAACACAACATAAGAAGCTAATTTCGCATAAATGTACGTTTCAAACTGGCCCCTTATTAAACTTATTTAGGTCCGGATGAAAACAAAAACAAACGTTCTTTGTAAACAAAATAAATACAGAGACAGCTAGCTGGCCTGGCAGACAAACTAATTTGGAAACAGAAGAATACCATGCAGACACGTCCAGTATCAGTTTTGACAGACAAGTATTATTTACACATAATTTTCATGATATGCAAACATTTTCAAATTAGATGATTAGGAAAGAAACCGTTCAAATTTTAGTAGCACTCAGTAAATCGGTATATCTATAAAGGAGCATAACTATGTACATGTTTCTACTCTTTTGTGTGTCTCTGTGTGTCTGTATATCTGTGTTTGCGCATGAACGTGTGTATACAGAGGTATCTGTCTGCATGCACCTAGTCAGGTTAAAGCAATATAAATTTCCGAACTAGTTTTACAGCATGTTCCTAGTAAGGTGTTACATGAAATCAACGCTGTTGTCCCAATGTTTTTGTTGTAGAATGGAATTAATTTTAATTTCGAATCGTTACAATCCTTCATTTTTATCCAATTTATTTTTTAGATAGCTAATCGTTTTCAACTAGTACGCAAGGAGATATTTTATACATTCAACTTAAGAGAATGTGGATAACAAATCACATGATATAAATTTTATACCAAGAGAAATGAGGCATGATTATCGATGTTTCGTCGCTTTTTATGAAACCCCACGGAGAACAATGGCAGAATATATTGACTAGAAAAGACAGCGTGAGCAGAAATCTATCCATCTATGTCTATTCTCATCTACATTTTTACCTTTGTCCATTCACATCCACGTTTGTCTATTCTCATCTATATATCTATGCTCATCCACATCTATATAAAAGTTTTTATTTTCATATTTGCTTGTCTGTTAGTCTATCTATCTATCTATCTATCTATTCACATCTATCTATCTAGCTCGCTAGTTAAATCGCTATAAATTCCTTAACTAGTTTCATAGTTTTAATAAGGTTTTACATGAACTCTACGGTGATATTTGGCATAGGGACAGATATTTTCACAGCCAAAGCAATGATCCACGTGAGATTGGTCCAATAGATCATTCAAAGTAATCAGAAGTCATTTCTAATTTCTAAGATAAATGTGGAGGAGACAACTCATTTTCTCTAAAATCTCACAAAAAATTGCTCGAAATTGAAAAGTCTCCAGACATTTCCCAAAAGACTCCTAATAGATGAACATATCTTACGCCTAATAAGATTTAAATGATTTTATATAATGAGTTTTATTATTAATTCTTTTGAACCCAACTGTAGATTTCCATGTGGAACTAAAAATCAGCTGTACATATATATATATATATATATATATATATATATATATATATGGAGAGAGAGAGAGAGAGAGAGAGAGAGAGAGAGAGAGAGAGAGAGAGAGAGAGAGAGAGAGAGAGAGAGATAGGAAAATAGGTTGATAAACTCTATAACAAAAGTTGGATAAATTTAAGAAAGTCAACTTTTTAGTTATGGTTTTGAGATATGATTATTTTCATACGTCTTGGTCGCTTCTGTAAATGTCTTCAGATGCTGATATCATTCTGTTTCTGGCCATTATTGCCAACTGTCCAGTGGCGAGGGTTTGAATTTGAGTGATTTGTACATTAATCTTGATTTGGATTCAAATTACATGGGTGTCATAAAATTCCAGTTGATGGTGTGTGTTTTGAGGAGGGGCGGTAAAACTGAAATAACCTTTGAGAAGACGTGGAAAGGGGGTGAATTATCATTGTGTTGTTGAGATGTGGTGGTTATGGTTCTGATTGTGGAGTTTGTGTCGTCGGTGGTAATAGGATTGTGTATGAGACAGTGTGTATTAGCAGCTGTGGTTTGGTTATGTTGAGTTTGGGTATGTACATTAGTATGTGTGTGGGGGCTGAGGAGTGTAGTGGGAAGAGGAGTTTTTTAGGGATTTATGGGATGTTTAGGAGTTACCTTCAAGATTTTTACATTTCAATTTAAATCAAGAATAATTTACAAATGATCAGAATTTAACCTCATTTACTAGACCGTGGACAGCAAAGTTTTGAAACACACACACACACATGTATGTATGTATGTACACACACACACACACACACACACACACACACACACACATATATATATATATATATATATATATATATATATATGTGTGTATGTGTGTGTATATATATATGTGTGTGAATAATAGAGACTGACTCAGAAGTAAAAGTATATGGAGATTTTTTGCTAATCAATTAGTTAATTGATTCAGATATGAATCAATTTGTATGCTATACATGTTTTGAGAGGAGTTCCCATCTTCATTAGCATGTCCAACCTTTTTGTGGTTGAAATGTTTCCGTACAGAACACATTTACGATCAGATGTTTTGCTTTGAAAGCAAAAATGGGAATCAAAAAAAAATTCCTGACGGTGAGTCTGAACTATATTGTGTCTGTAGATTTTTGTGATTGTATGATTGGATATTTTGTTGGAAGGAATAGCAGTTTTTATGGGTATTTTATTGGTCGTGGGCATTCTTAAGCATCCACTGTCATGAATAGAGGGGATCTGGATTGTCGTTTAGTGTTGGACTGTTGGAGTACTTGATAAATTGAGGATAAGGCTATCCGTAGTGTTAATCCGGATTAGGGTAGAGGGTTCTTAGTTATGTACGATCAAATATCCTTTGGGAAAAGTATCTCCTGCATCCTTGATGGTCATTTTCAATATTCTGAACAGTCAGATGGCTCTGAGTTGTACAAATGAAATACTATACGTAAGTTTCTATAGGTAGGGGTCTGTCTGATCATGTATAGTTCAAAATGATGGATTTATATAAATAGGTATTAGGTGTAGATATGGGATTGTTATGGGGAATGAGAGTACATGAAAATTAAGAGGTGTATGAGTCTGAGTAGAATTATAGTCAAAAGAATAGTGTGTTGGAGGGTAAGTAATTATGGGTGAGAAGATTTTGGTGTTAGAGATCAGTGTGGATGGTTTTGTTGAGTTGAGTGTTGAGTCCGTTACGAGAGAGAATTGTAAGTTTGTTAATCTACATATCTTCATGTAGTTCTATAATTTCAGTCTTGTTGGGAGATGTGTTTTTTTAAGAATATTTTTTCAATGATTGTGAATCTCAAAATTGTGTCTGGGCGTGCAGAAGTGTATTTCTACTTGTAGGAGGTTGGGATGATTGGGTGATTCAATTCTGTGCCTGTAGTTATGTGTGACTTGAATTACCACTTGCCTTTTCATCGCAAATTGTATTTATCACATTCTAGGAGGTAGACGGCATTTTTGCCTCTCTGGTTTGAATGATGGTAAATGTAGAAAGTATTGATAGTGGTAGAGCTACTGAAGGTTCTGGTATGCTTAAAGTAGTTGCAGTATAGACTACTCCATTTGTTGCAGGGTTGGAAGATTTAAACGGTTTTTGGGATGGTTTTATGTGAGGCTTTGTTGAAAATAGGATTTTTTTTCTTTCAAATGTCTGAGGTAGGCTGATTTAGAGTGAAGGTAGTCTTGAATGTCCGTGGGTTTAGTTAAGAGGGTGGTCTAGAATTTTCTATTATCATCCATGTATATGTGGAGAAGGCTATGGAGTCTTGTAGTCAAAATTACTTGAGTCGTGTGTAGAATTTATGAGTGAGAAGAATTTCTTTACTTCGGCTTCGACTCATGTATATACAAAAGAATGTCATCCATATATATGGCATGAAAGTTGAAGTCTTTGTCTTTTTCTGAGTATATGTAGGTCTTTTCAAATTTGCCAATGAAAATGTTAGCATAAAAGTGGGGTGCTACTGTGCCCATGACACAACCTTTTTATCTGCAGAAAGCGTCTATGATTAAAGTTGAAACTATTGAGTTTTAGAATGTGTTGCATAAAGGTGGTTATCGTTTCCGTTTTGGATTCTATTCTTAAAAGCTTTCTGGGGGGCTAGCATGCCTTACTCCTGTTTGATATCTGAATACTAGGATTTTACGTCCATAGCGACTAGAATTGCTTCTTCTGGGGGTTGTCTTAATGTGTTTGACCTTGTTTTAAAGATCAGTGGTGTGTCGTATGTAAGATTTAACTTGCTTAACAAGGGGTTGGGTGTGGTTTTCTACATACCTCGATAATTTGGTGTGGCAGTAGTGGAAGGAATGACTGGTATACCTGGGTTATTTAATTTGTATATTTTCGGAAGTAGGTAGAAGTTTACAGGTTTTGTGGAAGTAGGTTCAAGTGTATTTAGTTTTCTTCTATCTGTAATACTATAGTTGCACATTTCTATTAGGGAGTTATTATTTTTGGTATTCAGTGAATGGATCATTAGGAAGTTTTTTTGTGTGGAATTCTGTGTTGTTTAGTTGAGTGTCAGCTTCTAAGAGTCTCCAAAAGAATATAGCACCTCCATCATCTGCTCTAGTGATCATTAATAATGTATCGTTGTTAAGTTTTTTAATTCATTCTTTCTATTCAATGTTGAGTTTATTGTGTTGGTCCTGATTGTGATTGTTAATATGGGTTTCAGTATTTTCTCTAACTGTTAGTTCAAATGTTTGAATAGTGATGTCTATGTTCTTTGGGGTAAAATATTTATTGAGGTCTTTGAGTCTAATTTATCGCTAACATGGTAAGATTTACCTGAGAGGTCTGTCAGCTTAGTTTTTGTAAAAAAGACGGAATGATTTATAGATTGCGTTGTATTGTACAGAAACTTATTTGAATTGATTTCCCGCCATTACATGGTTAATATATCGCTCAATTAAGACAATGTAGATAGAATAAACAATTAAAGATAATGGCACTGCTACAGGAATCGCATCTGCTACTGATAGGGTAGCCACTTCGACGTAGTAATGCTCTTACCATTGAGCTAAATAGCTGCTGGTAATTATTTCAATGGTAAGAGCATCGCTATGCTGAAGTAGCTACCCTAGCGGTGGCAATTTAGATTTCTGCAGCAGTCGTATTCTCTTTAATTGTTTATTCTATTTACGTTGTCTTAATTGTGTGGTATGTTACCAGTGTAATGACGGAAGATTATCTTAAATACTTTTCTATGTAATATAACGCAATTTATGATTAATTCTGTCGAACCAAGTATGTCGATATATATAAGTCAATATTGATAAGAGACAGTTTTCGATCAAACATGTTCAATCAATGATCTGAAACAAATTAGGAAAATGAGGGCAAGAATCCTGCATATTTGCACTTTACAACACGGATGAACATTTTTCGGTGCCAAAATAACGCTCAGATTATAGGAAATGGATCAAACTGAAGTGATTCCTTGTTTGGTCAGCGTCTGTCATAATCATGGATAAAGTTTTCGAACAATTATTATGAAGATCATTCAGCCACAAAGACTCTCTCCGAAATGAACTGAAATTTTTTAAAGAATTGAAAATAAACTTCATTGGGATATAAGTATAAAAAAATTGAAGATAAATTTCTCATTTATTTTTATAATGTCAAGTTGTTTAAATGACATAATGAATTTATATCGATGAATGTAAATTTATAACGATGAATGAAAACTGTTCCAATTTTGTCAGCAGTCAGATATTGTAATGTAAAGTACCTTGTCCCAATAAGTGGGTTTCATTGTATTTTTATTTGATTGAACATGTGATCAATAAACTACATACCTCGTGACCCTCATCTACTCGCTCTAACCCTCCCTCTCTCTGGGACAAGTGCTAGTTGATAGTTCCCCCGTTACTTTCAATGTGGTTGATCTTGTCTTTTCTCAATTCATTTTCCATCATTTCTTTTGTGTCGATGGTTTGGTAAACGAAAATGCTTGAACAAGACTATTTCGCGGAAGCCTCCATTTGTGTCTGTCCAGGGAATATTGGGCACGTATTTTTAGCATGGAATCCGATCGATGGGGGTCAGTCTCTGCAGGAGAAAATAGAAATGATGATTTGCTGTCAATATACCATGAAGTTCTGCGTTGATTGGGCTGGAAATTTGAATGCTTCAAACTTTACGTGTGAACATCTCGAAAATGTTCGATTGGGCATGAGCCTCTCAAGCTTTGACGATGTGTGTGGCCAAATTTTTAATAGTGCAGAGAATGGAATCGGTGAACCAAGATCAAACTCTTGCTGGACACAATCTATATTCCTTTCGCACTTATGCCTTTGGGGTGGTATGAATCTACTTCTCCAAGAGGCTATGTGTAAATAGCAGAGAAATAGGAGACTGTTCAGCCCTGTAAATTCGATACAGATTGTGTACTTATTCATCCCAAATAAAATCTGCATTACTTCCTTTTGGTCTCCACACATCTTTTTTTTTTGTTTGTTTTTTTTTTCTTTGTAGATGGGTCAAGTCTCGCTGTCTAATATCCATTTCATTCAAATTGCAAGATAAACTAAAACAGGATAAAAAAAAGAAACTAAATGTGGTACCAATGACCAGATGTTTGCTCTTTTTCAAAGATTAACCTGATTTACATTTCGTAGTTCTGAGAATTGTCATAATCGTTTCAAGATCGAACTTATTGTTTTTAGATGTGTCCGGCCGGTTTCCAATACATTAAATATCATTTTCAGTCGTATCATCTTAGACTGATATGAAACTCGGTCCAGACATTTGGGTGAGTCATTCATATCTTTTCCCCCTCCTCCTCCAGTTGCTTTTACCACAACTATTAATGTTAAATATATATCTTATCAGACGTATCAATTTGGATTGATCTGAAAATTGGACTAGAACTCCAGGTGGGCAATCTTGATCTGTTTTCTCCCCCTCATCTTCCTTCCGCTTCTCTAACTGCTAGTACCCCCAAAACTAGTATTGTACAATATCATTTTTCTGAGTCAACTCCAGTTGGATTGATGTAAAGTTTGGTCCAGACCACCGCGTAAATCCCCCTCCTCCTCCTCCTCCTCTTCTCCCAACCACTTTAATTAGTGATGTTAAACATAGATTATATCAGCTGTATTGTGTTACTGCTACTACTCATGATGATCAGTGCATTTTTGGAGTTTATGATTATTGCTTTGTTATAACAACGTTTCTATCATTTCATTCTATGAACTTCAGGTGCACTATATTTAATTCTAAG
Organism: Thysanoteuthis rhombus; assembly: GCA_963457665.1. NCBI lineage: Eukaryota > Metazoa > Mollusca > Cephalopoda > Oegopsida > Thysanoteuthidae > Thysanoteuthis > Thysanoteuthis major. The sequence goes on along the minus strand of OY735234.1, from coordinate 31,398,235 downwards.
ATGAATCATTATCATTCCAAAAATTATTTAAACTATCGATTTCATTCTTTTTGTTGTTGTTAGTACAGACTGCTCTAGACGTATGGTCCATATAATCGTATTTATTTCGTTTTGTTTTAAATACATATTGTGTTTAAAAGAAAATGGAATAGATATCTCTCGAGAAAGCAAAGGAAATTGTCATTGATAGAATGTATAATGAAATTAAAATATAAATTATCTTAACTCAACTGACATCAGCAAAGTTCATTCTAGATTGTTGCATCGAAAATCTATTTTATTTTGATAACGGATACAATTTATAGACAGACTAGGTCCGCCTGAGTTTTGCTCTTTCATTGGACTTGTCAGACATGAAAGGCACCGTCATAAAGTCAGGAGAAGGCGACAAAAGTATTCGCTCTACTTCTTCCAAACGAGCCTCTTTGCGAATTTTGTGTACGTTGGGAGAAACAAAAGTTCAGAGAAGTATAAAGCATTCAGCTTGCCTGAAGGTGAACATAATTACCAGATCGACACCAAAATTCACTGCAATTAACGCATATCATCCATCGTTTCAAACTTGATACATTCTGCTGTCAGTCCCTTGAATAATTTCTGTTGCTTATTCAATCTTCCTATGACTCTGCCCTCGATTGACTAATGTGCACAATGTACCCTTTGGATTTTAATTTGATTTTTTGATCTCGAGTCTTATTTTTGAACTTGGTAAGACCAGTGAATCGTGCTAACCAATTGCATGTACGGACAAATAAATAAAACTGGATTAATAAAATGTGAAATCAATAAAAAAGACCTGAAAGAAAAAGCTTACCTTCTTTTCAATATGTTCAATTTGTGTTATTGGTGTACCTAAAAAATGATAATAAAATGTTTTTATAAACAACGAAGATCAGGGAAAAGCGTTTTATTATACTGAAAAGAAAGAAAGCATTAGTATCAATTTCTAACTAGGATTTTTCATCTTATTGCTGTTGTTTTTATCGAAAATCCCTGATCGTTGTGAAGGTTAAAGTTATGAAAGTGAGTTAATCATAAAATGTAGGGCTAAAAAGGGCCCAGAAAGGGGGTAATGTCTATAGAAGGTGGACTTATGTCCAAAAAACGGAACTAATGTTTATAAAATTAAATTACGGTAAAAAGGGGAGGCTTACATGAAAAGGGGACTGAATCTAAAAAAATGGGTGTGAGAAATAAAAAGCGAAGGTAGAGGACTGAATTACAAGAAAAAAGGGGTACGTAATGTTAGATAAAAGGAAACTGGTGGTAATGCTGTAATTTACATCAGCAAGAAAATACTAGCAGTTACAATATCATCCGAGAGAATTTAACTTTTTGAGTAAGGCGATTAAAAATATATAAAATCTTATCCTTTTCTTCGTTTTTAATTTATGACAGATATTGTGAAAACTGTTTACTTTGAGAATCACTGGTACATAAGTCATTTTACGTTGGACATTGTTGACATCTTATATACCAATTATGAACTCCGTTCTCTTTGAAGAAGCTATAAAGCAATTTATGCACAAAAACGGACACATATTTCTGCAGTTCTCAACAACAAAACTTAATATACCGCCAAACCAACTGAGAATCATTTCCTGGACACTATTAGTTTCAGGGGAGTAAATTCTTCCATTACAGTAAAAGACTTCTCGTATATCTTGTCGGTCTATACATGTTTTTTTAAACATTTTAGTAAATCATATTTTATTACTTGATACGACACCAGTGTACGAAGGAAATAGTGCCCCCCTCAAAAGACTACGAGATTACTATGCATCTAAGTGTTTCGATTTGTCTCTTATACCATTATCTCTTTCCCCCTCTCTCTTCTCTTTATATCTCTTTCTCTTTCTTTTCGTCACTCTCTGTCTCTCTTCCTCTCATCCGCGCACCATTTTATTCAATATTCCATGCTTAACAGCGCTGACAAAGTCATAAAACTACATAAAGAAGCAGACACAAAATTTTGCTCAATTCAGGATGAATTTACAATGCAAATCGAATACCCCCCCTCCCCCCAAAAAACATATTCGGGGGGCTGATTTTCGAAAGTAACTTTACTAAAACTTTTTTAGGAATCCCATCGGTACACAGAGAATTCTGTGGGATTATGTTGAGTAATTTTCGCTGTCACAAACAGACGGGCAGAGGGAGTTTTGACAAATTATATACACATACACACAGACATATATATATATATATATATATATATATATATATATATATATATATATATATATGTATATAATATGATATTTATGATATAATGTAATGTATATGATATATTTAAATTATATATACGTGTGTGTGCGTGTATGTGTGAATTATAGTATTTTTAGTGGGGCATGCTGACGTTGGCCTTCATATCATCCTGTAATGGAAAACAAATAAAGTCCAGTGCTATCACGAGGTATTGCCAGGGCGCCTATGTAATGATGCTTTGGTCTCGAAACCATGCCTTATCCCAAGTTCATCACTTGTTAAAGGCTACATTTGAGGCACATTTGTAGTTTTTTGCAGCATTAGTTTTATAAATTCATTTATTTCATGTGAGCGTTTCATCTGCTGATTCAAAACGATGGATATCATACATCGTAATTGTGAGCAAACGGAAGAAGATATAAACATATTGAAGTCTTTCAGTGTCTTGTGATATTTTCCAGAAACATCTTTCCAACTCTTTTTACTTTCCAATTTACATCCTAATGAAGCCAATACACACGACACCCCGCAGCACGTGGCTGCACTCAAAAGCCGAGCACCGAGCACCGAGCACTAATCCTATTGCCCTATTGATTTCACTTCATCGATAAATTGAAGTTATTCTTTTGTTTTCTATGTGTGTGTCTTTATTTTCTCAAAAAAATGCACATTTTGCAATTTTTTTCGACTTTCTGTTCTGCTTCCTGAAAATGTATTTATTTTACTTTTACTTTCGATTTCATTGTGCGCATGCGCAGTTTTCCATTCTCGCATTTTGTTCTGCAAAAGCTCACCATTTTTTCCCCTAAAAAGATTTCTATTTTTCTACACTTTTTGCTGGCCGACTAATTACGTTTGCTTTGAGATTTCTAGTTTTGTTTTCTTTAAAGAAAATATTTCTGCATTTCTTCTTTATATTCAAAATATCTTTTTACATTTCTCTCTTCAGCTACGTAAAGTTTCACCAATCTTCTTGCAATAGGCTCAACAAATATGTAAACAGGCAATGAAATAGATATACTATCACTGTCCTATTTTCACTCGATCATCCTATTCCATGTACATCTTTAATTTACTGTATATAACTCATTGTCTTCCTCTTTACCTCTCTTTTCCTTCATATCAGATGCGTCCAAGTGTACGTAGCGCTCTATTGTGAAAACTAAAGACTGAATACATAATTGGGAATCAGCTTTCGTTCAGAAAGTTGCACACTACATTGCAATTCGACATTCAGCTTTTTTGCACATCCCAATTACAACTGGAGTGAAGTCTGTCCATATTTTGTGCTTTTGCACTCACCCAATCCAACTGGAATGAATTTTGTCCACTCTTGGCATTCCATTCGTGTCCATGAACACAGAATGTATAATTCTATTCTAAGTGGTTTTTTTGGCACATTTTCAAGTTAATAAATCGATTGTTGCCACTACATAAGCCACTCCTTGGAGAGGATACTCTCTTGTATCCTCCATGGAGGAGTGTGTGTTTGAGGAAAGAACAACGAAGAACAGTAGGTTGAACAATCAAATTCCCATAGTATCTTTAAATTAAAGTTTAATTCATACAAAAGCCTCTGGTTGTTGCCAATACCATGTTAATTTGGTCGAACCATAGTAATTTGCATAATTTCCAGTATATGGCTGTTCTTATTCTGTTGCGTCTGTTATTGAATGAGACTGAAGAAAGGGGGATAGAAGCAGAATAACGAATAAGAAAGAGAAGGTAATGGAGGGAGAGAGAATGATGCAGAACCAAAAAGAAAGAAACTGCATAAGTAGAAATGAAAAAGGAAAATAAAAAGTAAACAAACAAAATGTAAACAAACAAAGTAGAAATAAAAGAACGGAAGAAAAACAGAAATGAAAAGAAAGAAAAAAGCAACTAATGTTGACAAGAAAAAGTAGAAAGATGGAATAATAAAGGGGATGGAGATAATACGTAAAAAAATTAGAATCGATTATATGGAATGGAAGTTGCAGAAAAGCAGAGAGGAGATTTTGAGAGACTGTTTCATTATGGAATGGTGGGTTTTTACGTAGAACGTTTCTAGATGAAACCTTAACATTCACAGTAGTTCGAAGTTTACGATAATTTGAACAAGATATGAGCGAGAATGGGAGGAAAATGGGCAGGAATAGCCAGATAATTGACAGAATGGAGAAAAGGAGAACAGATTAAAAGTAAACAAAAAACTCTGACGGGAAATAAAAATTGGCTTTCTCGAAAAGTACTCAGGAAAATTGAATAGGAAGGCAGGTATTGAAGGTTGTAGCCGCCATGATTGTTACAGTTTTATCGGAGAAGGTTAATGCAAAAAGCAGACAACAAGACGTGATTTGTGGGTTTGTAACGTAATGGCGGCTTGGGAAATGGTCCAAACCAGCCAATTGGGGAAAAAACATAAGGAGAGAAAAAGGACTAAGGTTGAAATAATTAAAAAAAGACATATGGTGGCAATTGAATCATGTATTTTGTAAGATGGGACGAATGGAAGCCGATGAAATGTAAGTAGGCAAAGTTAAGTAGGACTAAAAGGAAAATATTGGGAATTAGAGAGAGGAGTAATATATTTCGGAGATAACAGTAACCCTGAGCATCATACTTGTGATTAATCAGTTTTTATTTGGAAATCAAAGAATGTGGGCAACTTTTATCAAATATCAGAAACACTGTCACCTGTCGACAAAATTTTCATCAAGTTTTATATAAGTCAGGTTGGCTCCGTATGTATGTATGTATGTATGTATGTATGTATGTATGTATGTACTTTTTAAAGATCATCAACCGATAAAGGGAGGGAGAATTAATTCATTCATTGATCACTTTTTTGCAATTTCGAATTGATCACCCCAACACGGCATGTTTTTAAACGTCGTTAGTCATGGTTTGTATTGAGTAACTAACCAAACCTATTTCTATTGCTTTTAATCTCAACTTCCAGATCGTCATTCAATCACTGTTGTGTAAGCAGCGTAGATCAAAAGTAAAAATAAACCTCCAGCGAGATCTGAACGTGTATCTTCTATCGATCCGCCCTGGTTTTTCAACGATTGTAGGATGAGGGTCATGGAGTAACAATAAAAGTATAGAAATAAGATGACATTCTTTGTGCTGCTTTTCTTGTTACCACAACGTTTCAGGAAGGAAAGGTAAAAGTGGAAGAAGAAGAGAGGAACGAGTGTAGTGTTATTGCACATACAATTATAAATCAATGTTCCAAAAAGGCCTCGTTCGATCTGAATAGCAAAAGAAAATGTGGAGATAACAAGAGTTCAAAAAGGGAAGAGACAGGGAAGGGAGCAAAAGGGCGAGACAAGTAGCAATCGTAGGTGGCATTTTTGAGAGAATAATATTTGGCGTGGCCGTCAGAATGTTCCTCTTTATTTAAAAAGTCCCTCAACAAAACTCCAGTATTTTCTCAAAATCACCGTAAAACAAGTTCATATTCATTCGTTATCCTGGACTACGCTCTTTTCATCAATACTCACGGAAACACAGTTAGATCAAGGGATTCTCGTAGCTCACTGACGCAGAATTTCGTATCATAATTTTAAAAGAGAGTTCCACACGACAATCACAGGTATTTGTTTTATTGAAAGAAAGGAAAGATGAATTCTGATTTTCTATATGCATGAAATTATGATTTTTATTGATAAAAACTTCATTGTTGATTCGGTAGTCTTACTGATTTGTAATCAATAAGTTCGATCGGGACACTTCAGAGAAAATAGATAACATCTTAGTTTTTTCAAAATTTTGTTTTCTTACTGATGCAACACGTGAATACTTTTTTTATACAGAGTGATGGTTTTAATCAAAATTCAAATAAATGTAAAAAGGTTCATCCTTTCTCAGCACATAAGAATGGTGTGGATCAAAATTCAAATATATGTAACAAATGAGTCTGTCATTAACATACAAGGATAGTTTGAATCAAAATTCGAATAAGAGTACCAAATGAGTCCTTCTTGAACAAAAAAGAATAGTCTGAATGGAAATTCAAATAAATACCACGAACGAGTCCTTCCTTAACACAGGAAGATAGTCTGATTCAAAATCTAAATGAATGCCACAAAAGGGTGACCTGGATCAAGATTCAAATAAGTACAACGAATTAGGCCTTCCTCATTGAAGAAGGATAGTCGGGATCGAAATTTGAATATATAAAACAAATGAGTCCTTCTGTTTTAATACACAAAGATAGTCTGATTCGAAATGAATGCAACGATTGAGTCCTTTCTCAACCCAAAAATCCAAATTAAAATTCACATGAATGCAACATATGGGTCCTTTCTCAACTCAAAAGAATAGTCTAAATCCAAATCCAAATGAATTCCACAGATTAATGAACCAAATGAGTTCTTCCATGACAGAGAAGGATAGTCTGAATCAAAATTCAAATAAATGTCACAAATGAATCCTTCCTTAACACAGAAGGATAACATGGATCAAAATTCACATTTTTCAAATGAATCCTTCCTTAACACAGAAGGATAGTCTGAATCGAAATTCACATAAATGCCATGAATGTGTCTTCTCATAAAAGAGAAAGATAGTTTGAATCAGTATTCAAATGATGCCACAAATGAGTCCTTCTTTAACACAGATGGATAAGCTCAATGGAAATTCCCATAAATGCCTCAAATGAATCCTTCCTTAACACAGAAAGATAGCTTGGATCGAGATTAGCATAAATGCTTCAAATGAGTCTTTCCTTATCACAGAAGGATTGTCCGAATCGGGATTCACATGAATGCCATGGATGATTCTTTTCTTAACATGGATGGGTAGTCTGAATTGAAATTCAAATAAATACCACACATGAGTCTTTGTTCAACACATGATTACAGTCTGAATTGAAATTCAAATAAATGCCACAGATGATACCTCTCTTAACACTAATAGATAGTGTAAATCAACATCCAAATAAATGCAATAAATCAAACATTGAAGGATAATGGGAACTGATATAAAAACTAATGCAGCAAATGATTCTTTTCCCCCAACAAATAAGGATAGTTCAAATGAAAATTCACATGAATGCAACAAATGAGCCCGCTTCAACGTGGTAGGATGGTATAAATCGAAATTCAAATAAAGCATCGTGTGTGTTAGTTTGTTTACTCTTGCATATGACAGAGCATGTTAGTATACTTTGAATTTGTCTAAAAAGTTATGTGATGATTTACACTTGTAGAAGAAACGACAATCTCAACGACCGTTGAAACAGCCCATAACAATTGAGTTTCCAAAGAACTGGAAAACAAAGACAAAAAAACAATAGTAAATTCGAAATTCACTCCGAAAAACTAGTTGAAATATCCAACTGCAAAATTCATACCAAGGTTTTTCGTCGTCATGGCAACGGATCCATCAGCTGTAATTGATCATCGATGATTATGTAACTACCAGAGAATCTTTTGGACCGTTGCCGAGAAGCCAGTTGTTGTTAATACCATTTATACCTACATGTCCGATAATTTTCCACCCTCTATTTCCTGGAACTTTTACAGATTTTCTGGTGATTGTTCACAACAACTAAATCTGATATCCTTGCCTGAATAGACTTACTAGTCTGAATCTTAATATTATTTGAATATTATTTTGTTCAATTATCAAAAAATGACGGCATTATTTAAATAATTTTTCAATTGCATTGTACTTAAAGTTATTAGAATAACACTAGTTGCTCAGGATTTTCTTGATGATTTTCAACCAAAATGAAATCAGATTTTTATAGTATTTCCCCAAAAATAATTAAGTAAGCGAGACTTCTCTAATTACGATTTAGTAGTTATCCGCTTTAACACATGTAATGGATACAAAAATAGATGTATACCGCTCCCAGATATGACATTCACATATCGGGTGAGGGGGTTTAAACGTTGGAATCTTATGGTAAATAGGGTCATTGCCAAGATATATATTACGAATATATCTTTTTGCCTCTCCTCAAGAAAGTAGCAGAAGGATCTCCGTAGTTCCAAGGGTTTTAAAAGGGTCAAATACGATAGACTTTTATTCTGAGTAGAGTTGGGCTTTCACCCTACTAACACAGTACGCTGTGGTAGTGTCAGATGCCCTGCCTCCAGTATAGGCCTTATGATTGAAAGCTTGCCTAAGTATAATACATTATTCATCCTGGATAACTTTTGATGTCGGAATCCAGGTTATATCGATTCTTAGATGAAAGTATAGTCAAAATAACTAGCATCCCTTCTGTAACCGTGTTAGCTGTGTATTGACTGAACAGTCAATTTTTTTATGTTGTTGACGAGAAAAATCATGAAAAAAGAAGCTTTGTCCTCTCTTTGGAGGGAATATACGAGGAAAAAGACTCATCATACATGATGAATCAGTTGTTGATATCTTGTGGGGTCACAGGTACGTTCAATAGCAATCATTAATTGCCTTCAGTGTTCATTGAAGAGGCTAATCAGCTGTACAACGTTTTGTATCCAAATTCAACCACAGTCATGTACGCCTTTAGGCTACATTGATATGAAGCGTGCAACTTACACTACACAGGCTTCTTATTTATCGGCTAGTGCTTCTAGGTCAGAGAGTATCTATTTGTCAAAGGAAACGGACATTATTTTCGAAGCTTGGAGAGGAAAAAAAGACAACTTTTTTTCATTTTACTGGATAAAATCAAAGTATATATTTATATATGGATATATTACATTTTGATAAAGTTGAATTTATAATTTATAAATTTACTTATTTTGTATATTTAATGTGTATTCAGAATGTGTTGTCCTAGAAATGTTTTGAAACTCAGACTACAATTTTTTTTCCAACGAATGTAATCTAAGGCTCAAACAAAACAGTTTTTAGAGATGGTTTCAGTAATCGGTTTTTGCTATATAACTAACTAGCCCGTAGGTGAAAGCGGGTTATCAGATTTAAATGCTTTATAGGTGTGTTTGTATTTGGATTAGTTTAAGAGATAATTACGTTTTTTTCTCCAAGAAAAATAAGTTTTATCATCAGGTTAGGGTTAGATTCCTAACAAAGAACTTATGCTGAGAGAAAGAAAAATTAATATCCATCGTAACTTATGACAAATGGAAAAAGGTTGCAGTTTAGCACTATATCTACATTGTAAATAGAACGCCCTCTTATGAAAGCTTCACATATTTCCTTTCTCAAATACGATAAACATTCAGAAGGTTTGAATTTATTACCAACAGAGATAAAAAAGAAAAAAAAATTGGAAAGTAAAATAAGTAATTTTTTTCCCCATCTGATTTTTAACTCGCCCCTACAAATGCAACCAGATGAGTCTGTTTGAAAGGAAATAATGCCATTAGTTCTTTTTCTTGTATATGCGTTTACCCATGTTCGTATTTAAGTATTTATTCGCTCGATGAAACTTTCTGAGCTTCAGTTTGGGTTTGATAGATTTTGTTTTCTTGGGGAGAATATTGTTGAAATATTGAAGAGATAATAACCATTCACATTGATATATCTACACGTGGATGTATGCGTATTTTCTGCCTTTCATGAATCCACAGCAAATATATACATATATGAAATATGTATTCTATCCCACACACTCTCTCTCTCTCACACACTTCACACACACACACACGCACACGCACACACACACACACACACACACACACACACACACACACACACACATATATATATATATATATATATATATATATACCTTGATTAATTAAATAAAGTGCTTGCTTTCAGTCGCAAAAACATTTTCCGTGTCTTTTGATACGTAATGAAAGTCTCCTGCCGAAAGGTGTTATAGATTCTTTTCCTGAGAATTTCTTTGCGCTCTGAATCTTCAGTGCAGTATTACACACACACGCGCACACACACACACATATGCTATTCCCTATTCAAAACTTAAAAGATGTTGTCAGAAGCTATAAAATGGAACTGTCGACTTAACTAGGTTTTCTCTCGGTAGCTAATCTGCCATTGGCGACAGCCAATGGGAGAAAACACCAATAACCAAGCTTGTATCATAGTTTAATTTCTTTCTGTTCATTTCTATCGATAACCTTTAACATAATTTGCAAGCTATCAATCCGTCTCCGACAACCAACTGAAAGAGAGGAATGGGCTATTGCAGACACATGAACAAAAAATACTGTTCTGGTGTGTGTGTATCTGTATTTCTTAGGCTCTTAGCAGCGGATAATTTTACGACAATTACTATTACTACTACTTTTAATGTGTCAACAATGTTTTTTACACCAAATCAACACAAGAACAATAATGCAATGGACATTTACTAGTTATATATAGCTACTTATAAAACTTGATATGACACAGGAACACCTAAATAGATCGAACTCCCTGAACTAATGAACTGTTCTATAAAACCAGTTACTGACATATAACCTATGGCAACGTCCATTAATGTATATTTTTGTCTATTTTTATCAATTTGAGATGCCTGTTTTGTTTACAAGTGAATAGCTATATACAAGGCTCATCGATGTACCTACATATATTCCTTTATACTTATATATCTGTTACATGCAAGCTGGTCTTGCAGATCATTACTACTGAGAAGTGAGTTCGATCCACCCTGACAGCCTCACACCTATATAGGTGTATAGAAAAACTAGCATAATCATATACGAGAGCATAACAAGATGTCTCCAATCGTACCTGTTATCCACTGTTTAGGGCAAGCAACTCTTAGCAACAACAACACAAAAAATAAACAAGGAAATTAAGTTCTGTTCAAAGCAGATTACCGACCCACTCGGCTTCACAATCGTGACTCGAGCTGGAACGTCACCACGGGCTTGTTTGGAAACAGATCTTATTCATTTCCGATACATTTTTCAAAAAGCTGTTTTCTCTCCTTGTCAAACTACAAATGGGTGAAAAAAATCATCACTTCTTCATTACCTTTTAACCCACCTTTCCACAAAATGTCATCAAATTTCAATGAGAAATTTTCGTTGACAGATGGGAATACCGACGGAAAAACCGAATGGTTCACACGGGATAATATATATACCTCTCCAATTTCGTCCAAACGAAATGTCAACTAAGATCTGAATATGAATACTTTATCTTGTTTCACATAAATCATCAAAAGTGATGACGCATCATTTTTATCGATTTTTCCTAATATCACTCTCTCTTCCATTGTAAAATGCAAAAAAAGATTCATTGTCTATTTAGCAGGGAACTGTTATAGCAGCAGTGCGTACCCCATTCCCTCTTTCTATCACCTCAGTCTCCTGCAACTCCCAGCACTCCAACTTCAAACGACTCAGCCTAAGATATCATTATCAATATTCTTTATGTCTGGGAACGCTCTTTTTTCTCTCTATATAAATTAGTGGTAATTGATTTTTCGTTTTATGCCATTTCGAATAACGAAATATTTCAAAAAAACGCTTTAATTTTGGATTGCAGGGAAAACTATATTCCCATTTACTTATGGTTTTGTTTTTCCAAGAATTGTTCAAATCTTCCGACTTAAATCTGCATTAAAAACTCAGCTGCTTTTATTTCTGATTAGTTTTTATTTATTTTTTCATCAAGGGAAATTTTTCTGTACTCATAACTTGTATTTCTGATTAGGTCTAATGATAATCATCATTAGCTATGATGAGTTCATTGCTGGACAAAGGCCTTTTCGATTTCTTTCCATGACAAACAAAATTGCTCTAACCGGCAAACCTTTCTATCTTATGTCTGGTCTTATCGTTTTCCACGTTTATTTACTGTTGATACCAATCATTTAAGCCTTTGCTTCATCTGCTGTTCTCTTAAAACCATAATAATGGATGGCAAGGTTGTTGGAGAGGTTCGATACGTTGACTTTTGAGAAAGACCATGAAATTGAGAAAAAAAAAGATCGACTGGAAATCATTTAGTGTGAATTGATACATCTTTAAAGGCACCTTAGTAATACTCTTAAAGCGTGAAGTAAACAATGAATGCATAATACCAGGTATGACTTTTGGATGCGAAACGTAGAAACTAACAATATGAACTGAGAACCAACCTAAAATTGCACAAAGAGCCATTAGGAAAAGCAATGCTAGGAGGCATACATTGAAGAAATAGAAAATCAACGTAGATCAGAGCCAACGATATTTAAAAAAATATTTAGACAACAAAATGGAGATAGGCTGGACACATAGACCTGATAATAGACATTCAATAGTTGATTTTTATTTTGTAAATATTCTTGCATCTCTTGCACCGATTGCCGTTACTGACTGACGTGCTGACATATGTGAGTTACGTTTCTTGTTCAATGTTTCCAACTTTATCATTTTTTAAAATTTGATTCGATATGCTTCCAGTTGCGTCTAGTTGTCAGAAATTGCTATTTACATGATTTTATAAGGATGCATAACGAACATTATGAAGTCAAGTTTTAAAATATTTCCAAATAATATTACACTGCAGAATCGATTAAAATCTCAACTGATTTCTGCAGACCTATCTTTATAGTTATTTATATAGGCTAAATTTTCCCAAGGCAAATTCCCATAGTTCACCAGTTGGTGTGTGTAAACAAGCCTTATTTCCTACAATTTCTCTTCATATTATTAATGCAAAGGTTATTACGATAAAGTTGATTTTGACTAATAAAAGGGAAAAAAGGTCTCGATTCTAGGGTCAACATTGAGTGTGAAATTGTTTTTTTCATTCTAAGTGGTCAACACTTAGAATGAAAAAAACAATTTCACACTCAATGTTGACCCTAGAAGTGGGAAATAGTTCCGTCTAAAAGTGAAAGACAATCACCCCATCAATCCGACGCTCGAAAATGAAAACAATTTCCCTCTGCAATTTCGACCCTTAAAAGTGAAAATAATTTCCACTTCTAGAAATGAAAACAAATATCCCATCTTGATTGTCACAATCGAGAAGGAATGCTTATTTGTTTATTAAAGAGAAAGAACATCTCCATCATTGATTTTAAAACCCCCCAAAAGGGAAGGAGTTTCCCCTCTAATTTGACCCTTAGAAGGCAAAAAAAGATCTCATTCATTTTTTGATAGAGAAAAATGAATGTTCACTGTTGATTTCTTTCACCAAAATTGAAAAAGAATCTCCCCCGAATTTGACTCCTAAATGAAAAAAATCAAAACTTCCCCTCAATTTTGACTCCTTGAAACAAAGGAAAATTCTCTTTGATTTCGACCTCAAAAATAGAAAAAATAAAATAAATGAAAAGTGAAAAATAGAAGTCAACATTTTATCTTTTGTTCCAAAATTGACAGACAACCTTCCCCTCCATTTTGCCCCCTAAAAGTGAAAAAAAAATCCTCTCACACAATTTTGACCCGTGAAATAAAATAAGAATTACCTTTTAATTTTGACATCTACCCCCAAAATAAAAAAGAATCTCCCCTTTAACTTAAAGTAAGAAGCAAATTCCCTTGACTCCTATTAGTGAATAATGAAAGTTACGTTTTGATCTTTTGTCTCAATATTGAAAAAAAAAAACAAATATCCTTTCCCTGGATCTAATGCTCAAATTTCATGTTTTGGAAAATTGTACCATAATTGCACTAAACTGAAACACTGCTATTCGAAGAATTCATGTGCAGCCAATAAACATTGTGACATGACATATGTTAGAAAAGTAAAGAACACAAACCCTGTCGCATTTTGATTTCCAGGAATTTATTTGAGAAAAAAGATTGAAAAATGTTCTTTTATCTCGTCATCATAGATAGATAGATAGATAGATAGATAGATGAAAATATGTGATGCGTTCTAAAAAGAATTGTTTTGTACTTTTAATGTATTCCTCAATCCGGAGACATATTTCATTAATATAACTACATACCTCTTACTAACTTTCTACCGGAGTAATCACCAATCCAATCACCAAAGCAATAGTAAAAAACCAACCACGGGAACAGGCTGGTCTCAGTAGAAGCTACTCAACAATTGACCATCTCCATCCAGTAAATCAATTTGAAGAGAAAACAGCAGAATATCAGTCGCAAAAGCATTTGTTGATTTCAAAAAGGCGTTTGATTGGAATTCCAAAAAGTTATTGAAGCTGTCATTTAACACAGCATAGACCCGATATGAGTCAAAGTATTGCAACATATCTAAAGGCACATTACTTTCTTCATCAGGTTGGTTGGAAGTCTTGCAAACGTCATACAGAGTTTTTGGATATTACAAAAATGCAGAATATGAACAGTTTTGCAAGTTGTTAATTGATACAGATATGTAGAATATGATTCCAGTCGCAAGTTGTCAGATATTACAAATGCTCAAAACAAATCTTATACATGAAAAAATTTGTCATGAATAAGCAAAGAGATATTTTGTTTGAAAAAATACATTTATACGAAAACTACTTAAAAATTTTTTTTCATTATTATACAATCAAAAGATAGCAGTAAAAATCTCGAATTATGATAAAAGTAACAATCAGGCTAATCCATCTACTTTATTCCACAGTCAAAAATGTCAGAGGTAATGGATATCAGAGGTGTACAAAATATAAACTGAATCTCCAATTGTTGATATTACTAATATGCAGAATATGAATTGGGTGTCAGATTGTTGGATATTATGGATGAGCAGAATTTCAATCAAGTCTCATATTGTTAATATTATGAATGTGCAGAACATGAATTGAATTTTGGATTGTTGAATATCATAATTATGTAAAAAATAAATTGAGCCTCTGATTATTGGATATTACAGATGTGCAAAAGGGGATTGAGTTTTAAATTTTTGGATATCATAAGTGTTGAGAATATGAATTGAGTCTCGAATCGTTGAATATTACAAATATGCAGTATAAGAACTAGGTCTCAAATTATCAGATATTACAAAAGTGCAGAATATGAATGGGATCCTGAATTGTTGGATATTACATGATATGAACTGAGTCTCAAATTGTGGGATCTTACTAATGTACAGAATAAGATGAATGGAGTCTCAAATTATTGGATATTACAAATGTACAGAATATGAATTAAGCCTCAAATTGTCAATATTACAAATATGTAGAATATGAACTGAGTTCCCAAAATTTTGCATATTACAAATATATAGGAAATGCTTGGAGTCTCAGATTATCAAATACTAAAAACACGCAGAAAATAAATTGGGTCGCAAGTTTTTGGATATTACAAATGTGCAGGAAACAAATTGAGTCTCAAAATGTTAGATATCAAAAAAGTGCAGGATATGAACTGAATCTCTAATTGTGGGATATTACAAATGTGCAAAATATATTCAGTCTCAAATTGTTAATATTACAAGATGCGAGATATGAATCGAGTCTCATACTGTTGATGATACGGATGTGCAGAACATGAATTGACTGTTGATTTGTGGAATATCACTATTGTGCAGAAAATTAATTTAGTCTCAATTTATTGGATATCAACAAAGCACAGAAATGGTGTGAGTGTCAAATATTTGGATATTTCAAATGTGTAGGATATGAATCGAGTTTCCAATTGTGTAATATTACAAATAAGGTGACTATCAGTTGAGTCTAAAATCATCAATATTACAAATATACTGGAAATGAATTGAGTCACAAATTGTTAGATATTTTGAATGTGGAGGAATGAATCATGTCTCAATTGTTGGATATTACAAATGTGCTGAATATGAATTGAGTCTTGACTTGTTGGATATGTTTAATAGGAATTGAGTCTCAAATTATCCACGATCACGGATGTGCATGATATGAATTGAGTCTCCAATTGTTGAATATAATAAATGTGAAGAATATGAATTGAGTCACAAATTATTGGATATTACTGATATGCAGTATATCAATTGTGTCTCGAAATTGTTGAATATTACGAATGTGCAGAAGATGAATTGAGTCCCAAAATTGTTGGATATCACTAATATGCACAAAGAGAATTGAGTTATTCAATATTACTAACATGTAGAATATGAATTGAGTTAGAAATTGTTGGTTATCATTAATATGCAGGATGTAGATTTGGTTTCAAATTGATGGATATTACTAATATTAAGAATATGAATAGAGTCTCGAATTGTTGGATATTACAGATGGGATTGTTGGATAATACTAATAATTAGAATATGAATATAGTCTCAATTTGATGTATATCACTAAAATGCAGAATATGAATCGAGTATCAAATTGTTGCAAATTATGGATGTGCTTGATATGAATTGAGCCTCAAATTATCCGATATTACGGTTATGCACAATGCGAATTGAGTCTCGAATTGTTGGCTATTACTAATGTTTTTTGAATTGAGTCTCCGAACGTTGGATATTACAATAGTGTAGAATATAAATTTAACCCCGAATTGTTGGATATTACTAATATTAAGAATATGAATAGAATTTCCAATTGATGGATGTCACTCATATGTATGAAGTGAATTGAGCCTCGAATTGATGGATATTACTGATGTGCAGAATATGAATCAAGTCTCGAATCGTCGGATACTACTAGTATGCAAAAAATGAATTGAGTCTCCACCGTTAGATATTACTGATATTTAGAATATGAAGTGAGTCTCAACTAGTAGGAGTACGGTATTATGGACATGCATAATATGAATTGAGTTTCGAATTGTTAGATGATACTCATATGCATAATGTGAATCGGGTGTCAAATTATCTGATATTATGAATGTGCATAATATGAATTGAGTCTCAAATAGTTAGATATTACAGATGTGCATAATATGAATTGTTTGGTATTATTAATATTTAGAATAGGAATTGAGTCGCAAATAGTTGGATATTACAAATGAGCAAAATCTGAATTGAGTTTCGAATTGTGCGATATCACTAATGTAGAGAATATGAATAGAGTCTCAAATTGTTGGATATTATTAATATGTACAATATGAATTGAGTGTTGAATTGTTGGATATTACTAATAATAATAATAGGAATATGGATTGAGTTTCAAATTATTGGATATTACGGATGTGCATGATCAAAAGTGACTCTCGAATCGTTGGATAATACAAATGTGCAGAATGTGAATTGAATCTCGAATTATCCAATATTACTAATATGCAGGATATGAATTGAATCTCAAACTGTTGGATGATACGGATGTGCATAATATGAGTTGAGTCTCGAATTGCTGGATGTTACTAATATCTACAATAAGAACGGAGTCTCCGATGGTTGGATATTATAAATGTGCAGAATATGAATCAAGTCTCGAATTGTTTGATATTGATATGATGCAGAATATGAATTGAGTCTCAAATTGTTGGATATTATGGATGTGCATAATATGAATTGAGTATCAAATTGTGGGACATTACAAATGTGGAGAACATGAATAGTTGGATATTACTAATTGGCAGATTATCAGTTGAGTTTCAAATTGTTGGATATTAAAGATGTGCATGATATGAATTGAATTGCAAATTTTTCGATTTTACAAACATACAGAATATGAATTTATTCTCACATTATTGGATACTACAAATGTGCAAAATATCAACAGAAAGGATGAAATGCAGAAAGAAAAACAATCACAACAGAAAGAAATGATATGCTGAGTATTTTGCACTCTAAATCAGAAAATTCCAAACTTAAAATAAAGTTCTGTCTATCTTGTTTGACAAAACTTTGGTTTCATTCATTGAATTATATTGTAGATTGTTTCTTTCTAATCCAAGCAAATACTCAAACAGGAATTTGCAAGACTCCATCAAACATGGGATGAGGAATGATGTAGGGTCCTGTTCACAGACAAGAAGAAATTCAACCTGAGTCGGTCGGTGAGCATTACTGGTATGACCCCTGACCACCAAAAAGAACCTTTTCAAAACGTGCTAGTAGAAGTGGAAGGCTCATGATTTCGGATGTCTTAATAGTTAATTTCAATCCTTTTTAAATACAATGTTGCCAAAGTGGCCATGCGTTTAACTTGATATGAGATCAAATATCCGCATGATTTATCAAAAAATTAAAAAATTAATCAATTGACATTATTTTGCATGGGTCGAAAGTTTTCTAGTGCACTGCATATTTTAAGGGAGAACTTCAACATGGCCGTTTCAGAAGAAATGAACGCAATCCATTTAGAAAAAGTCAAATGCCGAGTGAGAGCTCAACTATTATGATCAGGCGCAAAACTAGACAAGGCAGAAAAATCTCCTAATGACGACGCAATTGTACATGAATAACAAAAACCTTACAGTCGGACTTTAGTGTAAAGCAGATATAGTAAGATTTAATGCCCCACACTCAAATATTAACGTTATATGAAAATTTCATTTTGATTATTTCTTTCACACTTGGTTCTACAGAAAGGTAAATTAGATTCTATGAATTCTCCAACTCAATGGGGAAATTAATTTGGAAGACATTAAAAGGTTTGATCTTGATGATGCCGAATAGATGTTTTGGGAATTTGAGTTGAACAGAATGGTGCTAGAAAAGAGGAAAAAACAGAAAGAAAGAAAAATACAGAAACCAATGAACCTAAAAAAGAGAAAAAAAAAACGTAAATAAGGAAAAAGTATTATAGAAGAAAGAACAGAGAGCCCTCAGAGGTGGTATACCTCTTTCAACGACATACATCAACTCGAAAATAAATCCATCCATATATAGGTAAAAGACAAGGTAGGTAATTGCTAGTTTCCATTTCTTATTTCTATATGGAAAAATCGTAGATCTGCCCCTGATTATAATTTTCCTTATCTCACGGCCTATCCTTCCACAGAATGTCAGTGAGAACTTTTGGGTATATTGTGTGGAAAAAACAGGGGAAAAATTACCAGTGAATAGATGTACCTCTGCAAAAGTTACACTTGGTAAATAACTATAAAAATCTACTACAGGAAATTCAACGACTTTAAATATTGCAATGTAATAGATTATTCCTTGTGCTTCCACGTGAGATAATGATTAGTGAGTTAGTCATATAACATATGAGTTCGATCTCGACTAAGTTGGGCTTGAGATAATGGAATTCATCCTCGCTTGTTAAAAATTACATAGTTAGTAATGTACGCCATTACCTCTTCGTACTCCATTTGATCTTTTGAGCCACATACTTATAGCCTTGTGCCAAACCAGGTTGAGCTTAGTAAATATTTGAAATAATGAAATCGAATAGAAAGAGTTTGTTTGAACAAATATACAAGAAATAATTTATTAAAGTGAGGCACAGTTTACCTTAAAGCAGACTCTAATTTCGTTATTACTGTCTCCGAAGTAATAAAGTGACATAAAGACTTGTCTCTTTCATGTTTTACACTGAGTCAAAAGTTGGAGCTTGCCTTCAGGATGGAAATCATTACAAACGAATTGCAAAGTCGTACTGCTAACGACGACAAACGTCTTCATTAGCACTCCAAACTCGTCATATTTGTCACATATGTAACTTAGGCAACCAAACAGAACCTCTTACATGAGCTGTATCAATCGCTATAAATAGGGAAGACTGTTCCTATTGTCTTGTAACCCATTAGCTGAACAGTGATTTTTACATTAGCGAACACGACATGGTGTCAAAAGTGGGATCCGGTGAAAAGAACGTTAGAAAAAAAAGTCAATTAAAAGAAAAATAGCGGAGAAAAGTACGGAAGGTCATTCAGCATCCGCTAAGCTGTCGTCGGAAGAATTCGATTTTCCCAAAGACGAGGATGGGAAAGATGGATAGCGAGATTCAGGCAAGCCTGCCGTCTACATTTGGCAGTCCAAGAGAACTAAACCAATATCTTGGAATACTGTATGAGTTGTAAGTAAATAGGCTAAGCTTAACCATAAGAGGTGAGGATCTACAGAATAGTCAGGAACGGTTTCATAGATATTTTTTCTTTGTTGTTGTGAAGAAAATGTGAGTATGCAAGAGTTCGTTTCAATCTGAGATAGTAAAAAGTAAGTTAATCCATGGATTCCTTCCTGACTACTCAATAATTATCGAAAAAAAAAAACCCTATGAAATATGGAGCCCTGACAGAGGAACTTATTAGTGACAGGCTAATGGTGGATCTGTTTGAGATCCATCCGTCTAAACTCCCAATTCTGAGTTATCCTAAATTTACACATAATCTATGTTCAAAGTGAAGAAAACGTAATATTTTCAGCTACCTGATCTAGATGTTTCTTGTAAATGTCAAGGGGAGTAGAGCCAAGATTTATTCAACATAATACTCAAATCAGCATTTCTCTATTGTTAAATTACAAAAAGCTGTTTCATTTTCATTGTAACGTATTTCCTGAGACGAAGACGTAAGCTGCTTGAGTGATTTATCCCAGTTTGTCGACTGTGTGGAACGAGAAATAAAGACGCCCCCTGTCACGAAAAGGTAAACAAAAAATACGAAATAGCTTCGTATCTTAATGTCGTACATAAATACCTTTTCATAAAAGCTGCAGCAAGATCAATAACTACAGATTTTGAAGAACACAGTGGGGAAGCGAACACGAAATGAAAAGAAATACCTCACTCTTTTGATATTGAATCAAATTTTACGTTCGGGCAATGCGAACTGCACTCACGTCAACTAAAATATCAGATATGTTCCCAGATTTTTCGTTTCATTTTGAAAGATTAAATTGCGCCCCTAGCCTTTCAAAAATTCTACTCGAAGAAAAATGTGCGTGGCTTTTAAATAAACTTACCTCTTTTGTTAAATACAGAGGAAAATATTTTTACAGAGTCTTGTAGAGGAATTCTGTTATACATAGAAAAACTCAGCGTGTATGTTTTTGCAAAAAATCCAACTATAAACTTTGTTTATAGATATCAGGGATAGGTCTACGCTTATTAGAATCAATGAAAGTCAAAGTAGTCTTTTGTTAAAATTTATAAATGTGCATAACTAATGGTGTCCGTATTGTTTCTGCTTTTGATGCTGAGTTTTCGTTGACAGTTATGGAAATTTCTGTAATTAACAAATGAGTAGAATTTGAGAAAAAGAAAGTAGAGAAATCAATGTCTCAAAGAATATCTATTTCAAACCATTCTATTGCATTATCAATGCTCTTGACCCAGTAGTTAATATCAATGAAAAAGATGGAACAAAAATTGTGTTATCCATATACATCGAACATATATATATATATATATATATATATATATATATATATATATATATATATATGTGTGTGTGTGTGTGTGTGCGTGTGTGTGTGTGTGCGTGTGTGTGCGTGTGTGTATTCTTGGTCACAGATGAACTCTGCCGTAGGAAGTTTGAATTGAGAACACTATTTAAACGGTGGCGTGTTGGAGATTCCAAAAGACTGAACAAAATATTTCTAAATCATTTTAAAACTCCTATAGGTTTTGTTCGAATATAAGTAACGTTTATTTCTCTTAAGAGAAGTCGTTTTATCCTAATATATATATATATATATATATATATATATATATATATATATATATATATATATATACATATATATATATATATGTGTGTGTGTGTGTGCGTTTTTCCTTTAGATATTAGTAGCCATCATGTAAAATAGCTTAAAGAGGTAAACAGAAGATAAGTTAGTCAATAAATGAGATATATCATCAAATGTATAATTCAATTCTACTATGATACAGAAACCTATGGTAAAAAGACATTGTACCATGTGATGTTTCTATGTGAACTGATCTAGCTTGTCTTGAAAAACAGCATCTGGATTTTTCTAGCATACTTACCCATATCAGCCAGCAAGCGTATATATATATATATATATATATATATATATATATATATATATATATATATATATATATATATATATATATATATATATATATATATGAAGAGTAATTGTTGGTGGTATTCACATTAATTTTTTATTATACCTGTGGGAGAGGCGTACACTTTAAAAAAAATACTTATTGCTTAACATAATCTCTTTTCTAGTCAATCAATTTAGATAAACGGATACTAATTCAGAGACGTTTGACTAGAACATTTTCCCGTCAGTCAGTTAAAAATCAATAATTGCTGAAACGCCTAATCAAATTCAAGGTATATCATAAATTGTGATGTGATACCGATTCTACAAATACTTTTTAGCTATACTTTAAATCACATTAGTTATCCCATTCCACAGGTCATTTGAAGGACAAAGTTTTGTTGAACAGTAATCTTCACATGCCCTAGCAGAAAGATATTCAGTGAGCACAAACTGGGTGATTACGATAGTTAAGGGATAAGTTCAATGTTTCCAACATATTTATTTGGGTAATTTTCATTAAGAAAATGACTCTGAGAGTTATGTAACAAAATACATCATCTTGCAGAAACGTTTAAATGCTCTTTACTGACATATCTTATCCATCAAACTAGAGTTATGAAATCTAAAACCAAAAAAAAAAAAACACTTCGCAGTAACTTTGTTCTTCGGTGCAAACATTTCTTTAAACCTTTTGATTACCTTATTAAACAACTTTCTAATTCAACAAAACCAAGATTTCAGTCTGAATTCCACAGTTTTAGCTTTTATCATCGGTATAAGACTATCGAAATCTACCGTATTATGCCAAAGAACAGCTACTGCTGTATACATAGGCAATCAGTTAAATACTGTGAAGTGAATGCATTGAACATATAATGGAATATATCAAACAACTCAGCATAACGGTTGGTTGTCTTAGGTTTCCTGTGCCATCAGACTCTGACAGTTCGAACCACGTTAGTTTTGCTGGTTGTCTGCGCAGCCCTGCTGGTACTGAAATATTTTCTCCTTCATTAATAGAGGACGTCATCGCCGATGTGGGAGGACTGTCCCAGGTATGCTATCACTAAATGATATCAAATACGATGTGTAGACTATCGTCAGTAGTTTAACGAAGGTCGACGACTGATTTTATGTATGTTAACAAGAAGTTTTCATTTAAAAGCTCAACTCTGAGAAAGAAATATTTTTTACCTTGAGATCCAGGAAGGAAATCGCTATTATTCGGGCGTCACTTTCAATATGTTTGGTTGCCTAAAAGAGAGAAAGAACAATCTAATGTTTTTTTTTTACTTCAATTTTTTACATGATACAAAAAAAAAGAAAAGAAATACAAAGAATAAATAGTTACAGCAAAATCTCATGGAAGAATAGAATACAGATAAGTTTATTCATAATTTATTTGAATATAATGATTGCTCGGTATTTCAGTTCGAATTTTCATTTTTCTTTTATATCTACCCTAATCAGTTTATTTCCATGGAGAAATATTAGTCAGTTCCTCTTTTTGTCTTCTGCTTGTCTGTCACTGTCTCAGATATATACATACAAATAAAGCTTGACGATGGAAAAAGCATGTATTTTGCTCCAAAAATATTTTTCAACATAATTCACCCGCTTGCCAACGCTCTTAACCAAAAGTATATCCTTTTGTCGGGTTAGATTTAACATCATATATCAGAAATTTTGGGTAAAAAAATCAGTTAATAACTGGTATGAGAAAAGGAATTATTTTGAAAAATACCACAATATATATATATATATATATATATATATGCAATAGGAATGGAGCACTCTGGTGGGTGGGGAATTTGTCTGTAAATAAATATATCGCTTAAATTCAACCCTACTGACCATCCAGCTCAGAGGTAAGAAATCGGCCCCCGAGTCTGAAGCTGAGGTTTCAAACCTGCCCCGTGGTACTGGATGGGATAATGGAAAGTTTATAGCCACACTGAAGAGATGTAATACATCAAAACAGCTGCCTGTGGATGACACATACATGTATATAACAGAGTCATCAAATTTGGCTGTTTATTTGTCTGTTCTGCTCGAAGGGTCACGCTGAACTAAACTGATTTATGAAATTACCACAGAAGATCTGGTGATAGTCAAATAGAGTAACCATTAAGCAAAGTTATCAATCAATGACATTTCTTAATAGTTACTTTAGCTGCAAAACAAGCCTGTCAAATGAAATGTTATTGGTAGATTGAGTTTTTTAAGCTACGCTTGACAATTCTTTGCAATCATTGGAATGAATCGCATTATTTCTTCTTCAAATACTTTTTTCTAATATGAAAGTCATTAAAGGAAAATAATGAATAAATTGGACATTTTCAAATCTAAATTGAAATTATATATTCGTAGTAGTATATTTCACTCTCCCACAAATAAACTCCTCTTCCTGCAAGAGATTCTATTTTGTTTGAAAAGAAATACACTTTCAAAGATTAAAAATGATAGATGATGTTCGTTCTTCCAGTTTTTGACTCCTGAGCTGAGTGATTCATCGTGTGATGAAAAATTCGTTTTTCGATGAGTATTTACTTGCGACATCTAAATAAGATGTCAATTAGTTTTGCACTTAAATTCATCCCTTTCTTTGACAAAAGAGATAATACGTTATTCTCGTATAAGCAAAGTTCTATTACAGAATAGAGAATAGTTTTTATATATTGTCTCCATGCTAAGATTTTGTGGATATTCTTTTAAGATTTGAATGAGTCACATTTATTCGTTTTGTTTGTAAATAAATTCTTTTCTAATCCGAGAGTTCATTAAAGGCAAATAATATTTTGAAATAGGACATTTTTAAGCTTTAGTAATATCTGAAAATACATATTTCCTGTGTCACAAAAATTCATTCTTTTCCTTCCACATGTATTCCTTTTCCAATCCAAAAATGTTTTAGGATAATTTAAAACGATAATACACTTTAAAGAAAACTTTTCAATAAAATGATGAAGGGGTATGGAAACAGGCCTGGAATTCAGACGATCTTAACGACTTTTTGAAAGATGATAGAATTGCAGCGTCTGTACCTTATTAATTGAAGACTTCCTGGAAAGCGTAAGTTTATGAAAGATATTTTGTTTATCTAAAATTACCAAACAATTCTTATTTGAAAAATTTGGAAACTGTTTTTTTGCAAGCATTTTTTTGTTGTTTATCACCATTTCTTCAGTGTCTGAAAATAAGAGGGTTTACTTTTTGGTTCCTTATGATTCCCAGTCTTAAATCATTTGAAAGTGAAAACATTTCCTGTAATATCAAATATATACATCTTATAATGTTTGATGGGCACTACGATGATTTTATATATGTATTCGTTTTTATGTGTTCTTTTATCTATCGTGATAAGGGTCAATATCTTAAAATAGAGCGTTAATACATAGGATATTTACATTTTCTGTTTTAACCGATCAATGACCGTGAAATTGATCATTTACAACAAAAACTGTTGATATATCTCTCTCTCTCTCTCTTTACATATATATTTCTCCCTCTCTCTTACTCTCTCTATCTATCTATCTATCTATCTATATATATATATATATATATATATATATATATATGCATGTGTACGTGTGCGCTTACTTTGACCAACTCAACGTCGATGCGCATGTGCACAAGTTCTCTGTGAATCCATTTTTTCCAAATCCTGTCAATCATTGACAAAAAAAATCTCATTTGCAATTGAAAGCATTAGGAACTAATCAATGATAGCTTTTAAAATCACGGACATTCCATTTATTCGTATTACATTTTGTTGGTCCTCTTTTTCTTCTGATGTTTTAAACAGTTTTGTTCATAATAGAAATGAAAATATGTACTGAAAAATGTATACGATGGGATCATAGTTTTTGAAGACGAATAATGGACGGTTAGGATTTGTTCTCGTTCACTCAGTCAATTTGGAAAAATATCATGGGGTTATTGAATGTAAAGAAATACAGATGGCTAAGTGATTATGTTATTGTAACATGCACTGGAGAAAGTCGTCTTAAACATTACATGGATATATCACAAGACAGGATAGTATATTGGAGAAAAACAAGAGATCATATGCGAAACGACTTGCAGAATGAAGGATGCTGTGGCGAACTACTCAAGTCCAGAAAGTACTGGTTTGGCAGCGCCAACAATAGAGAAGTCTGGTGAATTATTGTAAATGTTTATGTCCAACTACAGGCTGCTGCTGCTGCTGATGCTGATGATGATTAAATTTACTTAGATTGAAGATTTCTCTCAAACTTTCACATAAACTTAATGAATATTTCCGAAACTTTTGCATGAAACTATTGAACCATCCATTATCTACATATTGCTATATGGTTGGTATTGTTTGATTGGTTATTATAATTGAAAAGTGATTCCAAAAGAATACTTTATGGCAATGACTGCTAAATAATGTCAGTTTATTTAGTGTGACATCTAGGGGTCATGGACACCTACTTCCCTTTTGATGGAAATCTTGTTTCGTATTTTATGATTTATATTCAATTTTTCCTCAGAAATACTTACATCGTCAAAACGTACTTATGGTACTTATAATTATATGAGGATTCATAGTTTTAAAAAAATGAAAAACTCTTTATTCTTCGTTTTAAAAAAAACATTTATAATAATTCATAAAAACTCCAGTCACGAGATATATTGCCAAATTTTCAGTCAAAATTCATTTCATATGCAGCATGTGATATAAAAAAGAGTAGTAAAACCTTATGCAGAAACATCAGTGGAAATAATCATAAGCCATTCTACAAAAAAAAGGTTGTGATTTTCAAATCATGGTCAAAGGGCGTAACCGTCCTCGTTGAACATGAAATAATAGATCAAAAATTCGATTTTAAAATCAATTTTCCACCGGATGACTCAGTGCATAGCTGTGTGCAAATTTTGAGAAAATCTATTATGCGTTTCGAGTGGTCTTATATAGTATTTCCACGACTTCAAAGTATCATATTTCATCACACGTTATTAGTCAGTCGAATGATCTAAAACAGGCCAACCTTTTTGCCCCTGCGAGGCGTATCGCTTGTAATTGTAAGGACTATTGGCCAGAAAAGTTCTATAAAATGCTCAAAATATAGGCATTGTCTATGTAAATGAATTTACTCATATTTTACCTCAGATCAATAAATAATGCACGCTAGAAAATAACCTGAGCTAAACTAAAAATACACATTAGTGATCAAAGAATTCAATCAGGTCGCAATTTATCATGAATCTATAAAAAAGACCAAGGAAGTGTTTGAAACATATAAATTAACAGAGCATCCGTATGTGCTCTCTCAGGCTGGTCTAAGTCTCTTCTAAGACCAGATCCAACCTCGGGCCGTAAGTTGCTTACCCTGATCTAAAAGATGATTATGATGCCTTGTTGGAGTTTTCACAGCATTATTAGCAAGTGTCTCTAAAGTTGATAGGATAATTTGGGAAAGCACATTTACTTGAAAGAAATCAAAAATAGAAGGGAAATATTACAAACTATATATTCGGCTTAATCGAACCCCTTTATGGTCAAGAATGCCGTTGAATGATTAAATTTTGCCGATCAACATGATGAAATAAAGTATGGTTCCAAATCAATAAACTAATTTTAGTCAATTGGATAATTACAACATCCAGATATCCAAAAATATCCAACATTGGAGAGTCAACTTCTAACAGGACTAATGCAAACACGGAGGATTAGATTAACTGGAATTCATTTCTCAAAACAATGTGATGATGTCATCTAACCACATCATGTAAAAAATATGTTGGTAAAATTGAATGAAAGTTTTGAAATGCATGTTGATACAGAGGTATGCATGTAATTCAATTGCCATTGAGTATTATTATATGAAAGCAAGTATGTGTACATGTACATACCTGTGTATTTATGTTTATATATATGCATATATATGTACATATAAATATACACACACACAGACACACACACACACACACACACACACATATATATATATATATATATATATATATATATATATATATATATGTTAATTACTCTTTACCCCATTCAGCTAAACAGCCCAAGCAGTTATTCTGACATTTGCCCATGTATATGCATAATTATATAATATATGTATACACACACACGGATATACGTATATGCAAATAGAAAGGTGGGTACAGGATTCAATTGCCACTGAATATATATATATATATATATATATATATATATATATATATATATATATATATATATGTATATATATAATAAGTTCAGGATAGTCCAGTAGGGTAAAGGTCTTCGTTGCGTATGATCAAATATCTTTACGGAAATGTATGTTCTTTATCCTTAATGGTCATTGTGGATGTTTTGGCCTTGAGATGTACAAATGATATACCACAAAAAGGTTTCTATAGGTATTGGTCTGTATGACTGAGTCAAGTTCCCAAGATTGGATATACACGAAGGGGTGGGTTGTGGATATTGAATTGTTATGAGTGGAAAAACTATAATGTTAAGGATTGGTGTGTATAGGGTTATCAAGTTTAGTGTTAGGCCTGTGAGGGGATAGAGTTCGAAGTTTGCTAATTTATATATTTTCATCTTGCTCTAAATTTTTAGTTGTGTTTTTTTTCTTCTTTTTTCTCATTGATTATAAATCTTGCATTTGATTTGAAATTATGTTAGAGGGTGCAAAAGTGTAGTTCTACAGGGAGTAGGTTTGGATGCTTCGGTGATTTGATTCTGTGCCTATAGTTATTAAGTCTAATGCTGAATTGCCACACACATTTGCGTATATATTGTTATTTGAATCTATTATAATCTTGGAGGTATAAAACATTTTTGTTTCAGTCTTTGTTGGCAATTCTGAACTGACCGTTAGAATTTTGTTGAAAGTGGTAAAGCCTATGAAAATGATGGCGTGCTTGAGGTGGTTGCAGTATAGACTATTTCCTTTGTTGTAGGGTTTGTGTAGTTTAACAGTTTTAGGGACGTTGTTGAGAGAAATTTTATTGATTACTATACTGTTACTGCTAATCATGCCTTTGATGTTTTCGGGTTTGTGGTAGGCAACGACACATAGTTCTGAGAATATTTCTTTGAGTTTTGTTTTGAGGTTAAGCATATTCCATCACTTATTGATTATACATGACAAGGGTTGGAGTTTGTTGTGAAAGGTTATTATGGGTAGTATGCAGTCATGTTCATTTTGTCAGAGAGTGTAAGAGTATTGTAGTGGCCTTTTTTATTTGGTTAGTTTTCTAGTGAATAATATTGGTTCAGTGGAATGTTGTTGTAGATCATAGTTGTGTCTGTAGAGCTTGTTATCTGTAGAGAAAATTCTACTGATTCTATGTGCTTGTAAAAAATAGAGTTTATTTTCCCAAATGATTGGGGTGGGCCGATTCAGAATGAAAGTAGTTGTGAATAACTATGGGTTTAGTAAAGAGGGTGGTTTGGAAGTTTCTATTATTATCCATGTATATGCAGGTGTTTAGGGAGTCAGTATACTTCTTGTTGTCAAAGTCAATTGAGTAGTGTGTAGAGTTTATGTTTGAGAAAGATTTCTCTTGTTCAGCTTAAACTCGTATATACAAAAAGAAAGCCACCATCTTCCGTGTAACAACAGGAGGTACTTCAAAATAGTTTCAAATGATATATGATATCCATAAATACTGATATATATATATATATATATATATACACACACGCATATATATATATATACATATATATATGTACATATATATATGTACATATGCATGTACACATGCATAGATATTCGTGCATATATACAAATAAATACATGCAAATATATACATGAATATGCATACATTCATTTAAATAAATATGCAAACGTACACTATCTCTCTCTTTTTCTCTCTCTACACACACACACACACACACACACACACATATATATATATATGTAGATGGACAATTTGTATATGGATGTGATTATTATTTAGACATTTTAACCATGCTTTGTCCGATACGTTGGTACCCAGTAACACATATATATGTGTGTGCATGCGTGTGTATACATATGTGTATTTATATATGTATATATATATATGTATATATATATATATATATATATATATATATGTGTGTGTGTGTGGATGTGTATGTGTATATATGTATATATACATATATGTGTGACGTCCGTTCTATTGCACAATGTTATGTTTTTTAGATTGAGGCAATAGACGATGGGGAATAATATACACAGGCACTGACATTCAAATATCTATATACACTCATGGATACACACATTCAAATATATGTGTTTGTGAGATGGTTGCCGTGATTGCAACGATGGTTGATGTTGATAAGTATATATATATCCATGCATATGTATATATATGTTTGACTTTGTAAATCCATTGAGATAGATTCATTGATAAGCGCGTATCAAGATGTTAACTCATTGAAGTGGATAGAAACAGAGTCAGATTGATAGGTAGATGAAAACAAATACGGAAAAAGACTACGATAGATAAATATGGACAGATAGACCGACTAATAGGTGGCCAGATTGAAACAAAAATATATGAATTCATTGCTTCATCAGCGGTGGGTGCAAATGATTGCTGCTAAATATGTCTTTGGCAGCTTTGAAAATATTGGTTTATTCTAGTCCACTAATACTATGTGTGGAGGCCTAAAAGAACCTTTTTTTTAATTAGATATGCCTCCATTTATTCCAGACTTTGAAAGTAAGAATTAAAGCAGTTTCTCTCAACAAAAGTAGATATCGCCGACACATTGGTTTATAATAAGTAACATGTTAATCTATTATCCTTCAGTTCAGAGAGTGGTTATTGAAATCAGAGATATGTGCTACAACTCACATACAATGGCAAGTATAAAGCTGCATTACAATGAAAACTGGTTTCTTTTATCTGAGCTAAACATATAAAGGGAGCTTAAAAAAGACTTTTTCCTTTCCATACAGTTAATTGAACTGATAACATTAGTTGGAAGACTTCCATCAATGCAGTGATCTATGTATTCGTTTGCTAAACAAACTTTTAATTCCAACCAAGTACAAGGAAAATAAAACAGTATCAAGATTTTATCTGAAACTCTGAGAGAGAATTGCAGGTGTTATTGCAACAACATCGAAAGGAATGTGCCTAAGAGCTCTTTAAAACACACAAGGAAGATTCCAAGGATATATCGAAAGGTATTGTTAACAAGTGGTGACTCTTTGAAACCATGATATTGGTTATATTCCTCGATTAAAGGAACTTCCATGTTGAATTTTTCAAGCTCACTGTATCAATTGACTGTTGAAGCAAATTACTACTTGGGGTCACATGAAATTATGATGAGTTTCAATCTGTGACAGAAAGAAATAAATGAAAACAAGCCGAGAAGTATTTCACAATGTAAGTTGTTCCTTCTCTCTTATACATTTTGACCTTTGCATTTTTTCTGGATTGCAAAAAAATTTTCATTAGGATTTGGGGTTCAATTTTGCGCATATTTGACCCGGTTACAATGAGAGTTTCTTAGCTGTGATATTGTTACGATTTGAGGTGACCTTCAGTAGTTGTTCCGTAACAATATATTCCCCGGTGTGCTCATCGGCTATAACTCGTTATCAGTGGTCTCCAAGGATTTTAGAAGGAAGCAATGATGCTGAAAGTGACGAAAGGGTGAATAGAGAAATTTAAAAAAAACAAGATATAGAACAACGATCTCCTAAATACATGGTTCCGTCCAGAGATTTGTGATGGTCAACGAATAAGACAGAATTCATGAGTTGAGCTGGCAAGTGCACTGGCTGCACGTAGGGATAAAAACAAAAAACGTTGGAATGCTTGTCTTATTTTTATTCTATTTTTTCTTTGTTTTTATTATTCACTTGTATTCGAGATTTGGTGGTTGGGACGCCAGTCAAGTTATTCGACCGGCTCATTTTCATTCTCCCTTACTTGAGAGCCATTTTAGTTATATTCCACTTCAGGCTTTGTATACCCGTCAATGCTGCAACAGAGACCCTGCATATTTCAGAACATGTTCCCCACACTGTCTGTTGACCGCCTCTCACGAGGCTGGACGGGGGGTTGGAATTGCCAACAAAGACTGAAGTATTTAATCTCTTCAGTTATTTATTTAAAGCTTGTGAAGGGAGAGATGGATACTTGGCTCTACCTAGGGCACTTATGCAAAGTGGATGCAACCTTCTTAACCTGAGTTTGAAGGCAGTTAACCGATTTCATTTCCCACGTTGTTAATCATTAAGCAAACTTTACCGCAATTGTCCGAAGTGCTTTGATAAAAACTACAAAGATCTAGATGCTCGTTCCATTTTTTTTTTCAGTAGTATGCGTGTTTTATTTAATTTCAGTCTACTGACAGCTGCTTTTGAATGAAAATTTTGGATACGAATTACGAATTGACTTCTAGATTTCAAGTCCATTCAAACAGCAAATTGATCCAGAGCCATTACAGCAGTGTCTACTGAATCATGTGGTTCAAATACAGTCAAGAAGATATTTGAATTTGTAAACTTCTATTCTATTGCGAGCAACTCTGAACGCTAATTGCCAACTGCAAACATGTAAACAAGAAAGGAAATATTTCTTTTCAATTTCTTTTCTCTGATCCTACAATTAAATTAAGATGCCAAGAAAATAACATCAGTTAATAGAAATTTGTATTTGCTTCCAAGATGGCTGGTTTTTCAGTTTGGCAATGACGTAATCAGTGACATCTCTAATGAGAGAGCGCCACCTACAGGTGGATGTCGTAATTCAAACTTGGGTAGATTTTCAGTTGAAAATTTAAAAGAAAATTCAAGCCAAGAAGATGTTAAGCGTATTTTTTTCCACTTTGAATGTTGAATGGAGATCACAGGAGGGAAGACTACGATAATGATTGACTTTAAAAAAAATCTTGACTGCACGGAATGCTAATTAAATAACTCAGAGTGGGTTATTGAATTTGTCTGAAAAAGCTAAAGCAGCCATATTGGTGGATGGTATTTTCTTAGAAAAGTTTAAGACGAAGATGAAAATTTAATTATTGATACAATATATGCAAGAAAAAAAGTACAGAAAATTAAACAATCTTTAGTTTTAAAATTTTTGTTGAATACAGGAATCCAGTAATTAAAAAATCCTCCTTAGGCCTCTCAAAAGCTTTTACAAAAAAAAAAGTGAAAAAATTGCGTTTGTTTTACGGTGAGCCGTTATAGAGGCAGTGCTCACACTCCACTCTTTCGACTACCCCGATCTCCAGTACAACCAGCCACTCAAACCTCCGAAGACTCTGCCAAAATGCAACTACCACCATTTAAAGGGGGTCTGAGAACGTGTGAAAATCTTTCCCATATAATTCAATGAAGATTACCTCTCCACTTTAAGCCATAGGGTCGTATAAGATCGGAATAGATATCACTTTTAAATTGAGAGTTTGTTGTCTTGTACGGATTTTTTTTCTTACAGATAAGAATTTTGCTTGACAGTAGTGACCAAAGACATCAGTCGAAATGACCTCCAGCAGCAGATTTTCTTTCATTGTTTATCTATTTACGCTTTCTAGGCCAAATGATACATTCGCTGTACATTAACGTGAGATGATTTTAAATAGAGTTTCAAATATAACACATTATTATTTCTGCCGAACTATGTATCCATACCTTAATAATGATACTGTCCACGTTGAGAAACAATAACACGGATAAGATCAGTGAATGAACGATGTAAAGATTTAGAAATATGACAGTTTTTGAGGCCTTCACACCTCCATCTGACTTTTTAACTCAATAGAAAGAGCCTCACTACACTAAGGTGGCTTCCTTATGCCCACAGGTTTGATTCCTGCAGCAACCCATCGGCTTTAATTGTTTATTCTACTTACGCTGTCTAAACCAAACAATACACTAGCCGTGCATTAACGGGAGGTCATTCCATGAAGATTTTCAAAATGATATAATGCACACACACACACACACACACACACATGTTCCCTGTAGATGTGTGTGGGGTTTATTAATTAATAGATTAGAGATTTGAAAAGTTAAATGTGCCCACAGAAAAGGGTTAACAATACAGTTAAATAAATGTACACAGGTGTACAATTAGAAATACGCACAAATATCGGGGAAAACACGAAAGCTAAATTATATAGATATAAGAACATTATTTACGAGGTGCTAATCACAGAACACTATAACTCATCAATAGAGATGCACAACAATAACATTATAGATTGAAGAACACTAAATATATTTAAATCCACTTCCATGAACTGCTAAACTCAACTTACTTCCAAACATTTGCAAATAAAAATGACCCAAGTAAACCAGTCATTTCCTCACATCACTAAACTATCGAAATATGTAGACCACCACATCCAACCCTTAGTTGAATACTACGAATACTACATACGACACCAACAGGCTTCTTGAAGTCAAACACACCAAAACAACTCAAGCAAAAAGCGATTCTAGTCACTATAAGCATCCAATCCCTGTATCCTAACATTCAATATGAAGAAGACATTGCATCGCTTAAATAAGCCTTTAACAATAGAACAACTAAAGGACCTAAAGCAAAAGAAGATAACAACTCGTATAACAACACATTATAACGCTAGTTAGGGTCAACTTTAATAATAGACATTTCCCCCTGATGAAAGGCTGGAAAAAAAAAACTACAATCTCTGACAAAAATCAACCAAACCACATACCACTCATAACCACCTTTCACAAAACATTCCCTCTCTGTCACATATGATTAATTAGAGATGGAATATACTCACTCTCAAAAAAGAACTCAAAATATATTTCAAGAACCGCGTGCCATCGCCTATTACAAACCGCAAAACATTAAAGACTTGGTTAGTCCTAACACTGTATGATAAACAACAGAGCCTCACATAACACTGTCCCTAAAACGGATTGATTAAAAAACAATTCTCTCGCATAAACTCTACACACGACTAAAATAAATTTGACAACGAGAAATCTACTGACTCCATAGCCTTACGAGACACCTGCATATACATGGATGATAATTGAAACTTCCAGACAACTCTTAACTAAACTCACAGATATTCATAACTACTTTCATTCTAAATCGGCCCACCCCAAACACTCGGAGAAAAACCCTTCATTTTCACAAGCACTTGGAATTAATAGAAACAGCTCTACACATAGTGAACTCAACAGACCTACTTTGACCACCCTTGCCATATATAATCATTAAGAGATGGAATATACGCGCACAAACAAAACTCAAAGAATTACTCCTAGAACTATGTGTCATTGCCTACAGCAGAGCCGAAAACATAAAAGACATGATTAGCAGTAACAGTGTAGTAACCAATAAAATTTCACTGAACAACGTCCCTAAAACCGATTATGCACACCCTGCAACGAAAGAAATGGTCTATGCTGCTACCCCTTTAAGCAAACCAACATTTTCACTGTCTTTACCGCAAACTAAACTTTCTACACCTATCATAATTTTAACGACAAAAGCAGAAATGATCTCCATCCTAGAATTCATTAAATACAAACTTCAATATATAGGAGTGTCCGATCGACAATTCAACATTAGACCTAATAACTATAGGTGCAAAATAAAATCACTCAATCATCCAAGCCTACTGCCAGTACAACTACACTTCCGTTGCCCTGGCTATAATTTCGTGACAGACGCTAGATTCACAATCATTGGAAAAATAGAAAAAAACACCCCCGCTGACACGACAAAAATCCTAGAACGACATGTGAATATGCAAATTTTCAAACTAGAAACTATCTCCCCAATGGACTCAACATTAAACTCAACAACCCTAACCACACTGATCTGTAACGCCATAATCCTTTCACTCTTGATTACTCTATACTCACCAACTCACTATCTCCATAACTGCACCTTAGATTACACTTCTACCCGGGCTCAAACATCCCTCGATATACATGTACTCTTATTCCCCACAACAACCCTACACATACAATTTGGATGCCCCCTACATATAATTAATGTAACGAGCTTAACTTACCATATCCATACCTAATCCCCCTTTATGTATATCTACCATTGGGAACTTCCCACCTTCACACACACACCTATAGATACCTATGTAAAATCCATTTCACTTGTACTTTTCAAAGTCATCTGACTTTTAAGAAATCATTGATGACCATTGAGAATACATTTCCCCACTGATACTCGATCATACATAGCAATCCTTTTACCTTACCCCTACACTTTGATTAACACAAGAGAGAGTTTAAACCTGAACTTATTGAATACATTTATAGACTAACACTTAACTACTATCCTGCTCCCCACGAGAACTGATTCTTAAGAATGTTCAACCCCTCCGACCAAAACAACCAATAACATACCTATAATTGCTGCTCTTTTTTCAAACAATATCTGACCAAAACACCACAGAGTTTTTCATAGACATAATATAGTCTGCACTCACCACCATGACATCCCAGGAATCCTCATTCTTGATTCCCATTTCTGCGTTCAAAGCAAAGATCTTAGTTTTCCACGGAAACCTTTTAACCATTAAAAGGTACACACATGCTACTAAATATAGGAACCCTTC